>JASDDO010000001.1:309827105-310391824 GCA_030015575.1 Agapanthus africanus | reverse complement strand
TTGGCAGTTGCTGGCACATCATTTTCATTTCGGGTGATTTGCACGGTAGGTTGGTTCATTTGTATCTGAACCGCCGTTGTATTTTTATTATTTCATTTGTATCTAGAAAGCTCCATCAACCATATTTGTATTACTTGATAAGTTTATTGGACCATTCTTTTATTTCGACCTTAGAGTCGCGCATGTATTATTCTGATCTGGTGGTTTTGTTTGAGTTTTGAGCCTCGCCTACTGGCGTTGTATATTATTGTGCTTGTTGTGGTTGTTCCGCCTGTGGGCGTGATGCTAGCTCCCGTTTTGGGGATGCTTTTTATTGTTTATTCTTATTATACTTGTTGTACCCGTTTGGGGGCCAGTTTTTACAGAGGAGACTCTGCCGAAAATTTTGGTAAAATTTGCTGATATTTTTTTTATACTTGCTTTCTTTTCTTTTCTTCTTTTTCTTCTTTTATGGTTTAGATTTCTGGGCTTCGGCTTACTTAGGTTACGTGGCGCCTCTAGACGCTTCGTAAGCTAAGTGCCGGTCACGTTCCGTACTTTCGGGGCGTGACAAAGTTGGTATCAGAGCGCTAGGTTTAACCTTGTATAAGTCTAGGTGACCCTTGGTTGATGGAGTAGGCGAGTTAGGTAGAGTAACGTACCGTGGGTATGGTCCGCGGCATACTTACGATACGCTACTCTGCTTAAGGAGCCCTAGGATTTACATTGTTTGCACCGTATTTCATTCGTTCCTTCGATCTATCTTCGTCAATGTCGGATGGTGGTTTCTGTTACCACGGGCAGAGGGAGATGCGGCTCGAATGCAGTAACCATTAGAGTATTGGTTATTCTTGAGGATTGAAGCATTGCTTAGCGTGCGGACGAAGGGTATTCACATGCCGTCCGGATGAAGTTAAAGGGTTCGAACAATTATCAGAAAACCATTTTTCCTAAGTTTAAAGTATTCGGAAGAACATGCAGGTATTTCGATGGACCCTCTAGAAGAATGAAACCCTAACTCGACATAATGACCACGAGAACGCCCTTGAACCTTAGGGTTTACGGCAGTTCCGCTGTGCCATTAGTGAGGCTTGGGTTTGCCCTTCTACAGCTGGATCATCGATGCTGGGGTATGTACCGGATATTTTTAAACTGTACTTGAGTGTTGAGCTCTCGGGGAATTATGGGATTTTGATGGATCGATCGAGAAGTTTAATGTAGTCCGGATATCAAGTGAAGGGATCGACTATGTGGGAGACTCTAGACATGAGTATTGCCGTTGGTAGCGCAGTCAGCACACCTATGAAAGAACGAGTTCGAAGCGGTCGACATCAGAGGAAAGAGGCGCACATTGACGATAGTATTTACGATTGTGATTTAGTGATTTGAATTTCCTATTTTCGTTGATTGGATTTTTGTATTTTGAAGACTTGTTCTACGATTGGTATTTCCTGTGTGTACCTTCATTCTATCTGTGTTTCTTATGTCAGTTGTATTGATGTGGTTTAGTACGCACCCAGTACACTTGATTTGGTTTTATATATTTTTTTTGAGATTTTTGATTTGATTTCATGCATAGGGGTTACACGTGATTTTGACATATGTTTCGACCTAATTTTCATGCATTTTTGTGCTGTGATTTCGATTTTGATATTCAATGTATGTTTTCGTGCTCCATGTGCACCTGATTAGGATTCTTGCGCATACTTGGCGCACTTGATGCGATTTTGTGCACACCAGATGCACTAAATCGGGGTTTTGTGCAGATTAGATGCACCTGATAGTGAGTCGTGCACGCCCGTTGCACTTGACAGATATTTTTGGTGCACACCTGTTGCGCTTAGTCTTGTTTTGTGGGTATTCATGGTTTCTGCATTTGGTTTCGATTTCAGTGCGCACCGGACGCACATGACATTTTATTGATGTGATTGGGATTGATTTTAGTTTGAGCAGTATGTTTTCATGATCATTATTATTTGAGTTAGTAACCAGGCGGGACGTGTATGTTAAAGATATATATATATAGCTATTTTTTTTTTTAAAATTAAACGTCCGCTACTTAGACCGTGACACGTGCATTGCACGGCGATTTTCAAGAAGGGGTTTTTGTATGCTGCTTTATTATGATGATTCGGCGATTTTACTAGGATGCGAACTATATATAAGTTATAAATTGATGTATATTATGATGGTTTTCACATTGGGTTATGATATTTCATTATCGCCATAACTCCGATGATTGCGTCATGCTTGACGGAGTTGATTTCCGTTATGTATTAATGATTTCGGAGCCCCGACGATTTGAGTATTTTGCTAAATGTTTTAGTATTTGGAAGGGGAGTGTTAATTTAAATTCGGGGACCGAATTTCTTAAAGGGGGGAAGATTGTAACATTTTAAAAATAATTAAATAAATAATTAAATGAATAAAGTGTTTAAGTGAATTTTAGGATTTTCGGTAAAGTAAAATGTATTTTTCGTAAAACCAAACCGTGATTGCTTTTCACTATAAATTTAAAAATATCTATTTTAATTATGAAATTACTAGTAAATAGTGTTTATTTAGCCACTTATAAATTTTTGGTTTAATAAAATATTTTTCCTAAATTAATTATTTTAAATATTAACATAAGCTTTATTTTTACACTAAAATAGTGTAAATTACAAATTTGATGGGGTTTAAGGTGTAAAAATGAACCATTGCATATTAGAATTTAGTGTTTATCATGCAAAATTTAGTTGCAAATTTTGACCATGTTTCTAGAATTTTCTTGAGTTGTTTAGAAAAGAAATGAAAGAAATTAATTAAAGTGTTGAAAAGACATTAAAGGATGATATTTTGGGGGAACATTCTACATGATTCTTCACTCATATTTTTTCTCTCCCTCTTCTCCTAAACATGGCTGGCCTCCTCCTCTAGGCAGCCCCCCATTTTCCTCTCTTCTTTTGTTGCTAAAATCCATCAAAAAATTCATCAAATATTCAATAAAAAAACCCACAAATTCCTATATAAGTTCCTACCCATCATTCTTGCTCATTTTAGTTTGGTTCTTGGAGCAAAATTAGCATCTTTGGGAGGCTAAGTTTTCATGTTGATCCACATCACTTGAGGTATAAAATCATAAACCATAATCAAATTGTTGTTTGCTTTATTAATCTAGCTTATTTGCAAGTTTAGTTGTGGTTTCTATTTAAATTTTCAAAATTCAAGTTAGGGTTGTAAAATCAAGTTATAATTTTTATTTATTAATTGGGCTTATAATAACTAGTTTAACAATTTTAGAATGAGAAAATCATGCATGGTGGTTGAATTGTAAATTGTTCATTCAAATTGTATAAATTAAGTATTTTTGCTAACTAGGTTTTTAAAAACATAATTATTGGTGATATAAAATTCTAACTGAGGTTGTTATCACAAGATTGTGGTTTTAGTGAGGATATTAACTTGTTATTGGAATGGAAAACATAGTTTGGTCACTAGTTCCTTTGATAATTGGAAAATTGTAATAAAATGCTATTATTTTGTAAACTAGATTTTAGGAATTTCTAAATAGAAGTGATTAAAAATATAATTATAGTTTCATTATATCATTATCATCATAAATTGTGGTTTAAGTGATTAATTTATGCAAATTCATGTTTTGTGGTGGAATTGTGGTATTTTGGTTGAAAGATGTTGAAAATTGCTAATGGTTGCAAACTTGAAATTTGAAACTAATGCAAAATTGTGTAATAAAAATATAGTAAGGGGTTGTATAGTCTAGTTATGCTAATTGATGAGTTTTATGACCATTGGTTTCATTTAGATGTCAAGCTTTGATGAAAAACGGTAAATTGGCATTTTCGGGTTTTACGAAATCGGGTGATTTGATGGATTTCAGTGTTTCGATGAATTAAATCATACTTTATATTATAAGTAGCGAGTTTTCTAAACTACAAGTTGTTTGTTGATCTTTATCTCGATCTATCGGAGTTTGTACACCGACATCGAGTGGTATTTGGTTCTGTTGCGTGGACGGGACATAGGTTTTAACCTGTGCTTGTTCTTCGTATCGTTTGACTTTTGTATGTGATTCGGTTTACGATACTATTTATATGTTTGCGTCTAGGTACCCTCACGTGGAGTGCGGGCGATGAAGAGGAGGATGGCGACACTGTCTTCGGCAGACTTGGACCAGGTGAGTAGATGCATATCTACGGGGGGAAGTCGGGTGGATGGCGTTTAGCACCCCCGCAACGTAGAATAGGAATAGTACTTATTGACTTTAGGAAACCAGACGTGACCCTAGTAGAACCCTAGTATTGACCCTAGGCTGGACTAGACCGATTTAGGAAAACCATATCAGAGGATGAGTACCTTTGAAGAGGTCCGTAGGTTTCAGATAGAAGTACACCCACGCACACACTGAAATTCGACATGGGGTACGTGTATGTGTATATATATAGAACTAGGTATAGGTATATTTATATATATATAACACGTATAGGTGATTCATTGATGTGATATGATATCCGAGGTGTGATGAAACAGTATAATTGGGCTGGATGCCGTGATTCTTGACCATACAGTCGTAATAAAGTGTTAGCGGATCATTAGAGAATGAGATAATGAACATGAATATATAAATTATAAGGAGTGGTGTGATATTGATGTACATGGGACGCTAGAATAGTACCCGGACTGTAACTTGTGACTGATTACGATATGATATATGTATAACTTGATTACGACATTATATTGGTGTGACCTGATGCCGATATCACATAAGTATGACTTAATCACAATATGATACATATGACATTATACGAATGAGGAGACACCTAGGAGATACTTGACCGTACCCCGATATTGGGATGCCGTAGGATGGATTTTACCGTACGAGGCTTAGATTTGATGATTGATCCGCACTCTTGATTCGAGGAAGCCGTACTACGTACGTGACGTTATGGAGGCAGGATCGCCGACTATTAGAGATATTGATTTAGACCTTAGGTAGACTCTAGTTTCTTACTGACTAGTCTATTAGGTTTAGTTCCTTAGGATGTTAGATGGATACTGGTTTAGGTTCGACTCACATAGTGGTAGTTGTACTCGTATCTCGCAGAGGAGTGGATAATGCACACCTGCATTTACATTAATACTATAATCATCATGGTGCATGTTCTTTGATATGTTGCTATAATCAATATAAACTTTACCTGTTAGGACACCAGCACCATTACCGATGATGCGCATATTCCACGCACACTTATTTGCCGGCTCACACACATCATCATCGGTAATTGCTATGTCACGTACACTTTAGATCATATTATCTTTTATTGATAAAATCAGTTAACAACTAAACCGATATAATATTGTGATCACTCTCTGATGTTAGTATAAGACATGATATCATTACTTAGACATTCATGCATTCATATTTTCATGTTGTCATGCAGTATCATGGGCAAATGCCGACTCTTATCATATAGTTACTCATGATTTTGAGATTTGGATTTCTATGAGATTTCTGGATTTTTGGGGAAAACCGCAAAAAGATATAACAACTTCTCTCTCTCCTCTTCTCTTTTTTAAAATAAGATGCGGTTTTCTCGTGATGTATGTGTCGTCCACCATGAGTTTTTCATGTTTTCTGTTGGATTTCGAGACCCGATTCGAGGAGTGGATGAACCGTCTCGGGTATATGGTGGGCCCGGTATGGTACCCCGGGGCAAGAAGATCGAGTTGTAGACGATGAGCCTGGCAGGGGAAGGCTACCTACCGGTGATGTCTGGCGCGGCGGATATCCGGAGGATACCGACCGTTGTCGTGGGATTTGATGATATGGGCCGATCCGGACTGACGGAGCCCGACATATTGAGACTTGAGGTTACATGTATTGTGTCGATGCTTGACACGGATTTCCATGGATTTCATTGTGGAGATTTTAGATGCTTATACCCACTTTACTATGATAACAGCTAAAGAGTTCTTATGCATATATATCTGGATTTCAGGATTTGTTACTTTACATTCATGGTGCATGCATTTCATTTCATATGACATAGTATCACATGAGGTACGGACACGACACGGAGTATTTGCACTTATACGTAGTATTACCCTGCTATTACTAGATGATTGGGATATAATAGTGTATTATTATGACCTAGGATAGCGTCGTGCATTCGATTTCTTTTCGTAGATGTCTTCTACTCACGAGTTGGCAACTCACCCCCGTTGTGCCAAATTCTTTACAGGTGCGATGTACAGGTTTCCCCTTGGCAGTTGCTGGCACATCATTTTCATTTCGGGTGATTTGCACGGTAGGTTGGTTCATTTGTATCTGAACCGCCGTTGTATTTTTATTATTTCATTTGTATCTAGAAAGCTCCATCAACCATATTTGTATTACTTGATAAGTTTATTGGACCATTCTTTTATTTCGACCTTAGAGTCGCGCATGTATTATTCTGATCTGGTGGTTTTGTTTTGAATTTTGAGCCTCGCCTACTGGCGTTGTATATTATTGTGCTTGTTGTGGTTGTTCCGCCTGTGGGCGTGATGCTAGCTCCCGTTTTGGGGATGCTTTTTATTGTTTATTCTTATTATACTTGTTGTACCCGTTTGGGGGCCGGTTTTTACAGAGGAGACTCTGCCGAAAATTTTGGTAAAATTTGCTGATATTTTTTTTATACTTGCTTTCTTTTCTTTTCTTCTTTTTCTTCTTTTATGGTTTAGATTTCTGGGCTTCGGCTTACTTAGGTTACGTGGCGCCTCTAGACGCTTCGTAAGCTAAGTGCCGGTCACGTTCCGTACTTTCGGGTCGTGACATATTTTCATTAGATATTTCTCTTTGGTTTTTTATAAGAGATGAGAACCTCATATATCTATTTACATGAGAAGAAAATAAGAGAGAAGTTCATATGCTTGGTTTTTCTTTTGCTCTCTTGATTTTCTTGAGTTCACCATTTCCAAACCCTAGCATCTTCTTCAACCTCTACCCAAACCCTCTCATGTGATGAGAACTCTAGGGTGTTTGAGGCAAAGTATTCTACTCATTCTCTAGTTCATCTTGGTCATCTCTTTTAGCAGACTTGTGTTAGTTATATGTATGCCCTAGAGGCCATTACTGTACATAGGATGTATATTGTAGTGGATGCTGGGACATATATAGGGAGGACTTTCTTGCTCGACATGATAGTATGCTATCTGGTTACCCTTTACCTTAACGTGTATGTTGATTGTCTCTCTGTTACATGTTGGTAAAGCCCTTAGGATCAGTACTAGACTACCTGGACTATGATGCGGATCATACTAGTGGGGACATGGTAGTCCATAAGTACATCCTTCAAAGTCCCTAGTCGAGGGTGTATCGAGACGGGGCATCGATATACCAGAGTAGACTAGCGTATACCTTCTTGACCCATACAGATGGGCGATGGATGATCCCATATCCATCGGTGTTTGACATCAGAGATGATATACGGGTGCTCAGTAGAGACTGGGTACACTGGACGGACTCGCCGAGAACTCCCAGATGGTATTATACCTCACGTCAGATGGCAGTTCTCTGGTGACACTGATACAGAGTAGTCTGTTGACCCGAGATCGTCATAGAGTCTTGTGTGGTTCCCACTGTGCTTTGATTTCCATCTTACCACGTCCAAGAGGGCATGCAAAACGGTGGTTTTTGGGTACAGTCCCGAGTCACATGGAGGCAATGAGCGATAGGAGGGGATTCGTCTCTCCCGGTATAGGGGGTTGATGTTGCGCTGTGTTCGATTGGCTATAACAGGAAATCCCTGGCCAGGGTTGCTGAGATTTACTGGTAAGTGTTACCAGTAGTTTCTCGAACAGTTATAGACCTCATATCGACACGACTTATCGAGCTATTGGGGTCTGACGTTTACCACCCCTAGGCGGGATATGCGACATATCAGACGATCAGACCGGACTGTACGGTAGTGTTACTGGTCGGATTCACTGGAGTGTGAGCGGGCTTGCTCGTCGATCTTCAGATCGCTCAATACCCGGGTGGCCGTTACGTTTAGCAGACCGCTTGCGGCTTGTGGGTGTTTGATATGATCATCGCCTGCTGCCGGCGTATTGACGAGTCTTTAGAGTCCTACACAGAGGTTTCCTGGCTCAAGCGAAACGAAATAGGAGCGCATATGAGATATGTGCGGGACCGAGAATAATACGAGTATGTGATACTGTATTCGATTCTCACGATGTGACATTGATCGGTTATATGCGATATAGCCGGGTTATCGGATCAAGTGTTGATTCGATAAGATGTTACTAATGATACCAGTCGGTTATGTGCGCATGACCGGATCATTGAATCAAGTGTTGATTTAATGATTTAATGCATATTTATATATTTGATATATTGCTTTGCATCAACTAGTATCGGTTTACTTAAGATGGATTTTCTCGCTCGAGTGTGCGCATTGTATATGCGATATGTTTATGTGCACATGTTTGTATCATGTTTGATGATGCATACCACTTTGGTTAAGTGTAAAGTTTGAACCATGGTTGTGTTTGTGTTTAGGGTTTTATTTTCTTAATTATTCATTTATTCTTTTTGATAAATGGATAAAAGGAAAGCAAATGAGAAAATGGTGGCTTCTTTTGTTTTGTTCATGAATCTTCATGAAGCTTTGACTTAGTTAACCATTTTGTCTCATGCTTAACCCTAACCACTCCACTAACCCTAGTTCACTCTCTACAACTAACCATGGTCATGTTATGATAAGAATGAGTTTCTTTTCTAATTAAACTAATTCTTTTCATAACAATTTCCTTCTTCTTCTTCCTTGCTTCAAGTGAAGAAAAGCTTACCTCATCAATGGTGATTGATGTTTTTGAGTGAGAAATCCAATTCTAAAGTTAACCCACTTCCTATTTCTTCATCCTCTACCTCTTGCCAAGTAGTAGAGTGTGTTTACTTCACAAGTTTCTTGACTTGGTGAAGTCGGAGCTTGAGTTAGCGATGCCTCGACGTAGATCATCTTCGGCATGGACATCGACGACCTAGCTTGCCCATTCTCCGACGAAGCCGACTCTAGAGCCCGGATTTGATTTGGACAGCGGAGACGACCTCGTTGCGGAGCCGTGGAGGTGGAGGACCGGATCTACAAAGGTTGTATTTCCGTTAAACTTTTAGTTAAGTGTTAACTATTTCATTGTTCGCCTAGACATCTAGCAAACGATCCGTAGTTTAGGGTTTGTAGGCACCGTAAAATTTTAATATGGCATGTTCGATGCCTTGTGAGACCTCCTTGGAGTGCCTAGGAACCCTACAGTGGTATCAGAGCCTAGCTAGAGCCTTAGGCGAAGTCTAGACGGAAATTGAAGTCCGAACGAACCCGAAACCCCGATTCAAACATGCTCTCTGTCCATTTTTTAAAATCTGGTCTTTTTCCACATTAAAAATATCCAGAATATCAAGCAGGGTTCACTGTGAAATACTGTGCAAAACGGAGCTGTAACGCCGTCATCACGGCGCGGAACCACGGCCTAAGGCCACGTGGCGCGGCGCTTCCGCGGCGAGACTGTACATTTGTTGACTTTTCTTTGCACAGTAATTCCTATTTTCTAGAGCTGGATTTTCTGGGAATTTTTAATATTTATTACAGAGTTGAATTTTCTGTGTTGTTTTGGGGATTCAGTGTTTCGATCGGGGTATCAAATTTTGTCTATGTGGCTTTCCGGATAAATTTTAGAATATGTTAAAAAGTTCGACCGGATTTAAATACCCAATTTTTCCCCTGTCGGGAAATTTCCAAGTGTTGGATTTTTCCGTAGTTTAACGACGTTCTAAGTAGTGCAAGTAACGCGATGGTCCCTCTAGAAGACACAAACCTTAACTCGATTATGTGACCGTCTTGAACTGCCCTTTGAACCTTCGGGTTTGGGGCAGTACGGCGTGCCACATGTGAGGCGTTGGCTTGACCCTTCTACGGCTGGACCGTTGGTACTGAGGTTCGAACTGAATGTTGTTAGACTAGTTTCATGTGTTGATCTGTATCGGAAAAACTTGGGTGTTAGAATGTTCGATCGGAAAGTTTAATATTTTCTATTTATCTGGAATGGGATACAATAATTGGAATTCACAATAAGTTATATGATAACTGAATGAATATTATAAACGTAGCAGTTTAGTCTCACTTGATCGGTTGCCACGGAATTTTGATGTGATCAAAAGTCCGTCGCAATCACGTAGCGTACGCGGATACTCGCCGGGTAAACTTAATAGACAGCCTCACTCCATAGCCCCGACCAAGTGACTGTAGGAGAACCCCGTCGCCGAAAGCATCCGTTCGGGTGCTCGCGGCAGCGGTGTTCCGCCTTGGTGCACTTCGTCGACGGTATCGGGGGTGCGGCCGTCTACTGAAGTTTGCGACGAGCATTCGATCAGGATGTCGGGAATCTTGTTGAATTGCCCGACTCGATATTGAAAAGTGTTTTCGATTTTGAGACTAAAATGCGGGGTTTATAATTGTTAGGCATGCGATGTCCAAAGAATTCATTTGGTCAGGCATGCGATGTCTGAGGTGGTTGCGGATTCCAACTGTTGTAGTTTTACACTTTCTTTTCTGTGACCGTAAGTGTAATATGTGATATCGCCGGTTTCGTTGCTATATGTCAACGACAATTGGGATGGACATATTTACTTACGTTGATGACATGTGATGTTATGTGTTGCTGGATATGTTATATTGGATCGTCGTGTTTGAATAGCCGGGGGTTTTTATGTGAGATGAGTGTTTTTCATTTTCATTCATGTAAAAACTTGTATGTAATATTCTTTTATTGGGGCGCTTCCAGGTTGCGGAAGTTGTCACCGTTTGTATATTATTTACTTTTCCGCACTAGGATAGACCCAAGGAGGGGAGCACAAGTAACCGGGTTCTGGAGTCCAGTGGGAGACCAACTCGAGGAGTCGAGTCCGGGTCTCCTAACTTTAGAATTGGCAGGGTTACTTGCCGCTCTCATAGGGGTCTAGGGGTGTGGGTTTGGCTATTCATCACGACCGTGGAATCCGTGTTTTATACTGGCTCGTATTGAAAACACGGACGTCCTAGTATATCCAATATTTCATATGATTCTTCTGCTGCGATATCTGTGATGTGATCATGAGATGTTTCTGTGATGGATATAGTATATAGTATATATGATATATTATATAGACGTTACTTATGTTTTACACCCGCGCTAGCCCTGCCCCGCTCTGCTGTTAGTTACCTAACCTAACGGTGCACGAGGGGACATCGAGGCGAATGCGGATGACATAAGTGTACGTCGTATTTATCTGTGATGTTTAGGTACTTAAATGATGGGACTTCATTAATGTGATTAATGAAATAAAAGAAACCTAAGATGTTGTAGAATCGAATTTCAAAATAAAACAGGTAGCTACAGTTCTTGCTTTGCACAGAGGTATATGAGATATATCCTGCATCTTATTCGATGAGGAAAGGACCGAGATCCCTTCACCGGGAGTGACTCCTTTAGCAATAACTGGCAGATGCTACACACTCGGTTTGTCTTTTGATTGCTTTTAAGTGTTTTTGCTTTGCACAGTGATATATATGATATATCCCGCACCTCATTCGACGAGGAAAGGACCGACGATCCCTTCACCGGGAGTGACTCCTTTAGCAAAACTAGAAAAGCCTCAAAAGCACTCCATTTTAAAATCATTTGATTCTACAACGATATCAAGTTCATTACGCAATAGGTTTTCAGAAAAACCTGTCGTAGCCCTCCGTCATTTCAGATAAATCCTGTTTAGTATTCGTGCTGCGTTTGTTGACCTTGTCAAGGCGCAGTGTGCGGTAGCTAACCAGTATTTATCTCTTTATGCATATGATGCAGATTGGGTTAGGGTAGTCGTGCGGCCTTGTTGACCTTGTCAAGGGTCGTGCGGGTGGGTTTGATTCAATCAAGAAATGACGGGTTGAACTTGACTTGCGATCTATGGTTTGTTGACCTTGTCAAGGTCATAGATCGTTCGGGGCAAAATATTATCGGGAATTTCAAGTGTTGAAATTTGCAATGAGATTGCATACCTTCTATGAGATAGTTGGATCCCGATACCCGCTGCGAGTAAGTGTTACTCCTGGGAGAGTTTTATACATTACAATTAGCCGATCAAGTAGGTGTCTAGAAAGGTGTCAACGGGGTTACGCCTCTGGGAAAACGAGGTTTACAGTAATTAGGTTCGTGCGAAAGCACGGGGGACCTCCCTCAAAGTACCTACACTGGCCTGGCTGAAAGATTGGCGAACTTGTAGTGTGTAATTAATCCCGGCTAGTCTTTCCTTTTAGGGTTTGAAGGAAGATTTGATAAAAAGCAGTGGGAGCCATCCTGATTAGATAAAATAATAACCAATCTATTCTTGACAGAGCGCACGCTGAGTGTTTTCTTCTCTCTCTCTCCAGGTAGCGACCATATCACGCCTTAATCAAGATAATAATACGGAATATTGACCGAACCCGCTTGTTATACTGAGCTGGGGAACGTTGGTCCCGCTCCAACTTATAATTGTTATAAGACAGAGCAGGAAATTAGGGAATACCTGATTTCCCGTGCAGCCCAAACGAAGAGAGTGCATGTTGATGCATCATCTTCGGGTGTGTTCGTTACAAAGAACTGTTTCTCAGTATCCTTTACGTCCTGGGTATATGATACCAGATCAGGATCCCAGATATGTAATCTGTTACATAGGGCTACAGAAAGGTAGAGAACTGAGAACGGGTGATAAGTTTCATGAGGCAGAAAACGGGGCAAATGTTGCAGCCAAGTCTGTTGGTCACTGTCACCCTGTATTACCGATACATTGATTCTGAACGAATGTTATTAGATACCGAACCTGATATACAAAATCATATCAGTCTCTTTATCAGTAAAGAAAGGATATAATTTTGTATTGTTGGATAATGTTTTGAACATTTCCTATATCAAAAGTTGATCGGTTCAGGCACGTTATCTAAAAGCATTAATGTTCTAAATCAAACTACAGTTCTTAGTATACGGAACACACACAAGAGGAAGAGTTCAGAAATGAACGAATCCTTCTTGAGGCATTGTAGACTAGGTCATATCAATGTGACCCGACTAGCTAGAGTTACATATAGATGCATATTTAAATCAGTTTGAATTTACATCTTGTGAAACTCGCAAGTCATGTCACAAAGATAAGATGACCATGGCTCTGTTTAATGGAAACAGAGAAAGAGTTAGTGAACTCTTGGGATGATACATGTTGATATATGTGGTCCCCTGTCTACACATGCCAAGACCGGTTCTTTGTACTTCATTACATTCTCTGATGATCTTTCGAGATTCAGACCTATGTTCCTGTTGAAACACAAGTCCGAACCTTTTGAGATATTCACAGAATATAAATTAGAAGTAGAGAACCAAAATACGGGTATAAGTATTATGTCCTTTGATGAGATCAAGGAGGAGAATACTTGAGCACGGAATTCCTGGACTTTTCTAAAGGAGAATGAGATTCTCTCTCAGCATTACTCCTCCGTATACACCATAGCACGATGGTATATCGGGGCGGAGCAATCACACCCTATATGATATGGTGTGCTCTATGATGAGTATTACTGAGTTACCTATTTCCTTTTAGGGGTTATGCACTTGAGAAGATGCATACCTATTGAATAGGGTTCGAATCAAATCAATGCCTACCACTTCATATGTGATATGGAAAGGGAAGAGCCCATATCTTAAGTTAGTTAAGATTTGGGGTTGACCGGCCTATGTCTAAAAGCATAATCCGGACAAGCTCGAGGCAAGGTTAGTTATGTACAACTGGAAAGGTTCCAGCTATACAAACAGCAGCTGATGATTTGATAGAACCAAAGAATTCAATAGTAACCAACGAACCTCAGCCTCTCCGCCGATCTAGTAGGGTTCCTCACCCACCTGAGAGATACTTCAGTTTCTCTATGACAGTGGGAGCGAGGATTGCATCATGAGATGATGACCCAACTAGTTTCGAGCTGGCCATCAGGAGTAAGACTCTGTAAGAATGGCTGGATGCTTATCGATCTGAGATTGAATCCTTATACACCAACAAAGTATGGACTTTAGTTGCTATATCTGAAGGGTTAAATCCCCATCAGGAGCAAGTATATCTTGAGAAGATTACTTGGTGTACATGGAAAAGTTGAGACTTTCAAAGCTAGACTTGTTAAAGGTTTGCATCATTGACCAGGTGTGGATCATGATGAAACTTTTTCCAAGGATCTATGCTTAAGTCCATCCAGATCCTACTTGTCACGGCTACATACCATGACTACGATATCTGGTGGTTGGGTGTCATGACTGCTTTTCTAAATGATGTTTTAGAAGAGTGCGTCTATAAGTACACAGCCAGAGGGCTTCGTAGACAGTGGGAGCAGCGGAAACGTGTACAAGATGCTTTATAGGATAAAGCAGGCATCGCGGAGTTGGAACATCTGTTTTGATGGATTAATCAAAGAGTTTGACATCATCAAAATGGTAGATGAACCATGTATAAACAAAAAGGTAGTAGGGAGTATGGTGGTGATCCTCGTAGAGTACGTGGATGACATACTCTTGATAGGGAAGAAGTTTCCTATGCTACGCTCGATCAATCTCCGCTTATCACTAGGATTCTCCATATAGGATCATAATGATACCTACTAACTCCTGGATTTTGGATCTATGAGATAGATCTAAATGGAAGTTAAGATTCTCACTAGTTGTAATGAGATGGTATCAATCGATCCTGGGGAGAATCACTGGAAGAGTTCCAGGGTGATAAGGACGACTGAATGTCAGTCGCAGGCATTGTCTTTACCCTCAGTAAAGGGACGGTATGTTGGAAGAGTTCCAAGCTAAATACCGTGACATACTAGACGATAAAGGCACGATACATCGCTACTTAAGATGCTACCAAAGAGGCAGTCTGGGTGTATAATGGTTCATGAGATGAACTACGTTCCTACCATTGTGAGACAATGGAGTTGTGGCTCATGCCGAGGAACGCCGGTCCCATCAGTGATCCAGACATATTCTAAGGCAGTATCACCTGATCATGGAGATGGTTGATCTCCAGGGAGATCGAGGTTAGGAGAGTAGACTCAGAGGACAACACAGCGGATCCACTCACAAAGGCCTGTTCCCAGAGAGAGACTTTTATGGGATGGTTGAGTATGAGATACTGCAACCACTGCTACAGATGGCCCTAGTGCAAGTGGGAGATTGTTAGTTATATGTATGCCCTAGAGGCCATTACTGTACATAGGATGTATATTGTAGTGGATGCTGGGACATATATAGGGAGGACTTTCTTGCTCGACATGATAGTATGCTATCTGGTTACCCTTTACCTTAACGTGTATGTTGATTGTCTCTCTGTTACATGTTGGTAAAGCCCTTAGGATCAGTACTAGACTACCTGGACTATGATGCGGATCATACTAGTGGGGACATGGTAGTCCATAAGTACATCCTTCAAAGTCCCTAGTCGAGGGTGTATCGAGACGGGGCATCGATATACCAGAGTAGACTAGCGTATACCTTCTTGACCCATACAGATGGCCGATGGATGATCCCATATCCATCGGTGTTTGACATCAGAGATGATATACGGGTGCTCAGTAGAGACTGGGTACACTGGACGGACTCGCCGAGAACTCCCAGATGGTATTATACCTCACGTCAGATGGCAGTTCTCTGGTGACACTGGTACAGAGTAGTCTGTTGACCCGAGATCGTCATAGAGTCTTGTGTGGTTCCCACTGTGCTTTGATTTCCATCTTACCACGTCCAAGAGGGCGTGCAAAACGGTGGTTTTTGGGTACAGTCCCGAGTCACATGGAGGCAATGAGCGATAGGAGGGGATTCGTCTCTCCCGGTATAGGGGGTTGATGTTGCGCTGTGTTCGATTGGCTATAACAGGAAATCCCTGGCCAGGGTTGCTGAGATTTACTGGTAAGTGTTACCAGTAGTTTCTCGAACAGTTATAGACCTCATATCGACACGACTTATCGAGCTATTGGGGTCTGACGTTTACCAACCCTAGGCAGGATATGCGACATATCAGACGATCAGACCGGACTGTACGGTAGTGTTACTGGTCGGATTCACTGGAGTGTGAGCGGGCTTGCTCGTCGATCTTCAGATCGCTCAATACCCGGGTGGCCGTTACGTTTAGCAGACCGCTTGCGGCTTGTGGGTGTTTGATATGATCATCGCCTGCTGCCGGCGTATTGACGTGTCTTTAGAGTCCTACACAGAGGTTTCCTGGCTCAAGCGAAACGAAATAGGAGCGCATATGAGATATGTGCGGGACCGAGAATAATACGAGTATGTGATACTGTATTCGATTCTCGCGATGTGACATTGATCGGTTATATGCGATATAGCCGGGTTATCGGATCAAGTGTTGATTCGATAAGATGTTACTAATGATACCAGTCGGTTATGTGCGCATGACCGGATCATTGAATCAAGTGTTGATTTAATGATTTAATGCATATTTATATATTTGATATATTGCTTTGCATCAACTAGTATCGGTTTACTTAAGATGGATTTTCTCGCTCGAGTGTGCGCATTGTATATGCGATATGTTTATGTGCACATGTTTGTATCATGTTTGATGATGCATACCACTTTGGTTAAGTGTAAAGTTTGAACCATGGATGTGTTTGTGTTTAGGGTTTTATTTTCTTAATTATTCATTTATTCTTTTTGATAAATGGATAAAAGGAAAGCAAATGAGAAAATGGTGGCTTCTTTTGTTTTGTTCATGAATCTTCATGAAGCTTTGACTTAGTTAACCATTTTGTCTCATGCTTAACCCTAACCACTCCACTAACCCTAGTTCACTCTCTACAACTAACCATGGTCATGTTATGATAAGAATGAGTTTCTTTTCTAATTAAACTAATTCTTTTCATAACAATTTCCTTCTTCTTCTTCCTTGCTTCAAGTGAAGAAAAGCTTACCTCATCAATGGTGATTGATGTTTTTGAGTGAGAAATCCAATTCTAAAGTTAACCCACTTCCTATTTCTTCATCCTATACCTCTTGCCAAGTAGTAGAGTGTGTTTACTTCACAAGTTTCTTGACTTGGTGAAGTCGGAGCTTGATTTAGCGATGCCTCGACGTAGATCATCTTCGGCATGGACATCGACGACCTAGCTTGCCCATTCTCCGACGAAGCCGACTCTAGAGCCTGGATTTGATTTGGACAGCGGAGACGACCTCGTTGCGGAGCCGTGGAGGTGGAGGACCGGATCTACAAAGGTTGTATTTCCGTTAAACTTTTAGTTAAGTGTTAACTATTTCATTGTTCGCCTAGACATCTAGCAAACGATCCGTAGTTTAGGGTTTGTAGGCACCGTAAAATTTTAATATGGCATGTTCGATGCCTTGTGAGACCTCCTTGGAGTGCCTAGGAACCCTACAACTTGATGATCGAGTTGCCTCGGTATAGTGGCGGGAGCCCGTTTAAAGATCCGAAGATGTGGTGCCACCTCGACGAGGAGCAAAGAGATCGGAGTAGCCGCAAAGGAGCGTGGAATGATGGCTAAAGACCGAAGGACCCGGATCGTTCGGTAGCCTTTCTACCTATTTATAGTTTGTTAGTTTAGCGTTAATGGCAAGATCCGGGTTATAGTATGCGATAACGCCAGTTAGCAAAAGTTTTTGTTCCGCGTTTGGCATCAGAATGACGGACGGCGCGCTACCATAGACTTACAAAAATATCATATCAAGAGAAACCGTGTTTTTTAAAACAATACATACTTTCTTGAAATAATACCACGGTTCTCAAATCCAGAAATCACATGAAATCCAAACCCAATGCGTAAATCCATGCGATGTGATATATGCATCATAAGTCGTACTATGATTAAAAAGGAAGAAAACCGCTCTTTAAGTAGATTCAGTTTTTTTTAAAAGTATCATGCAATCCCCAGTTTTCCTAAAATCAGCTTATCTAGGTAGGTGAAATGTATGTATGCGTATGTATAGATGTATCATGTCGAATCATACATAAGGTGAGCTACAACATATTTTTCATGGCAATTCTATAGTGTGAGTGTCATGGTAATTACTAACGGTGTGTGTGACATGTAGATTTGTGCTCGGGTAGCATGGACCGTTAGTAACAGTGCGGTGTGCTATTAATTCTATGTCTATATATATATAGCAGGGAATACAATACGCAACCAATAGTATCCATGCGTAAATCAATGTATATGAATGCAAATATGCAGCTACAATATCCTAACAAGCCCTGACGCATAACGCCATACGGGCGATTTCCCCGTAGATGTTAAATATACTCACCGTGATCTTGAACTACGCGTATCTGACCACCTGCTTCCCCTTCTGTGCGGCGTCCGAAGTACCCGCCTGCGAACCTAGAATTTCACAAAGTAATACACATAAGCTAAAATCCTGCAAAAACGTGATATTAAAACCAAACGAGAAACTCGAGCCACGAACCAAATGCGCGTGTATCCGATACTCTAAAACGTGTGATTACGCGCCTGAAACTACCCCGACACGTCGCGACACGCAGGAATTCACCAAACCCACTCACATATCACACGTGTCGCGTAAGTTAAAAGTATTGGAAATAGGGTAATTTGTTCCAGATTTTTATACAAGCAGAGTTAGAAAAAGTTGCATGTACCACAGGCCTTAAAAATGTAGCAGACACCAACTCAACCAACCCCGACACCCAGCTCCCCCATCTGGCCGCAATTTGCGGCCAGAATGAATATTTCGGCGGCCAACTTGGGGAATTGGGGTGCCGTACATCGTGTGTGTGTTCTAAATATAGTGTACATGCTCCAGTAATTGCAATTTCCTTCTGAAGCAATCGGGTTGAAAGCAGATCATAACAGAGCACTAATCTCAACAAAAACGCTAATTTAACACTAAATCAAAACATTAGGGTGTTTTACTGTAACCTGAAACAATTTCTTGGTTTAAACAACACTAACAACACCTAATTAAGTTAAACAAGCCATGAAAACCCAAATTTAACCTAAACTTCACTTAAACCACAAGATTAGCACTAAAATTCACTAAAACACTAGATTTAACTAATTAAACTACAAGTTAAGCTAGAGAGTGACATGGGTGAGTTTAATACCTCCAAATGATCTTAGGAAGTCCAACGAGCTGCACTTGCCTTCAAAGGCAAGGATTTGCCACCAAGACCCACAAAAGAGGCATATATCAAAGGTTTAATGAAGAAAGGGTGAGCTTTTTGTGTAGGGATTGTGTTTGCACACCAAGAGAAGCAAAAGAAGAAGAAGAAGATGAAGATGTTGCTGCTGCTGCTAATGCCTCTGCTGGAATGCAGAAATGAGAGGGAGAGAGAGAGAGAGAAATGAGCGAGGCATGGTCAAAAGTCAACCCCCATTCTTCACCCAACCCAAACCATGCCTCCCATTCTTTAATTTTTATTTTTAATTAAGGGTTTTAACTTGATTTTTGTGAGGATAAGAACCATGCAAGAGGGAAAAGAAACATATGTTACAAATTGTGTTAAGTGCAAGCTTGTTACACTAATCCTTGCTTAGGAAAAGTAATTAAGAAAATTTGCTAATTAATTGGACATTAAACTTATTTATAATTAATAAAACCCATTTATATATGAAAACACACCTTATCATAATTAAAACTGGTTTCATTTTAGTTTAAGTGGAAATTTAAAATTTATGAGATTTTTATGAAAAACACGCATTACTGCTAACTAATGCGAAATTAATCTAAATGAATTTCAAAGCGTTACAATCTTCCCTCCTTAAAAAAATTCGGCCCCCGAATTTAAAAAAAACTAGCTACGTGTACCTTCAAAGAGATGGGGATATTTCTTCCTCATCTCGCGCTCGGTCTCCCAGGTGACATCTTCGCTGCTCGAGCCATGCCAAAGGACCTTAACGGATGGTATAACCTTCGATCTCAATTTCTTCACCTGTCGATCCAAGATGACTACCGGCTGCTCTGCAAACGAAAGGTCGCGCTCCAGCTGGATCGTCGGGTGCTGAATCGCATGCGAAGGATCATGAAGGTACTTGTGGAGCATCGAAACTTAAAATACGGGGTGAACATCTGGGAAACTGGGTGGAAGAGCTAACCGATACGCAACTGCACCAATACGCTTGAGGATCTCGAAGGGGCCCACATATCTGGGACTAAGGTTCCCCTTCTTCCCAAATCTCATCACACCTTTCATTAGGAAGACCCTCAAGAAAACATGATTGCCAACAGAAAACTCAAGTCTACGCCGACGACGGTCCGCATAAGATCTCTTCCTGCTCTGGGCTGCTCTCATCCTATCGCGAATCAACTGGATCTTCGCGGTCATCTCCTCAACAATATGCGGCCCTAAAATACTGCTCTTGCTGAGCTCTGTCCAACAGACGGGCGATCTGCATCTCCTCCCATATAGAGCCTCGAATGGTGCCATTTGAATGGTCTCCTGGAAACTGTTGTTGTAGAAGAACTCTACTAAGGGTAAATGATGATCCCAGGTACCTCCGAAGTCTAAGACGCACGCTCGGAGCATGTCCTCGAGAGTCTGAATAGTCCGCTCAGACTGGCCGTCGGTCTGCGGATGAAATGCTGTGCTGAAACTCAAGCAGGTGCCCAAAGCCTACTGAAGCCTCTGCCATTGTCGGCTGGTAAACTGGGTGCTTCGGTCGGACACGATACATGTCGGGACTCCATGCAGTGGTACGATCTCGTCGATGTATATCTGGGCATACTGAGCAAATCCAAAAGTGGTCTTCACCGGCAGGAAGTGAGCCGCTTTCGTCAATTGATCCATGATCACCCAAATGGAGTCATACCCTCGACTAGACCTGGGTAGACCCACAATGAAGTCCATAGAAATCTGCTCCCATTTCCACTCCGGAATGGGTAATGGCTGTAGCTCTCCCGCGGGCCTCTGGTGCTCGGCCTTGACTTGCTGACAAGTCAGGCATCTCGACACGAAGTCTGTGACGTCCCTCTTCATCCCGTCCCACCAGTAAACATCTCTCATATCATGGTACATCTTGGTGGAACCCGGATGAACACTGTACACCATCGATGTGCCTCCTCAAGAATCTCACGCCACAGTCCTTCAGCATCTGGTACTCACAGCCTAGTCCCAAATCATAGCATCCCCTGATCATCGATCACGAACTCGGAAAATCTGCCCTGTCTAATCCGTGCCATGATCTCTGAACAACGGTCATCACTGTACTGTGCCTCATGTATACGGTTAAGCAACTGTGGGCATGCACAAACATGCGCAAGCTGTCCCCCGGTCGGAATGAAGTCGAACTGCACTCGGCTCTCGCATAAAATCTGCCAATCTGCCGACGACTGCCTCTGCACTGCGCTCAAACAAGATAGACTACCCCCAAGCCTCCTACTCAAAGCATTCGCCACTACATTCGCCTTGCCCGGGTGGTAAAGGATCTCACAATCGTAGTCCTTCACTAACTCCATCCAATGGCGCTGTCTAAGATTCAGGTCTCGCTGCTGAAATATGTACTTTAAGCTCTTGTGATCAGTGAATATCTGGCACGACTCGCCGTATAGGTAATGTCGCCAGATCTTGAGTGCAAAGACCACTGCAGCCATCTCCAAATCGTGAGTGGGGTAGTTCTGTTCGTGTTTCTTCAGCTGCCGAGAAGCATACACGATCACCCTATCGTGCTGCATCTATACGCACCCTAGCCCCACTCGAGAAGCGTCACAATAGACCACAAATCCGCCCGATCCTGAAAGCAATGATAATACTGGCGCCGTAGTCAAACGGGTCAGCAACTGCTGAAAACTATGCTCGCACTCCTCCGTCCAATCGAAAGGAACTCCCTTCCGGGTCAACCCGGTCAATGGTGCAGCAATGCGGGAGAAGTCCTGCATAAATCTTCTGTAGTAGCCGGCCAGTCCTAGAAAGCTGCGGACCTCCGTAACTGATGCTGGCCTAGGCCAATGCTGAACGGCTTCGAACTTCTTCGGGTCCACACATATACCATATCGTGTAATCACATGACGCAAGAAGTCTACGCTGTCAAGCCAGATTGCGCACTTGGAGAATTTTGCGAATAGCTGGTGCTCCCTCAAAGTCTGCAATGTGATCCGCAGGTGCTGCTTATGCTCCTCTCGGCTCCGGGAATACACCAAAATGCCGTCAATGAATACGATGATGAACAGATCAAGATATGGCCTGAAAATGCGGTTTATCAAGTCCATAAATGCTGCTGGGGCATTGGTGAGCCCGAATGACATCACCAAAAACTCATAATGGTCGTAACGCGTGCGGAAAGCTGTCCTCGGAATATCCTCCTATCGAACCTGCAACTAATGGTAGCCTGATCGCAAGTCGATCCTCAAAAAGTATCCTGCACCATGAAGCTGGTCGAACAAGTCGTCGATACGTGGTAAAGGATATCAGTTCCGCACGGTAACCCTGTTCAGCTGGTGGTAGTCGATACATAAGCGCAAACTGCCGTCCTTCTTCTTGACAAACAGGACTGGAGCACCCTAAGGAGACATGCTAGGTTGAATAAGCTCTTCATCCAGCAAATCTTGCAACTGACCTTTCAACTCTCTAAGCTCTGCCGGGGCCATCCGATAAGGCGGTATAGAAATAGGCCCCGTGCCGGGAATAAAATTAATACAGAAAGCAATATCGCGCTCAGGCGGTAGTCCAGGAAGCTCATTAGGAGATATATCAGGGAACTCACTAACAATCGGAACCTGGTCCAACGGAACCTCTGTAGCTCTAGTATCGCAAACATAGGCGAGAAATCCCTGACATCCCTTCCTTAAAAGCTGTCCAGCGCGAAGAGAAGAAATCAAACTGTGAGGGGCGGCACCACGGTCCCCCTACACAACAAAAGCCGACTCACCGGGAAAACAAAACCTAACTGTCTTCTCGCGGCAGTCCACAGACGCATAGCACGTGGCTAACCAGTCCATGCCTAAGAGAACGTCGAAGTCTAACATCTCAAGAAGGATCAAGTCGACAAGCAACTCTCTTTCGCCAATACGGAAAACACACGATCGGAACACGTGTCTAGCAATAAACGACTCACCCACAGGAGTGTTCACAGTAAGCGGCTGATCAAGAAAACCAGACTCTTTACCCAAACTCGACACAAAGTGTGTGGAAACGTAAGAGTGCGTGGATCCCGGATAAAATAACACGTGTGCGTCAACAGAACATACTGAAAGGGTACCTGAGACCACTGCATTGGACGCCTACGCGTCCTGATGCGTCAAAGTGAAAACACGTGCATGTCCCCTACCTGCGACTGACTGTCCTCTACCTCGGTCACCCCGTCCTCTCTGAACGAACCCTCCGTGGCCACGACCTCTCTGTGCGTAAGTCTGACGAGGTGCACTAGCAGGTGTAAGAGGCAATTCTCTCTGAGGTAGTGAAGGTGGTAAAGTGATATGCGGTACTGCTTCCTCCCTCCGGTGTATCTCAGGACAATCTTTAACGAGGTGAAGTAGACTGCCGCACCTAAAGAACCCCTGCGACGACTGCTGACCTTCCCGGGGATACGAACTAAACATCTGGCCTCGTCCCGAATCTCTTTTACTCCTCGTGCCTTAACGAAACCTGTCGCGGCGTCTAAATGTCTGTCTCCGTACAGATATACCAGTATGAACTCTCTTCGGCTCTGGGACTACCGAAGTCTCAGCAAGACGCTCTTCGACTAATAAGGCTGTATCTACAGCTGCTGCATAGGTCTCGCAATGCTGTGCGCTGATCGCAAGAAATAACGGGGTAAGCAAGCCTCGAACAAACCTCTTGACACGCATCTCCTTAGTAGCTACTAAATATAGGGCATAAACAGATAGGTCGGTGAACAGTATGTCGTACTCTGCCACTGTCATCTCCGAAGTCTGACGTAAGGACTCGAACCTGCGCGCTCTAGAATCTCTGACACTCTGTGGAAGGAGGCGGGCAAGGAACACCGTCACGAACTCAGTCCAGGTCATAGGACGAAGACTTACTGCTCTGCCCTTTTCTACCGACTCGCACCACTTCTGCGCAAGACCTTCCAGGCGAAAGCTCACGAACCCCACCCATCTCGCATCTGAGCAACCGAGTGAACGACATATCTGGGCCATCCTATCAATAAAAGACTGTGGGTCCTCGGCTGCATCGGTGCCTGTGAAGACCGGAGGCTTCAGCCTCATAAACTCTGATAGTGATACTGTAATAACCTCTGTAGCTGCAGGGGAAATTTCCTGTACTGTAGGTACCATCGCGGTCCGTGCAACGAGAGGAACTACCTCTGGTCGCTGCGCTCGAAGTGCCTCAACTAACGACCCCATCATCTGGCGCATCTCCTGCATACCGGCCCCTAGCATAGCGATCTGGTCTGTCGAAGGAGGAACTGTCTGCTCTGGTACAACGGGTGTACTACCCGGTTCAGTCCTCGTCTCAGACGAGTCAACTCTAATCTCAGCTCTCGCGGCCGCTCTCTGCGCCCTCATAGTCTTTGGCGGCAAAATGGCTGAAAAGAAAATAGGATTCGATAAGGATACAGAAATCGAATCACAAGGATGTATATAATCATGCAAGTATTTCAATCAATAAATCCAAAGGTCACTTAGGCGGAGTACCGTGTCGTGATTGTTGGATATAGTGCCCTCAAAGTCAATTATTGGATCCCAGGTACGTGATTGCAATGATTGAGGGAGGACCTATACCGGTAAGACAGTCTTACTCAAGATGATATTATACTATCCGGTTTGCCTTTATCAGTCGTGTACAGCTTTAGGTGACATGATCACTATTACACGTTGATAGAGCCCTTAGGATCCTGTTTGACTACCAACAGTATGATGGCGATCATATACGTGAGAGTTGGGTAGTCTATAAGCACATCCTTAAAAGTGGTCTCTAGTCGTGGGAGTTTCAAGACAGGGCATCGATACTCCGGAGTAGACTAGTGTATACAGTCGAGACCCCGACGAGGGGCGGTGGCCGGTCTCACAAGCCATTGGTGTCAGTTGGATCACCTAAGATGTATACAGGTGCTCATTGGGTTATGAGTGCACCGGACAGGACTATCCCGGAACCTGCTAGTTGGTATTTATACCTAGCGTCAGATAGCTGTTCCCTGGAGACATATGTACAGGTTAGTTCATCGACCCGAGGTCTTCATTTGTCTAGTGTGAGTTCCCATTGTGCTTTGATTACTACCCTACCACAGCTCAAAGGAGTCGTGCAAACAGGTTTTAGTTGGGTACAGTCCCGAGCTACATGGAGGCAAGTGAGCGGATTGGTAGGGGATTCATCTCTCCCAGTATTGGGGGTGAGATCGTGCTGTGTCTAGGAGAGCCAATACACCAAGTCCTTGGCCAAGGCAGGTGAGAATTACTGGTAAGTATTCCAGTAGTTTCTCAGGGTGCTCAGGGCTACTCTCCGATACGACTTATACCACTATTGGGGGTCTGACGTTACCAGCCCTTAGGCCGGATATGCGATGCTCATAGACGAACGAACCGGACTGTACGTATATTATCACTGATAGGCTCAGTAGGGTTTCAGGATGAGTTCGCTCATCGGCTTCCCTTTCGGTCAGTACATAGGCAGCCGTTACGCACAGCTAGTGTCGCTGACGTGCTTGTGGTTAACCCCACTGCCAGGGTACTGACGAGTCTTTAGAGTCCCCCACAGATAGTTTTCCAAGTTCGGGTGAAACGTTGTAGAGGCTGTATGGTTTTATGGCAGGGTTCGAACATGCACGTGCATTTGTGCACGTGTCATATTTCAGACAGATAATACTGGTAGGCTTTGGTTTAAGCCGGATCCAAGTATTATATTGAGTCGGAATATTTTTAGTCTCTTGTATTCGTATTCGGTCGGAATATGGATACAAGTATGTATATACAGGTGAGGGGTATTCTCGTAATTCGTTACGAGAATACTTTAGAAGATGCATTTCTTTTTGGTTAATCATTTTAGTTTAAATGATTAAATGGATTTTGGAAAGTGTGACTCATTAGTGTGACTCATTGATTCTAGAATGTTCACTAATGACTCATGTAATGAGTCATCTAGTGAGTCATTAGAGAATTAATTGAGTTTGTTTTGGGTAAGATATTTTAGGGTTGAGTTGGAGATATTTTAATAAGATATTTTCTTTGTTTCTCCAAAACAAAACCATATATATATCAGACCCAAAAGTTTTGGGCAGCCAAGAGCTTTTTTTTGTGTGCTTGGTTTTTGCTCTCTTGAGATATTTTCTTGAGCTCACAATTTCCATCTCTTAGCATCTTCTTCAACCTCCACCCTATCCTTCTCATGTGATGAGAACCCTAGGGTGTTTGAGACAAAGTATTCTACTCATTCTCTACTTCATCTTGGACATGTCGGTTAGCATACTTCATGTCCGAGTTGCCTCGGTATAGAGGCGAGAGCCCGTTTAAAGATCCGTTGACGTGGTGCCACCTCGACGAGGAGACAGGAGATCGGAGTTGCCGCGAGGAACGTAGGATGATGGCTAAAGACTAAAGGACTCGGATCGATCGGTATAGCCTTTCTACCTCTTTACAGTTTGTTAGTTTAGCGTTAATTGCAAGATCCGGGATATAGTATGCGATAGCGCCAGTTATAAAAGTTTTTGTTCCGCGTTTGGCGTCAGAATGACGGCCGGGGCGCTACCGTAGACTTATATGGTATCAAAGCCATGCCATTAACCTTTACTAACTTGTTCTAATGTGTTTAAAACATCGATCGAACGAAATTTCCAAAACCGCATTTTTCATGTCAAAGTTTCTGTCGAATTATTAAACTGGTCTAAAATTATTTTGGGTATGTCAGAAAATCGTGCATGCTTTTTTTAAACTCTGGAAGAAATTTGGTCCACTGATTCCACTATACTGTCGCGGAACCGCCGCACAAACCATAGTTTGGCCGCTGTTCCGCCGCCAATTTGTGGCAACAGTACACCATATTTTTTCTGGGTGTCTTTCATGTGGAATTGTGGTTTCTGGAATATTTTGTTTGGGCCCAGATTTTGTTTGAGTACTGCAGTTTTACTTAGGGCCCACTTCAGGAAGTTTTGTCGATCGGAATTTTAAATATGTTAGTTTACAGTACTTACATTATATCTCCGACCGTGAATGTCATTCGAGCGGTAAATCGTGTCTAATTGCTATAGCTCTTTTAGACGGGTTTGCGAACGTGACATTCGCGTTGATGTTCTGTGTTGTGCTGTGATGTTGTGGATTTGTTGTGGTGGATAGCTGTGTGCAATGGTAGTGCAGTTTGGATTTATTTGTGCATTTGATATTACGGGGCGAGCGTCCAACATGTGGACTGCCGTCACTGTCTGTTTGTATAATATTCTTTTGGGGCACGACCGGGCTGAGGTCAATGTACCCATTGTATATATTTTTTATTTCTGTACTAGGTTTAGCCCACGACGGAGTGCACGGATAGCCGGGTTTTGGAGGGCAACGGGTCCGTATCTCATGGCTTTGAGAGGCAAAGGGGCCTCACTCTGGAATTGGCAGACTATTCGCCGCACTCGTAGGGGGTACAGGTTGATCCAAGATAGGGTGCTCAAGTTACCAAATTCCGTGAAGTGCAAGGTGGTCCATTCACATTGCTGTAGAGGCTGCCTCGCCTCTGGTTTTGGCGGGTGACTTGTCGCACCCATAGGGGTCTAGGTTTCATTGCACAGGCTATCCACACGACCAGGGGAACTTCGGGTTTCAATAGCGGCTCTGTGAAACCCGGGGATCCCAGATTATCTGTATTGTTTTGTGATACTTATTACTTTTCTGTAATGTTGCATTTATCACGTTTGGAGCGATTATTGTATATTGGTATATATACTAGTAGACGTTGTATATGTTTTACACCCGCGCTAGTCCAGTCCCCGCTCTGTCGTTAGTTAAGTAACCTAACGGGTGATGACGGGACCCAGTGACGAATGCAGATGGCATATACGTACATTTTATTTTCGTTCTTTTCTGGTGTGATTAATTGATGGGACTGAGTTGATTCTGATCAATGCAAAGGAAAACAGACCTGTTTGGACATTGTTGGAACAGCTTTAACAAGTGTTATTACAAGGACGTTTTTCTTTTGTTTTGCACAGTGGTATTCAGTTGGAATATCCTGCACCTCATTCGACGAAGCAAGGGCCGAGGTCCCTTCACCGGGAGTGACCCCTTGGGCAGAAATTTGCGCCAGGGTAATAACTTCACTATAGTCGATTACTTGTTGCTTTGCATCGCGGTATTCAGTTGGAATATCCTGCACCTCATTCCACGAGGAAAGAGCCGAGATCCCTTCACTAGGAGTGACCTCATTAGCGAAGGTTTTCGCCACTATATTTTCTGAAAAGCTATCAGGTTCCTTCAGCAATATCAAGTTCGTTACGTTAAAGGTTTTTTCGCCAAAAACTAGCCGTAGCCCTCCATCATTTCAGTTGGGTATTCAAGCTATGTATTTTGACCAACGCTAAGGCATAGTGTTTGGTAGCTGCTGGGTATTAATCTGTTGCATAGATAGATGAGTTGGTTTGGGACAGTCGTTCTACCATTTGGCCAACGTCAGGGGCATGTATGGGTGGGTTCAAATTGACAAGATAATGATGGGTAGAACTTGGCATTTGGCCAACGTCAGGGTCATAAGAGCATGGGGCAAAAATCCACATCGGGAGTTTCTAAAGAAACTGAAACTTGCCAAGTATGCGCATACCTTCTGGAGTGTGATAACGTGAGTGGATTCCTTCATGTTATCATGCGATGATAGTTGGATCCCGATTCTCACTGATGAGTTGGTTTACTCTTCGGGTGATCCCGACTGATTCTTCCTTCAAGTTTGGAAGAGAATTTGACAGTACAGTGGGAGGTTTCTTGATTAGATAAAGTGATAAATCTAGGTTAGAGTGCACGCAGAGTGTTTCTTTTCTCTCTCTCTCTTTGGCAGCTGCCATTGACCGACCCTAGACTATGACTCAGTGACTAAGTTGACTGAACCTTCTTAAAATACTGGCTTTTGGATTGTCTAAGTTGCATAAGTCATTGCCGATCCTTCTTTTACCTTTTGCATTTCTCAGAACACCTCGTATCACTACGAACATCCACTTCTATTGGATAGATCCATCGTATGGTTATATACGAACTCGAAGGGACTTCTTCGAGGATGGATTCAGGTTCAGGAGAAATTGAATTGGTTTATTCAGTTGTCTTTTATTATCACCTTCTCTCAGGTTGCGAGGGCTCCTTGGTTTAGGAGAGTACACCTATTACGCTTATTGGATAGTCTTCTTCCAAACCATAGGCAGGTGCCGAAAGGTAGGGAGTGAAGAAAACCAATTAGCCTAAGTAGGGTGTACAGAAGGTAATAAGTAAAGACAAATGAAGGGATTAGAAAGTGGGCAAAGTAAAATACGATAGATATCATTCACGACCAAACCTCGTATATCATCGCCACTCCTATTTCATCTTTGCTTTTCTCCAGTTGAAGAGGAATAGAATAAGGTTTATTCAGTTGTCTTTTATCATCACCTTCTCTCAGGTTTCGAGTACTCCTAGGATTAGGAGTATACACCTATTACGCTTATTGGATAGTCAGTTGATAGTAATGGTTTTGAGAAACTTGTTTCTCTTTCAGGTTACTCATAATTGGATGTATTCCTAAGTTGAGTAATACTGATTAGCCTTTCTCCATTAAGTTGATATGCACTGGAGACAGCTGCATGATTTGAATCTGGTTCCAATTAAACAAGTGCCAATGTTTCTATATTGGATACAGAATGGTTCATATCTTAACGATGTTAAGGTACGGGGAGTTGTTCGGCTTATGCTTAAAACCAAACTCTGGATAACTCAAGGCACGTTTCTGTAATGGCAGTTTGCGGGTTGGCTATGACGAGGGTTGATTTTCTACCATCTGGAATATCAATGATGATATTGTTCTTGACTCGCCACAGTTTTAGTAAAATGGATTTTTTTCTTCAGAAAACAGTAGTGGGAGTATGGTAGAACTGGAAGAGATTCCAGAAACGCAAACGATTACGAAAAATTTAATAGGACCTATAGATTCAATCAGGTTTGACATTCCATTAGCCACTCCGCAGATATGGTGGGTAACCTCAGGCACCCGAGAGGTACTCCGGTAGCCTCAAGGACGATGACAGGGAGGTTCTTGTTTACCCAGATTTGACACTACTGTTGTTCCAGGCTATGAGACCCGGCAGGAGGTTAAGTATAGCGTCGTTCTAAACTAGCTTTAGAAGTGCACGTATATATTATTCTGCCGGAGGGTTGTTGTGGTCAGTGGGAGCAGCGGAAGCATAGTGGATAAGTTGCTTATGTCTATTTATAGACTTGAGCAGATATAGCGGAAATAGATCATCTATTTTTGATGTGACAGTCATGGGTTTGACTTCATCAGAATAGGGGATGGATATATTAAGAAGGTAGTAGGGTGTGATGTCCTGGTATTTGGATGACATACACAGAGTAGGAAGTAAAATTCCTATACTACGATCGGTTATACTGTGGATTGTCACACAGTTGTTTCTCCACAAAGGATATGGATATAATATCTGACATTCTGGTTACTAGATATATGGTTTTAGATCTAGATTTGGGTAGTTTCCCAATCTGGGTACTTTGACAGTATTCTAATAGTATTTTAGAATGGACGACTCCTGGCATAGTGGTGTACCTGCAGGTGATGGAGTCTCCCTCTCTAAAAGTGTCTCACAGACTAAAGGGGAGAGGGATGTGTATGATTAGCATATCACTTGCTTAGGCAATTGAGTCAATCGTGAGATGTCAAGTACCACACCAGATGTTGTTTTTGCACTAGATGCGATAAGTTTATATTAATCCAATCCTGGAGAAACATACGGAAGCAGTTTTAAAACATCAGTGCATGTTCTAGGGATTTGATGACGGCAGCCTCCTTCGGGAGATGGTTGTCATTCCAGGCTTCCAAAGGTGACATGGATGACAGAGTGATTGTCAGAGTTGTAGTTTTCCCTCTAACGAAGAGGGCAGTATTATGGACAGGTGGTCCAAGAGGATACTGTGGGAGGCATGGTCAGGATACTGATTAGGTTCAGTTGTCGATACAGTCTAAGAATTTTGGATTTAGAGTTCATTTATGAACTAGATCCCATCAGATATCCAGACATATTCTAAGACAGGTATTACTCAATTCGAGAGATGGCTTTCTCCGCAAACTTGAGATTAAGAGAGACATAGAAAGGAACATTAGGGCGGATCCACTCAATAAGGCTATTTCTCGAACATAAGAGTTCACAAACTAGCTTTGTGAAACTGATTAGTAGAGGAGTTGGGTGTTCGGTATCACACGGGCTGTAAGTATGCGACGTCGCAATAATTAACCTTAAGTACAAGTGGGAGATTGTTGGATATAGTGCCCTCAAAATCAATTATTTGATCACAGGTACGTGATTGCAATGATTGAGGGAGGACCTATACCGGTAAGGCAGTCTTGCTGAGGATGATAGTATGCTATCTGGTTTGCCTTTATCAGTCGTGTACAGTTTTAGGTGACATGATCACTATTACACATTGATAGAGCCCTTAGGATCCTGCTTGACTACCAACAGAATGATGGCGATCATATACGTGAGAGTTGGGTAGTCTATAAGCACGTCCTTAAAAGTGGTCCCTAGTCGTGGGAGTTTCGAGACAGGGCATTGATACTCCGGAGTAGACTAGTTTATACATTCGAGACCCTGACGAGGGGCGGTGGCCGGTCTCACAAGTTATTGGTGTCAGTTGGATCACCTAAGATGTATACAGGTGCTCATTGAGTTATGAGTGCACCGGACAGGACTCGCCGGGAACCTGCTAGTTGGTATTTATACCTAGCGTCAGATAGCAGTTCTCTGGTGACATGTGTACAGGTTAGTTCATCGACCTGAGGTCGTCATTTATCTCGTGTGAGTTCCCACTGTGCTTTAATTACTACCCTACCACGGCTCAAAAGAGTCGTGTAAACAGGTTTTAGTTAGGTACAGTCCCGAGCCACATGGAGGCAAGTGAGCGGATTGGCAGGGGATTCGTCTCTCCCAGTATTGGGGGTGAGATCGTGCTGTGTCTAGGAGAGCCATTACACCAAGTCCTTGGCCAAGGCAGGAGAGAATTACTGGTAAGTATTCCAGTAGTTTCTCAGGATGTTCAGGGCTACTCTCCGATACGACTTATACCGTTATTGGGAGTCTGACGTTACCAGCCCACTAGGCCAGATATGCGATGCTCATAGACGAACGGACCGGACTGTACGTATCTTGTCACTGATAGGCTCAGTAGGGTTCCAGGATGAGTTCGCTCATCGGCTTCCCTTTCGGTCAGTACATAGGGAGCCGTTACGCACAGCTTGTGCCGCTGACGTGCTTGTGGTTAAATCTACTGCCAGGGTACCGACGAGTCTTTAGAGTCCCCCACAGATAGTTTCCCAAGTTCGGGCGAAACGTTGTAGAGGCCGTATGGTTTTACGGCAGGGTTCGAACATGCACGTGCATTTGTGCACGTGTCATATTTCAGACATATAATACTGGTGGGATTTGGTTTAAGCCGGATCCAAGTATTATATTGAGTCGGAATATTTTTAGTCTCTCGTATTCGTATTCGGTCGGAATACGGATACATGTATGTATATACAGGTGAGGGGTATTCTCGTAATCCATTACGAGAATACTTTAGAAGATGCATTTCTTTTTGGTTAATCATTTTAGTTTAAATGATTAAATGGATTTTGGAAAGTGTGACTCATTAGTGTGACTCATTGATTCTAGAATGTTCACTAATGACTCATGTAATGAGTCATCTAGTGAGTCATTAGAGAATTAATTGAGTTTGTTTTGGGTGAGATATTTTAGGGTTGAGTTGGAGATATTTTAATAAGATATTTTCTTTGTTTCTCCAAAACAAAACCATATATATATCACACCCAAAAGTTTTGGGCAGCTAAGAGTTTTTTTTTGTGTGCTTGGTTTTTGCTCTCTTGAGATATTTTTTTGAGCTCACAATTTCCATCTCTTAGCATCTTCTTCAACCTCCACGCTATCCCTCTCATGTGATGAGAACCCTAGGGTGTTTGAGACAAAATATTCTACTCATTCTCTACTTCATCTTGGACATGTCGGTTAGCATACTTCATGTCCGAGTTGCCTCGGTATAGAGGCGGGAGCCCGTTTAAAGATCCGTTGACGTGGTGCCACCTCGACGAGGAGACAGGAGATCGGAGTTGCCGCGAGGAGCGTGGGACGATGGCTAAAGACCGAAAGACTCGGATCGATCGGTATAGCCTTTCTACCTCTTTACAGTTTTTTAGTTTAGCGTTAATGGCAAGATCCGCGATATAGTATGCGATAGCGTCAGTTATAAAAGTTTTTGTTCCGCGTTTGGCGTCAAAATGACGGCCGGGGCGCTACCGTAGACTTACAATGAGTATGCCGCGGAACATACACACGCTACGCCACTCTGCTTCAGCTACCTACTCCATCATACCAAGGTCATCCTACACTCCGAAAGGTAAAACTTCCGCTCTGATACCAACTTTGTCACGACCCAAAGTTCGGCCCGTGACCGGCACTTAACCACGTAACGTCTACAGGCGTAACGCGATCAAGTGAGCCGAAACCTAGAGATCAAAACCATTAAAATAGTGAGTGAAGAAAAACATGAGTTTTAAACATTTAGAAAATCTTGAGTAATTTAGTAAAAAAATTTAAAGTTTAAGTTATTTCTTAAAAAAATTCGGCAGCACCTCCTTTGTAAAAACTAGCCCCGAAACTGGGTACAAAACATGATATAAGTAAAATGACTGATAATAAGAATATAATATCCCCAACGGGAGCAATCATGCCCAACGGCGGAGACAATCACCACAAGAATAATATACGACGCCGTAGCAAAGAAATGAGCAATATAAGTGAAAAAACATCATAAAAGATAAAAATGCATAAATAAAGTCGACTCACACGAGCTCGACACCGGAGTACAAAATAATATACATCATCGTCCTAACAACTAATCTCCAAGTCAATACATGAAATGGTAGATGGAGAGTACTAGATACAATAGTGTGTACAAATGGAAAATAACCGGATACCACAAACCCACCTAGCAGCAAAACAGCTCACGCACCAACTGCAGTGGTATCCGTAGCCAAAAGATACAAGAGATAGCCCTGCCGCAACTACTCTGAGGGTCGACCTGCAAACACTGTGGCACAACGGGGGTGAGTTGCCAACTCGTGAATAGTAGATAACATATAAGGTAAATCGTGAGTATGCACGTACTGCGATACTCTAACATGTGCGAACAGATAACATTTATATGATGAGCTGGGTATGCGATAATCATGCAAAATTACTCTATCAGGTACTACAACTACATGATGCAATGCATAACAATGAATGCTGAGCATGGGGTAAAATATCATCAACACGGAATGTCAACGTGGAAAAACTCCGGTGTCTACCAAAAACACCCCAAAACCCAATACTCAGGCGCCGTCACTCTATCCGGCCCTCAATCCTGTAAATCTCATAGAAGCAGGATGCCCAACATCGGCACCCAAAAAAACATGAAATACTCGTGTCCAGCATCGACACGCAAATCCTCATATATCGGGCTCCGTCGGTCCGGATCGGCCCGTATCCATCTCTCGACTTTGTCAGTATCCTCTGGATAACCGCCAAGTCCAACCAGTCACCGGTAGGTACTAGCCACCCTGCCAGGCTCATCGTCTGCTCCATGAAAAACATTTCTCGCCCTGGGGAACCATACCGGGTCCACCATGAACCCGCAAACGGATCATCCCACTCCTCGAATCGGGTTTCAAGAACACGTCTCAGAACCGAGAAAACGCATGGTGGACACACCAAAATATCATATCAAAAGAAACCGGGTTTTTTTTAAAACAGTACATACTTTCTTGAAATAATACGACGGTTCTCAAATCCAGAAATCACATGAAATCCAAACCCAATGCGTAAATCCATGCGATGTGATATATGCTATATAAGTCATACTATGAGTAAAAAGGAAGAAAACCGCTCTTTAAGTAGATTTAGTTTTTTTTAAAGTATCATGCCGTCCCCAGTTTTCCTAAAATCAGCTTATCTAGGTAGGTGAAATGTATGTATGCGTATGTATGGATGTATCATGTCGAATCATACATAAGGTGAGCTACAACATATTTTTCATGGCAATTCTATAGTGTGAGTGTCATGGTAATTACTAACGGTGTGTGTGTGACATGTAGATTTATGCTCGTGAAGCATGGACCGTTAGTAACAGTGCGGTGTGCTATTAATTCTAAGTCCATATATATATAGCAGGGAATACAGTACGCAACCAATAGTATCCATGCGCAAATCAATGTATATGAATGCAAATATGCAGCTACAATATCCTAACAAGCCCTGACGCATAACGCCATACGAGCGATTTCCCCGTAGATGTTAAATCTACTCACCGTGATCTCGAACTACGCGTATCCGACCACCTGCTTCCCTTTCTGTGCGGCGTCCGAAGTACCCGCTTGCGAACCTAGAATTTCACAAAGTAATACACATAAGCTAAAATCCTGCAAAAACGCGATATTAAAACCAAACGAGAAACTCGCGTCGCGAACCAAATGCACGTGTATCCGATACGCTAAAACATGTGATTACGCGCCTGAAACTACCCCGACACGTCGCAACACGTAGGAATTCACCAAACCCACTCACATATCACACGTGTCGCGTAAGTTAAAAGTATTGGAAATAGGGTAATTTGTTCCAGATTTTTATACAAGCAGAGTTAGAAAAAGTTGTATATACCACAGGCCTTAAAAATGCAGCAGACAGCAACTCAACCAACCCCGACACCTAGGTCCCCCATCTGGCCGCAATTTGCGGCCAGAATGAATATTTCGGCGGCCAACTTGGGGAATTAGGTTCCCGTGCTTCGTGCGTGTGTTCTAAATCTAGTGTACATGCTCCAGTAATTACAATCTCCTTCTGAAGCAATCGGGTTGAAAGCAGATCATAACAGAGCTCTAATCTAAACAAAAACGCTAATTTAAAACTAAATCAAAACATTAGGGTGTTTTAGTGTAACCTAAAACAATTTCTTGGTTTAAACAACACTAACAACACCTAATTAAGTTAAACAAGCCATGAAAACCCTAATTTAACCTAAACTTCACTTAAACCACAAGATTAGCACTAAAATTCACTAAAACACTAGATTTAACTAATTAAACTACAAGTTAAGCAAGAGAGTGACATGGGCGAGTTTAATACCTCTAAGTGATCTTAGGGAAGTCCAACGAGCTGCACTTGCCTTCAAAGGCAAGGATTTTCCACCAAGACCCACAAAAGAGGCATATATCAAAGGTTTAATGAAGAAAGGGTGAGCTTTTTGTGTAGGGATTGTGTTTGCACACCAAGAGAAGCAAAAGAAGAAGATGAAGATGAAGATGTTGCTGCTGCTGCTAATGCCTCTGCTGGAATGCAGAAATGAGAGGGAGAGAGAGAGAAATGCGTGAGGCATGGTCAAAAGTCAAGCCCCATTCTTCACCCAACCCAAACCATGCCTCCCATTCCTTAATTTTTATTTTTAATTAAGGGTTTTAACTTGATTTTTATGAGGATAAGAACCATGCAAGAGGGAAAAGAATTACAAAATGTGTTAAGTGCATGCTAGTTACACTAATCCTTGCTTAGGAAAAGTAATTAAGAAAATTTGCTAATTAATTGGACATTAAACTAATTTATAATTAATAAAACCCATTTATATATGAAAACACACCTTATCACAATTAAAACTAGTTTTATTTTAGTTTAAGTGGAAATTTATAATTTACAAGATTTTTATGAAATACACGCATTATTGCTAACTAACGCGAAATTAACCTAAACTAATTTCAAAGCGTTACATTTTCATGCGGTCCGCCCACTTTTGGATTTGAGGGAATAGGCGTCGGCTGTCTTGGGACACCGTTTCCCGGTTCACGAGCAGAGCCCTGCGCTTGATTGGGCGGCTGAGAGGCAAGTTGGGCCGTAAGTCGTAAGTCGACATTTGTCAAGTCGTTGATCTTTGTGTAGAGCTTGGCCATCTCCTTGTTTTTGCTTCTGAGCTGTTTTCGGAGCTCTTGGAGAAGTTGCTGCTCTGCGGTCTTAGGATGGAAAGTTGGCTCATCTTCGCTTTCCGATCCCGACTCCTCATGAATTGAGGGCTCTCTCTGCTTATCAGCCTCACTTGGAGGATTTTCATCACCCTCCGGAGGACGCTGGTCTTGAGAAGTGACAGCTATATTTACACCAGGTTGGATTTGAGATCTGGTGGCCCTATCCTTGCTTTTGCTGCGAAGGTTGTCGCTGGGACACGTGCCCACCATGTAGACGGTGTGGATAACACATTTAGCCATCCCCCATTTTTGGCGGGGTAACCCTGTTCCTCGAACCTCATGAGGTTCAGCCTAGCAGGAGCCCTAGCCCTTTTCTTGGCTCTGTACCCGAGCCTTTTCTGTCTTAGCTTCTCGATTTTGAAGGCTTGGCGGGCATCCGTTATCCGGGAAGCCATTGTGAGTCGATTAGCGAGGAGCTTAGAGAAGACACCCGATCGAGCAGTTGTTAGGGGCACCGCCGGAGCTTGCTCGAGACGCGCTGTAGCTTTGTTGGTGTTGATGGTCTTGCCCCCAACTGGGGCCAAGGAGAGCCACTCAAACACCGACTTGCATTTGAGTTGGGGCGCCTTCGAGACCACTACATTTGGCCTATTGCCTTTTGAGGCCGGTTTGTCGGTTACCGGAGCTTGAGGTGCAGGGATGGCATTAGCTGACACGAACAGGATAGAGCCGAATGGTAGCGGCGACTCTTCCCATTGTCGCCCGAGACTGGCCGGAATGACCGTTCTGGCGTCCATCTTCATCGTGCAGGAGATGGGAGCTGTGTCGAGAGCTGAGCTTGTCCTTGGAGACATTTTTACTGCGTCCGAAGATTGCAATTGGAGAACGTTAAGCTGCACAAAAAAACATGATTTTACTACAGGCAATTGATATGCATATTAATTGAGTTCGCATGAAAGCTTAACCCGAAATATGGGAGGAGAGATTGGTCCCACCGGGCCTGCCAGAATCTGTAGGGTATTTTTCGTCACCCCATTGAGATGGGAATACGTGCACACTTGTCAGGCGTACTACAGATTCCCTATTGGAGATAGTGCCCTCAAAGTCAATTATTGGATCGCAGGTACGCGATTGCAATGATTGAGGCAGGACCTATATAGATATGACAGTCTTGCTCGAGATGATAGTTTGCTATCTGGTTTGTCTTTATCATCGTATAAATGTTTTAGTTCACTATTGCATGATGATAGAGCCCATAGGATTTTTGCTTGACTACCAGCAGTATGATGGCGATCATATACGTGGGAGCTGGGGTCTGTAAGCACATCCTTAAAGTGTCCCTAGTCGTGGGAGTTTCAAGACAGGGCATCGATACTCCAGAGTAGACTAGTGTATACAGTCGAGACCCCGACGAGGGACGATGGCCGGTCTCACAAGCCATTGGTGTCAGTACGATCACCTAAGATGTATACAGGTGCTCAATAGGTTATGAGTACACCAGACAGGACTCGCCGGAAACATACTAGTTGGTATTATACATATCATCAGATAGTAGTTCCCTGGTAACATGTGTACATGTTAGTTCATCGACCTGAGGTCCTCATTTGTCTCGTGTGAGTTCCCACTGTGCTTTGATTTCTACCCTACCACGGCTCAAAGGAGTCGTGCAAACAGGTCTTTTTTTGGTACAGTCCCGAGCCACATGGAGGCAAGTGAGCGGATTGGCAGGGGATTCATCTCTCCCGGTATTGGGGGTGAGATCGCGCAGTGTCTAGGAGAGCCATTACACAAAGCCCTCGGCCGAGGCAGGAGATTTACCGGTAGGTACTCCAGTAGTATCTCAGGGTGTTCTGGGCCACTCTTTGACACGACTTATACCACTAATGGGGGTCTGACGTTACCAGCCCCCTAGGCAGATATGCGATACTCATAGACGAACGGACCGGACTGTATATACATTGTCACTGTCAGGCTCAGTAGGGTTTATGGATGAGTTCGCTCGTCAGCTTCCCCTTCCTTCAATACATAGGCAAACGTTACGTACAGCTTGTACCTCTGACGTGCTAGAGGTTATACCCAGTGCCAGTGTGTTGATGAGTCATTAGAGTCCCCCACTGACAGTTTCCCAAGTTCGGGCGAAACGTTGTAGAGGCCGTATGGGTTTATGGCAAGGTTCGGAAAAAGCACGTGCGTTTTCGCATGTGTCATTTTTCGGGCAGATAATACTGGTCGGCTTTGGTTTAAGCCGGATCCGAGTATTATACTGTGTAGATATAATATCTTTGTCTCAGTTGCATTTGTATTCAGTCGTAATACAAATGCGGGTATGTTTATACTGATATGGGGTTATCCTGAAATTCGTTTCAGGATCACTTTTGGAAGTTGCCAGTTTCCAGTTTTCTATCAGCCGTATTTAACATTCGGTTAAATACGGATTTATCTTTTCGTCACTTGGGTGAGTCTTGAGGGTGAGTCGTGCATCTAGAAGTTTCTAGATGATGACTAGGATTAGTGACTCATGGTTGCATTAATTGTTCCATTAATGTTTTGGTGACTAAGGGTGATGATTCATTAGTTCTTTAATGAGTTCATACTAGGTGTTATGTGACTCATCCTCTTCATTGATCTTATTCTCACCATCCCTCCTCCTACACTCACCCCCTTGCTTATATATGGCCGGCCCCTCCCTATCTCCTCACTCACTCACTTGGAAAAGATTATGATAGATTTATGTATGGAAATTTCATATAGCTCAAATTCTTATCGCCCGATCCAAAAGGCAACTTCATTAACCGTTCGTCCAATGGCTTTGGACGTAACGAGACAAAATGTTCTACTCATTCTTTACAACATCTTGGTCGTCTCTTTTAGCAAACTTGACGATCGAGTTGCCTCGGTTCAGAGGCGGGAGCCCGTTTAATGATCTGTCGACGTGGTGCCACCTGGACGAGAAGACTGGAGATTCAGGAGATCGGAGCAGCCGCAACAAAGCATAGAATAATGGTTGAAGACCGAAGGACTCGGATCGTTCGGTATAACATTTCTACCCACTTTGTAGTTTGTTAGTTTAGCTTTAATGGCAGAGCCGGGTTATAGTCCACGATAGCACCAGTTGTAAAAGTTTTTGTGTCTGTTAGACGGCCGGGGCGCTACCGTGGACTTACAGTGGTATCAGAGCCTCACCATTAAGCTTTACTAAGTTGTGCTAACGCGTTTAAAAGATCGATCGAACAGAATTTCCGAAATCACAATTTTCAGCACACAAGTTTCTGTCGATTTTTTAAAGGGCCTAAAAATAATTTTGCATATCACAGAAAAGCATGCAGGGTTTTCTAAGCATTGTGGAAAAATTTGGGCATGTGATCCCACAAGATCACCGCGGATCCGCGATCAAACCTAGGGTTTGACCGCGGAACCGCGGCGCTTCAGTGGGAACAGTGCTTCAACTTTTTCCAGAGAGCTTTATTTTGGAAATTATGGTTTTTGGTATAATTCTTTTGGGCCCAGATTTTGTTACTGTACAGCAGATGTACATGGGGCCCACTTCGGGAAATTTAGTCGATCGAAATTTTAAACTTGTTAGTATACAGTATTTACATTATATTTCCAACCGGGAATGTCATTCGAGCGGTAAACCGCGTCTAATTGCTATAGTTCTTTTAGACGGCTTTGCGAACGTGACATTCGCGTTGATGTTCTGTGTTGTGCTATAATGTTGCGGATATGTCGTGGTGGATAGCAGGGTGCAATGATAGTGCTGTTTGGATTTATTTGTACATTTGATATTGCGGGGCGAGCGTCCAACATGTGGACTGCCGTCACTGCCTGTTGTATAATATTCTTTTTGGGGCACGACCAGCTTGAGGTCGATGTACCCGTTGTACATATTTTTATTTCTGTACTAGGTTTATCCCGCGAAGGAGTGCACGGATAGCCGGGTTCTGGAGGGCAACGGGTCCGTATCTCATGGTATTGAGAGGCAGAGGGACCTCACTCCAGAATTAGCAGACTATTCGCCGCACTCGTAGGGGGTACAGTTTGACCCAAGAAGGGGTGCTCAATTTACCGGATTCCGTGAAGTGCCGGGTGTTCCATCCACTATGCTGTGGGGGACTACCTAGCTTCAGGTTTTAGTGGGTAACTTGCCGCGCCCGTAGGGGTCTAGGTTTCATTGCAGAGGCTATCCACACGACCAGGGGAACGTCGGGTTTCAGTAGCGGCTCTGTGAAACCCGGGGATCCCAGATTATCTGTATTTTTCTGTGATGCTTATTACTTTTCTGTAATGTTGCATATTATCACGCCTGGAGCGATTATTGTATATTGGTATATATACTATTAGATGTTGTATATGTTTTACACCCGGGCTAGTCCAGCCCCCGCTCTGTCGTTAGTTAAGTAACCTAACGGGTGATGACGGGACCCAGTGACGAATGTGGATGGAATATACGTACATTTTATTTTCGTTCTTTTCTGGTGTGATTGACTGATGGGATCGCATTGATTCTTATCAATGCAAGAATAAAACAAACCTATACATGATGTTGTTGGAACAAATTTTAAAAGGTGTTATTACAAAGATGTTTCCTTTTGTTATGCATAGCGATATTCAGTTGGAATATCCTCCACCTCATTCGACGAGGCAAGGGCCGAGATCCTTTCACCGGGAGTGACCCCTTGGGCAGAAGTTTACGTCATGGTAATAACTTCAATATAGTCAATTACAAGTTGCTTTGCATCACGGTATTCAGTTAGAATATCTTGCACCTCATTCCATGAGGAAAGAGCCGAGATCCCTTTACCGGGAGTGACCTCTTTAGCAAAAGTTTTCGCCACTATATTTTTATAAAAAGCTATCAGGTTCCTTCAACGAGGTCAAGTTCATTACGTTAAAGGTTTTTCGCCAAAAACCAGTCGTAGCCCTCTGTCGTATCTTATGGATAGTCAGTAGTATTCAAGCTATGTTTGTTGACTAATGTCAAGGCATAGTGTTTGGTAGCCGCTGGGTATTCATCTGTTGCATAGATAGATGCGTTGGTTTGGGACAGTCGTATTACCTTGTTGACTAAAGTCAAGGGCATGTACGGGTGGGTTCAAATCAACCTGGACAATGACGGGTAGAACTTGACATGTGACTTATGATTTGTTGACTAAAGTCAAGGTCATAAGAGCATGGGGCAAAAATAACATCGGGAGTTTCAAACATAAATGAAACTTGCCAAGTATGCCCATACCTTCTGGAGTGTGATAACTTGAGTGGCTTCCATCAAGTTATCATACGATGATAGTTGGATCCTGATTCTCACTGATGAGTTGGTTTACTCTTCGGGTGATCCCGACTAATTCTTCTTTCAGGTTTGGAGGAGAATTTGAGATTACGGTGGGAGGTTTCCTGATTAGATAAAGTGATAACCATTCTGATCTAGGTTAGAGTGCACGCAGAGTGTTTCTTTTCTCTCTCTCTCTTTGGCAGCGACCTTTGACCGACCCTAGACTATGACTCAGTGACCAAGTTGACCGAACCTTCTTAAAATACTGGTTTTTGGATTGTCCGAGTTGCATAAGTCATTGCCGCTCCTTCTTTTACTCTTTAGATTTCTCAGAACACACCGTATTACTACGGATATCCACTTCCATTGGATAGATCCATCGTATGGTTATATACGAACTCGAAGGGACTTCTTCGAGGATGGATCCAAGTTCAGGAGAAATAGAATTGGTTTATTCAGTTTTTTTTTATTGTCACCTTCTCTCAGGTTGCGAGGGCTCCTTAGTTTAGGAGAGTACACCTATTACGCTTATTGGATAGTCTTCTTCCAAACCATAGGCAGGTGCCGAAAGGTAGGGAATGAAGAAAACCAATTAGCCTAAGTAGGGTGTACAGAAGGCAATAACTAAAGACAAAATAAAGGGATTAGAAAGAGGGCAAAGTAAATTGGGACTGTTATCATTCACGACCAAACCGCGTACTTCATCGCCACTCCTATTTCACTTTTGCTTTTTCCCCAGTTCGGGAGAAATAGAATAAGGTTTTATTCAGTAGTCTTTTATCATCACCTTCTCTCAAGTTGCGAGTACTCCTAGGATTAGGAGAGTACACCTATTATGCTTACTGGATAGTCTTCTTCCAAACCATAGGCTGTTGCCGAACGGTAGGGAAGGAAGAAAACCATTTAGCCTAACAATGGTGTACAGAAGGTAACGACTAAAGACAAATAAAGGGATTTGGAGAGATGGCAAAGAAATATGCGGTTAAAGTCATGAATTGGATTATGGAAGAGGCATTACTAAGAATACCAGGATACCCCTACGAAACATTTTCATGTTTCAGTTTCACAGTGCATTGTTAAAAGAAAAACTGATTTCCCGATTAAATACTTACTCCAAGGGTATGTATTTACCAGGTATGATTCTCATATCTGTATGCTTTTACAGATGATGAGTGGGAGTAAGTTATTAGGAATTAGGTGATCATCCTCATTATATCGGAATTCGTTGTAATTGGTGATATTTGAGGAAATCACCTGGGTACAGTTTTCAACCTACGTTGCCCAAGTTTTGAGTTATTCAACTCAGCGGACTTATACAGAGTATTGTATGTTGTCCAGTGTCCGTCAGGACAAAGGGATAGGTCCTCGTACTATGTTCTGTTTACTTATGACTTCTCTAATTGTAGACAAGTGTTTCGTAGAGATACAAAGTCTAAGTTTCGAGAAGTTGTGGGTATAAGAATAAAGTAGAGAACCAGGTGTCGCAAGTATTGGGATTCTTCATAGAGATTGAAGATGTAGATTCTTATGACTGGTATTCAGTTGATAGTAATGGTTTTTTGAGAAGCTTGTTTCTCTTTCAGGTTACTCATAATTGGATGGATTCCTAAGTTGAGTGATACTGATTAGCCTCTCTCCATTAAGTTGATATGCACTGGAGATAGTTGCATGGTTTGAATCTGGTTCCAATTAAATTAGTGCCTCTATTTCTATATGGTATATAGAATGGTTCATATCTTAACGATGTTAAGATACGTGGAGTTGTCCAGCTTATGCTTAAAACCAGACACTGGATAACTCAAGGCACGTTTCTGTAATGGCAGTTTGTGGGTTGACCCTGGCTTTGACGAGGGTTGATTTTCTACCATCTGGAAGATCAATAGTGATATTGTTCTTGACTCACCACAGTTTTATTAAAATGGACTTTTTCAGAAAGCAGTAGTGGGAGTATGGTAGAACTGGAAGTGATTCCAGAACCGCAAACGATTACAGAAAATTTAATAGGACCTATATATATTCAATCAGGTATGACATTCTAATAGCCACTCCGCAGATATGGTGGGTAACCTCAGACACCCGAGAGGTACTCCGGTAGCCTCAAGGACGGTGACAGGGAGGTTTTTGTTTACCCAGACTTGACATTACTGTTGTTCCAGACTATGAGACCCAGCAAGAGGATAAGTATAGCGTCGTTCTAAACTAGATTTAGAAGTGCACGTGTATATTATTCTGCCAGAGGGTTGTCATAGTCAGTGGGAGCAGCGGTAGCATAGTGGGCAAGTAGCTTATGTCTATTTATAGACTTGAGCAGATATAGCAGAGAAAGATCATCTAATTTTGATGTGACAGTCATGGCATTGACTTCATCAGAATAGGGGATGGATCTGTTAAGAAGGTAGTAGGGTGTGATGTCCTGGTATTTGGATGACATACACAGAGTAGGAAGTAAAATTCCTATACTTCGATCGGTTGTACTGTAGTCGTCACACAGTTGTTTCTTCGCAAAGGATATGGATATAATATTAGACATTCTGGTTTCTAGATCTACGGTTTTAGATCTAGATTTGGGTAGTTTCCCAATGTGGATACTTAGACAGTATTCTAAAAGTATTTAGAATAGATGACTCCTGGCATGGTGGTGTACCTGCAGATGATGGAGTCACCCTCTCTAAAGGTGTCTTACAGACTAAAGGGGAGAGGGATGTGCATGATTGGCAGATCACTTGCTTAGGCAATTGAGTCAATCGTGAGATGTCAAGTACCACACCAGATGTTGTATTTACACTAGTTGCGATAACTTTATATTAATCCAATCCTGAAGAAACATAAGGAAGCAGTTTTAGAACATGAGTGTATGTTCTACGGATTTGATGACGGCAGCCTCTTTCGGGAGACGGTTATCATTCCAAGCTTCCAAGGTGACATGGATGACAAAGTGATTGTCAGAGTTATAGTTTTCCCTCTGACGAGGGACAGTATTATGGACAGGTGGTCTAAGAGGATACTGTGGGAGGCATGGTGCTGGATACTGATTAGGTTCAGTTATCAATAAAGTCTAAGAAGTTTGGATTTGGAGTTCATATATGAACTAGGTCCCATCAGATATCCAGACATATTCTAAGACAGGTATTACTCGATTCGGGAGATGGCTTTCTCCGCAAACTTGAGATTAAGAGAGACATAGAAAGAAACATCAGGGCTGATCCACTCACTGAGGCTATTTCTCGAACACAAGAGTTTTACAAACTAGCTTTGTGAAACTGATTAGTAGAGGAGTTGGATGTTCGGTATCACACGGGCTGTAAGTATGCGACATCGCAATAATTAGCCTTAAGTGCAAGTGGGAGATTGTTGGAGATAGTGCCCTCTAAGTCAATTATTGGATCGCAGGTACGTGATTGCAATGATTGAGGCAGGACATATACAGATATGACAGTCTTGCTCGAGATGATAGTTTGCTATCTGGTTTGTCTTTATCATCGTATAAATGCTTTAGTTCACTATTGCATGATGATAGAGCCCATAGGATTTTTGCTTGACTACCAGCAGTATGATGGCGATCATATACATGGGAGCTGGGGTCTCTAAGCACATCCTTAAAGTGTCCCTAGTCGTGGGAGTTTCGAGACAGGGCATCGATACTCCAGAGTAGACTAGTGTATACAGTCGAGACCCCGACGAGGGGAGATGGCCGGTCTCACAAGCCATTGGTGTCAGTAGGATCACCTAAGATGTATACAGGTGCTCATTAGGTTATGAGTACACCGGACAGGACTCGCCGGGAACATGCTAGTTGGTATTATACATATCGTCGGATAGCAGTTCCCTGGTGACATGTGTACAGGTTAGTTCATCGACCTGAGCTCGTCATTTTTCTCGTGTGAGTTCCTACTGTGCTTTGATTTCTACCCTACCACGGCTGAAAAGAGTCGTGCAAACAGGTCTTTTTTGGGTACAGTCCCGAGCCACATGGAGGCAAGTGAGCAGATCGGCAGGGGATTCGTCTCTCCCGGTATTGGGGGTGAGATCGCGCAGTGTCTAGGAAATCCATTACATAAAGCCCTCGGCCGAGGCAGGAGATTTACTGGTAGGTACTCCAGTAGTATCTCAGGGTGTTCTGGGCTACTCTCTGACACGACTTATACCGCTAATAGGGGTCTGACATTACCAGCCCCCTAGGCAGATATGCGATACTCATAGACGAACGGACCGGACTGTATATACATTGTCACTGTCAGGCTCAGTATGGTTTATGGATGAGTTCGCTCGTCAGCTTCCCCTTCCTTCAATACATAGGCAAACGTTACGTACAGCTTGTACCTCTGACGTGCTAGAGGTTATACCCAGTGCCAGTGTGTTGATGAGTCATTAGAGTCCCCCACAGACAGTTTCCCAAGTTCGGGCGAAACGTTGTAGAGGCTGTATGGGTTTATGGCAAGGTTCGGAAAATGCACGTGCGTTTTCGCACGTGTCATTTTTCGGGCAGATAATACTGGTCGGCTTTGGTTTAAGCCGTATCCGAGTATTATACTGTGTAGATATAATATCTTTGTCTCAGTTGCATTTGTATTCAATCGTAATACAAATGCAGGTATATTTATACTGATACGGGGTTATCCTGAAATTCGTTTCAGGATCACTTTTGGAAGTTGCCAGTTTCTAGTTTTCTATCTGCCGTATTTAATATTCGGTTAAATACCGATTTATCTTTTCGTCACTTGGGTGAGTCATGTGGGTGAGTCGTGCATCTAGATGTTTCTAGATGATGACTAGGATTAGTGACTCATGGTTGCATTAATTGTTCCATTAATGTTTTGGTGACTAAGGGTGATAATTCATTAGTTCTTTAATGAGTTCATACTAGGTGTTATGTGACTCATCCTCTTCATTGATCTTATTCTCACCATCCCTCCTCCTACATTCGCCCCCCTTGCTTATATATGGTCGGCCCTTCCCTATCTCCTCACTCACTCACTTGGAAAAGATTATGATAGATTTGTGTATGGAAATTTCATATAGCTCTAATTCTTATCACCCGATCCAAAAGGCAACTTCATTAACCGTTCGTCCATGGATTTGGACGTAACGAGACAAAATGTTCTACTCATTCTCTACAACATCTTGGTCGTCTCTTTTAGCAAACTTGACGATCGAGTTGCCTCGGTTCAGAGGCGGGAGCCCGTTTAAAGATCCGTCGACGTGGTGCCACCTGGACGAGAAGACTGGAGATTCAGGAGATCGGAGTAGCCGCAACAAAGCGTGGGATGATGGTTGAAGACCGAAGGACTCGGATCATTCGGTATAACATTTCTACCCACTTTGTAGTTTGTTAGTTTAGCTTTAATGGCAGATCCGGGTTATAGTCCGCGATAGCGCCGGTTGTAAAGGTTTTTGTTCCGCATTTGGCGTCTGTTAGACGGCCGGAGCGCTACCGTGGACTTACATTCCCCCTGCCTAGGGTAGGCCGGGGTTTAATGATTGTGGGGATCCGAATCTTCGGCAGCCGTGGACTAAGCTGCCGTTAATTACCCCTTGCCTTTGGAGCGAGGGAACCTCCGATTGACGGGTTAAACTGGTCATGCGAACTCAATGTGCAGTGTACGTGTGTTTTGTTTTGGGGGGGCTTGGATTTGTCGGGTTCCACGCAGATTTTTTACGGGGGTCCCGCTACTCGGATAGTGGGCTGGGGGTCAGCCCCCCTTGCGGGGTGCGGGGCAGCGCCCCGGCACAAATTTTTTTTGGAGAGGGTTAGTGTTGGAGAGAGAGAGAGAGAGAGAGTGTGTGTGTGTGTGTGTGTGTATACATATATATATAAAATGAAAAAAGGAAAGGGCATCCAAAGGATGCGTGGGAAAAGCGCCAGCGCTTTGGGCATTGACGCACCATGTGTCAGCACGTGGGCGCTCGGGCGCTGCCGCTTTAGACGCTCGGGCGCTAGCGCTTTGGGCGCTATCGCACCACGTGTCAGTACGTGCGCTCTCAGCCGCTAGCGCTCTGAGCGCAAGAGCGCTAGCGCCCCATGTGTCAGCACGTGGGCGCTCGGGCGCTAACGCTTTGGGCGCTAGTGCTCTGAGCGCAAGAGCGCTAGCGCACCACGTGTCAGCACGTGGGCGCTAGCGCTTTGGAAGCTAGCGCTCTGAGCGCAAGAGCGCTAGGGCCCCACGTGTCAGCACGTTGGCGTTCGAACGGCAAAAGGGACTTGGTCTCTGCAATGGGAGTTGTACTCCCAGAAAGGAGCACTTATTATTCTCTGTATATATATATATATATATATATATATATATATATATATATATATATATTAGGAGTTAAACTCCTAGGATGTTTTGAAGCTGATGAAGGGCTTCTCCCCTTGAGCCCTAGTTCTTCCCCAAAGTGGGGTTTCTGGAGATGGGCCTCCTTCTTCTTCATTTGTTGGCCGGATCTTGAAGATCAAGAAGTATGAGATTTTAAAAATCTCTTCTTTCTGAGATCTGATGGCAGATCTGAGTTCCCATTTGTGGGTTTTGTGGTGAAAAACTATTTTGTTTTATAAAAGGAAGAGTAAGACTCTTGATTTAATTCAAAAGAAAAGAAGGTTTTAGAACCTTGAGGAAGAAGAAGATCACAGATCTGAATTCTTTTGGAGAGAGAAAGAAAAGTTATGGAGATATTTTCATTATCCTTGCCTTTATAGGCTATACACTTTACATATAGCCCCTTGGGCTTTACAAAAATGGCATTTGCCCATCCTATGGCTCATGTGCCATTTCTTTTTACACATAAGCCATGGGCTTTACAAAAATTTGGCTTTATGCCCATTCATGTATAAAAAATTACATCAAAATTATTTATTACATGATTTTTTATTTCAGCATGGGGGAGGCCGGCCGCTTCATGTTCGGGCTCGACTCGGGCATGAGCCCACTTGATCTGGGCTTGGGCTCACTTGGTTTGGGGTTGACCTTGTCTTTTACTTGGTCAACTAGGGTTGCAAATTTTGACGCCAACAAGCGCGGCATTGACTCCCTATACCGGGAGAGACGAATCCCCAACAATCGCTCATTCTCTCAATGTGGGTCGGGACTATACCCAACTAAAACCTGTTTACATGACTCAGTAGAGCCGTGGTAGGGTAGTAATCAAAGCACAGTGAGAACACACACGAAACAAATGACAACCTCAGGTCGACAGACTATCTATACTCATATCACCAGAGAACTGCTATTTGATGATAGGTATAATACTATCCAACCAGTTCATGGTGAGTCCGTCCAGTGTACTCACCCCCAGTGGGCATCTGTATACAATCTTAGGTGCATCACACCAATGGCTGTGGGAACAACCATCTCCCCTCGTCAGGGTCTAGAAATGTATACACTAGTCTACTCTGGTGTATCGATGCCCAGTCTTGATACTCCCATGACTAGGGACGTATAAGGATGTGCTTATCGACTACCCAGCTCCCACAAGTATGATTGCCATCATAACGCTGGTAGTCAAGCAATAATCCTACAAGCTTTATCAATATGTATAAGTGATATGAAATAACAAGTAAAACATATACACATGTTAAGATAAAGGCAAATCAAATAGCATACTATCATATCGAGCAAGATTGTCCTGTACATACATATCCCTAGCATCCTATATAATGAAGGCCTTTATGACATACATATCCAACAATCTCCCACTTGCACTAAGGCATCTTATTGACGTATTAAGTACCCAACGTCTGCACTAGAGCCTGTTGCTGGCGTACCACATACCCAACATCTCGAACAGTCTCTTGAACTGGACTTGAGGGATGACCTTGGTGAATGGATTTGTCGTGTTGTCCTTTGTATCTACTCTCCGCACCCCGATCTCCTGGAAATCTACTATCTCCCTGATCAGGTGATACCGCCTCAAGATATGTCTGGATTTCTGATGGCACTGTGGTTCCTTTGCCAATGCTATGGCTCCATTGTTATCGTAATACAAAGGTATTGGATCGGCAATGGATGAAACGACCTGAAGTTCAGGAATGAACTTCCTCATCCAGACGGCCTCTTTTGCGTCACCGTTAGCAGCGATGTACTCAGCATCCATCATCGAGTCAGCTACGGTGTCCTGTTTGGAGCTCTTCCAACAGACTGCCCTTCCGTTGGGGGTAAACACATAACCTGAGATAGATTTAGAATCATCCTTGTCTCTTTGGAAGCCAGAGTCAGTAAAAGCCTCGATCTGGAGGTCCCCATTATCATACACCAAGAACATCTCCTTAGTCCTTCTCAGGTACTTAAGAATGTTCTTTACCGCTATCCAATGTTTCTCACCTGTGTTGGACCGATACCTGCTTACGACGCTGAGTGCGTAAGCTATATCTGGTCTGGTACACATCATCATATACATTATCGACCCTATACAATACTCATGCGAGCCCTCTCCTCATCAGTCTTAAGAGACATCATTTTGGAGAGGGTGATCCCGTGACAAGCGGGTAAATTACCGCGCTTGGAATCTTCGATAATAAATCTCTTCAGTATGGTGTCTATGTATCTTGACTGTGAAAGTCCCAACATTCTTTTAGATCTGTCATGATAGATCTTAATCCCCAGAATGTACGATGCATCACCCAGATTTTTCATAGAGAACTTCTGTGACAAGAACAGTTTGGCTGATTGTAGCATATGAATATCATTTCCTATCAGGAGAATGTCATCTACGTATAAAACGAGTAATACCATAGTTCTCCCTACAATTTTCTATAAATATAAGGTTCATCGAAATTTTTGGTAAAGTTAAATTTCTTGACCCTCTCATAAAAACAGATATTCCAACTCTGCGATACTTGCTTTAATCCATAAATGAATTTAAGAAACTTACACACCTTTCCGTTGCTCTCACTGTCCATGAAACCCTATGGTTGATCCTGTTGGATATAGTTCCTTCAAGGAAATTATTGTGATGGCAAGTAGGCGATTATGATAATTGAGGGAGGACCAATATAGGTATAACAGTCTTACTCGAGATGATAGTATGCTATCCGGTTTGTCTACATCATTGATGAAGCCTGTATGATTGTTTCCTAACAGCCAGTATTATGATGGAGGTCATATATATGGGAGCTACGTTGTTCATAAGCACATCCTTAAATATTCCTAGTCGTGGGAGTATCGAGACTGGGTATCGATATTCCGGAGTAGACTAGTGTATACGCTTCTAGACCCCGACGAGGGGCGGTGGCTGGTCTCACAAGCCATTGGTGTTGTGTCACCTAAGATAGTATACGGGTGCTCACTGGAGGTGATGTGATATTTCAGAAAAATAAAATATTATTTTTTGGAATTTTTATAATTTAATAGTAATTTTAATGAATATTTTAACATTTCAGTATAATTAAATACCGATAAATTGGGGAAAAATTTTGAAAATTTTAGAAATTCCTAAAAAAGGGTGTTTTATGGAATTATGTCATTTTAAAGTTTTTTGGATTAATTATATGCTAATTTAGTGCTAATCGCGATTAAAAATCGCTAATCGGATTTTAAGCGGGTTTTGTGCAAAACATGCACCATATCATTTTTACACTTGTTATTTATTTTCATGGATTTCCTTCATGTTTATACCATGGTTGTGAATTATTAGAGAGAATGAGAAAAAGTAAAGAAAAGAAAAGGATTTGGAATATAATATTGGGTATAGGTGAGAGAGAGAAAGGTGAGGGTGTGTTGACTTAGCCTTTCCCCTTCCTTCCAACACTCATTTCTCTCCCTCTCCCTCATATGCTGCTGCTGCTACTGCCTTCTCCTCCTTCCTCTACAAATCACCCTATTTCATCTCCAAAACAAATTCAAAACCCCACACTCATTTCACAAAAATGATGCACAAGCTCAAGAGAAGCACATAGGACCAGGAAAGCAAGGATTTTGGCCACTTGGGGCAACTCAAGAATTTTCTTAAGTTGCCAAATGAGGTATTTTCTGAACCACTAGCTTAGTTTTCCTATTACTTATACCCCCATGTTATGATAGAACCGATATTGTGAGATTTTGTGGACTCGGGAAAAACCTAGTTAGGGTTATTGGAAATTGTGAGTTGTGATGTGAAATTGACTCAGTAGAGGCCACTCTCCAATGTGGTCCCTAGGTCCGCGAGCTCCTCAATGTAGCCGATCATCTTAAGCACGTGTTCTGCTACTGATGATCCGACGGCCATCCTTGCCGAAAATAACTTTTTCGACGCTTCGTATCTTGCGATACGAGATTGCTCTCCATACAGTTCTTTTGTATGAAGAAATATGGATTCCAAGTCCATATTCTCGTGCCTCCTCTGATGTTCATTGTCCATAGAGGCAAGTACGAGGCATTTGGCCTTCGCGCTATCAATCTCCTAAGTCTTACGGATTTCCTTATCCGCGACGCTGGAAGTGGGACCAGGGACAGGGGGAGCTTTGGTGGTAAGAAGATACCCCAGCTTATCGTAAGTGATTGCCATTTTGACATTCCTGAGCCAATCTTTGTAGTTTGGCCCTGTCAGTATGTTTTTATCTAGAAGTAACTTAAGTCCAGTCATGTCGATTTGGTCGCTGCAATTAGGAGAGAGAGAAGAAACACTCAGCATGATGCTCTTGCAAGTTTAGAGTGGTTTTTCGTTTGTCTAAACAGGATGGCTCCCACTGTTTCTCGAATCCCTCCTCAAACCATAAAGGAAGAATTAGTCGGGATCAATCCCACCGCACAATACTTGCTTAACCGTTCAGCCAGGCCAGTGTCGGTACTTCGAGGGATGTTTTCCAACGCTTTCGCGAAGTTCCTTAATTCAAGAACCTCTTTTCCCTGGGGGCGTAGCCCCGCTAACACCTTTCTAGGCACCTACTAGGTTTATAACATTGATCGTTTAGTGAGAAATTTCCCGAGGAGTAGCATATACTCACAGTAGGATCGGGATCCAAATATCATCGCGTGACGAAACTGAAGGAATCCTACCAGAATCATCACACTCCAAGTGGTATGCAAATCTAGCAAGTTTCAGTACTTATGAAACTCCCGATGTGGATTTTTGCCCCATGCTCTTATGACCTTGACTTTGGCCAAAATATCATAAGTCACATGTCAAGTTCTACCCGTCATTATCCAGGTTAATTTGGATCCATTCGCACCTACCCTTGACTTTGGCCAAAATGGCAGTACGACTGTCCCAAACCAACGCATCTATCTATGCTACACCTGAACACCCAATAGCTACCAATCACTATGCCTTGACTTTGGCCAACATACATAGCTTGAATACTATTGACTATTCATGTGAAACGACGGAGGGCTACGAATGGTTTTGGTGAAACCGTGAACGTAGTGAACTTGATATAGTCGATGGAACGAGATAGCTTTTAAAAGGAGTGGCTCAAGCTCCGCATTTAAAAGTTGGTTTTGAAAAGAACCGAGTGGTTTTTCGAAAGTGTTCCAACGACTTTTGCTTGGTTTATTATCTTGCATTAGTTCTTTTAATGCGTGATATTCTTGCATTAGTTCTTTTAATGCGTCCCATCATTTAATCTTACCATTGCAGAAAACAACCAAAATATGACGTACGCTTATGCCATTCGCATTCGCCACGGGGCCCCGTCATTACCCGTTAGGTTACTTAACTAACGACAGAGCGGGGGCTGGGCTAGCGCGGCTGTAAAACATAATCAACGCCTAAATAATATCATATATAGATATATTGCAATGATAGCCATTTCAGATCACAGATGAATACATTGGATATACTAGGAATCCGCAATTCGTACGAGCCTGTAACGAAAAACAGATTACACGGTCGCGGTGAATAGCCAATACCCCACCCAAGACCCCTACGGGTGCGGCAAACTACCCGCCAAGTACCCGAAGCGAAGCAACCTCCCTCAACTCCGTGAGTAGGCCACTCGGCACTTCGGCATACCCGGTAGTTTGTGCACCCCCTCCATGGGTCTATCCTAGGAGCAAAAACAGTAAAAAGAAATTATACAATGACGGCTACAACCCCGACCCGGTTGTGCGGCCATACAAATAATTATTACATCAATTTATAAATTTACATGAATTGAAAGAAAAGAAAAAAACTCTCGTCTCACAACCCCCCGGCTATTCACCCGCGACAATCCAACATATTCATATACACATTCCAGCAACATTACAGATCACAGATTTGTATAACCCCCACTAATCGACATATAGCGATTAGCAGACGTTCAATACAAATATCACATTACAGAAAAACTCGTCAGCTAAAGTCTTTTAGAAGTTCAATCAAAAATACGGATTTTTAGGACCCCAAAAATAAAATTTTCGTTCTGGAAAATCTGGGATGAAAATACATATACCAAAATTCCCAAAATAACCCCATAAGCACACTGTAGCAAAGGACAACCAGAGAGGAGTCAGGACGGCCGCGGAACCGCGGCAACAGCAAGCTATTGCCGCGTTTCCGCGGCGTAATGAAGAGATCAGGTGATCATTTTTCTACAGTATATTTTAAAAACCCTGAGTCGATTTTTGATGCATGATTTATCATTTTTACAGAACATAAAAAATCGACAGCAAGTTTGAAAACGGGGTTCATTTCGGGACTTTTTCTTTGATCGATCTTCTAGCTACTTTGCTAACATGTTAGATAGAGTTTAACTAGTCTCTGATACCACTGTAAGTCCATGCTACCTCTCCGGGTACTTTCGGGCAAGCGGAATTTGATAAAAAACGATTTTCTTAGAGGTGGTAACATGGACTTAAAACCCGGATCTTTGTTAAACATCTAACTAACAACCTAACTACGAGTTGCTAACTACTCGGTTAGGGGGTTATACCTTTCTTTTTCTCGAACTCCTTCGTCTTCAAGCTTCGATGGTCGTCCGAATCGGCTTCTCCCCGTCGTCTCCTTGCGCCGAAGATAGATCCACCTGAAAGCTTCAACCTTTGGCTTCTTCTTCAAACTTTGAAGAAACTAGTTCACTCGGTTTGCTAAACCTTGTGAACTAGAGTGAGTAGAGAAGATTTTGTATGGGATTTTATCTATGGTTCTTGGTTCTCAACTCATGAGACAAGTGAACCATAGAATCAAGAGAGGGAGAGCAAGAGGAGGAAGTGAGAGCTCAAGAACAAGAGAGAGAATGAGCATGAAAGAATAAGAGAAGACTTTTCTCATTTGGCTCTCATAATCCAAAACAATAACACTTCATATCAATCAAGTATTATGTGATGGTTTAAGCAACCATAGCCATATCATTTCATGCACTCATTTTGCACAAAAGAGCAAGCAAGCAAAATTCTTTGCCATGAAATGATAGCTATAGTTATCATGATGGTCAACTAGTCAAGCCTAGTCAACCGGTCAACAAAGTCAACAAGTCAACAAAAGTCAACAAGTCAACAAAGTCAATCCCTCAACAACCATGTCACCATAATACTTAATTAATATAATTGTTAATCACATATCATATTCTCATTAGGGTTGAGCAAAAAGTCAATAGTCAACTGTCAACGGTCAACAACCCTAATGAGAATTCTCTGCCTCTGTCTCTCCGTCAACTGTGCATACACGCCCGCATCCGCGTTCCGAGGAACACGAATGCATACTGGATAAAACCAATCCCAAAAGGTACACTAGGATCTGGCTTAAACCAAAACCCGCTAGTGTGAACTGTCCGGACACTGTACGTGCACAAGTGCACGGATGTGACCGAACCCTGTCGCAAAACCATGCGACCTGTCGCAAAACCATGCGACCTCTACTCTTTTGCCTAAAGGCGAATAGCTTTCTGTGTGGGACTCTAAAGACTCGACACTACGCTGGCAGTGGGTTTAACCACAGACCGCAAGCGGCACTAGCTGTGCGTAACGGTCCCCAGGTAGATGCCGATAAGAAGACTGACGAGGCGAAACCCATCTGAACTCCTACTGAGCCTGAATGTGACATTCTCCGTACAGTCCTGTCTGTTCGTCTGATACATGCATGGCGGGCTTAGGGGGCGGTAAACGTCAGTCCCCCAATACCGGTACAAGTCGTGTCGGAGTGAAGCCCAAAACACCCTGAGATAACACTGGAAGCCTACCAGTATATCTCGTTTTCCCTGGGCAGGGACTACTCGTGTAATGGCTCTCCTAGACACAGCGCGATGCCAACCTCCAATACCGGGAGAGACGAATCCTATCTAACCGTCACTGCCTCCAAGTGCTTCGGGACTGCACCCAACTACCACCTGTTTGCACGACTCCTTTGAGCCGTGGTAGGGTAGTAATCAAAGTACAGTGGGAACACACTCGAGGAGAAGTGACAGTGTCAAGTCAGCGGACTAAGCTGTACTCATGTCACCTGGGAACTGATAACTGACGATAGGCATAATACCAACTAGTCAGTTCCCGACGAGTCCTGTCCAGTGTACTCGTAACCCAACGAGCACCCGCATACTATCTCAAGTACGACGTACCGATGGCTGTGGGACAGACCGTCTCCCACACTGGGATGAGAAGCGCATGCGCTAGTCTACTCCGGAGTATCGATGCCCTGTCTCGATAGTCCTGCGACCAGGGACCTGCATAAGGATGTGCTTATAGATTACCCAGCCCCACTAGTGTGACTGCCATCACAACGCTGGTAATCAAGCAAAGATCCTAAGGGCTCCACTAATGTGTATAGGCGATATACTAAAATAAACACATGTACACATTGAAGTAGAAACAAACCAAGTAGCATACTACTATTTTGAGCAAGATTGTATATACAAGGTGAATATCCCAAGCTTCCATTAAGTAATATACAAACTAGTATGATACAGTAATGGCCTCTAGGGCATATACACTAACAGTGAAGGGGTGAGAACTTCCGGGAAACTTGGCAGAAACGAGATTTGAGAAAGACCTTGACAGGACCATTCTGGTGTTAGTGTATATGCCCTAGAGGCCATTACTGTATCATACTGGTTTGTATATTACTTAATGGATGCTTGGGATATTCACCTTGTATATACAATCTTGCTCAAAATAGTAGTATGCTACTTGGTTTGTTTCTACTTCAATGTGTACATGTGTTTATTTTTGTATATCGCTTATACACATTAGTAGAGCCCTTAGGATCTTTGCTTGATTACCAGCGATGTGATGGCCGTCACACTAGTGGGGCTGGGTAATCTATAAGCACATCCTTATGCAGGTCCCTGGTCGCAGGACTATCGAGACAGGGCATCGATACTCCGGAGTAGACCAGCGCATGCGCTTCTCATCCCAGTGTGGGAGACGGTCTGTCCCACAGCCGTCAGTACGTCGTACTTGAGATAGTATGCGGGTGCTCGTTAGGTTACGGGTACACTGGACAGGACTCGTCGGGAACTGACTAGTTGGTATTATACCTATCGTCAGTTATCAGTTCCCAGGTGACATGAGTACAGCTTAGTCCGCTGACTTGACACTGTCACTTCGCCTCGGGTGTGTTCCCACTGTACTTTGATCACTACCCTACCACGGCTCAAAGGAGTCGTGCAAACAGGTGGTGGTTGGGTGCAGTCCCGAAGCACTTGGAGGCAGTGACGGTTAGACAGGATTCGTCTCTCCCGGTATTGGGGGTTGACATCGCGCTGTGTCTAGGAGAGCCATTACACGAGTAGTCCCTGGCCAGGGCAAACGAGATATACTGGTAGGTTTCCAGTGTTATCTCAGGGTGTATTGGGCTTCACTCCGGCACGACTTGTACCGCTATTGGGGGACTGACGTTTACCGCCCCCTAGGCCCGCCATGCGATGTATCAGACGAACAGACCGGACTGTACGGAGAATGTCACACTCAGGCTCAGTAGGAGTTCAGATGGGTTTCGCCTCGTCGGTCTTCTTGTCGGCATTACCTGGGGACCGTTACGCACAGCTAGTGCCGCTTGCGATCTGTGGTTAAACCCACTGCCAGCGTAGTGTCGAGTCTTTAGAGTCCCACACAGAAAGCTTTTCGCCTTTAGGCAAAAGAGTAGAGGTCGCATGGTATTGCGACAGGTCGCATGGTTTTGCGACAGGGTTCGGTCACATCCGTGCACTTGTGCACGTACAGTGTCCGGACAGTTTACACTAGCGGGCTTTGGTTTAAGCCAGATCCTAGTGTACCTTATGGGATTGGATTTATCCAGTTTGCATTCGTGTTCCTCGGAACGCGGATGCGGGTGTGTATGCACAGTTGACAGGGAGGCACAGACAGCGGATTCTCATTAGGGTTGTTGACAGTTGACCGTTGACTTTTTGACTTTTTGCTCAACCCTAATGAGAATATGATATGTGATTAACTATTATATTAATTAAGTATTATGGTGATATGGTTGTTGACTTGTTGACTTTTGTTGACTTGTTGACTTTGTTGACTTGTTGACTTTTGTTGACTTGTTGACCGGTTGACTAGGCTTGACTAGTTGACCATCATGATAACCATGGTTATCATTTCATGCCAAAGACTTTTTCTTGCTTGCTCATTTGAGTAAAATGAGTGCATGACATGATAAGGTTATGGTTGCTTCTAACCATCACATAAGACTTTTTTGATATGATGAGTTATGATCACTTTGGATTATGAGAGGGTGAGAGAGAAAAGAGAGCCTCATTCTTTCTTGCTCATTCTCTCTCTTGTTCTTGAGCTCTCCTCTTGCTCTCACCCTCAACCTCTTTCTCCCTCTCTTGATCTATGGTTCTCTTGTCTCATGAGTTGAGAATCAAGAACCATAGATAAAATCCCATTCTACATCATCTCTACTCATTCTAGTTCACTAGGTTTAGCAAACCAAGTGAACTAGTTTCTTCAAAGAACGAAGAAGGAGCTAAAGGTCGGAGCTTTCAAGTGGATCTATCTTCGGCGTACGGAGACAACGAGAAGGAGCCATCGAACCACCATCGGAGCTTGAAGAGAAGGAGTTCAAGTTTAGGTATAACCATCTTCATCCGAGTAGCTAAATATCTTTAGCTTAGTATGCTAGTTTTAGTTTAGGTAAAGATCCCGACCTAGCTTAGTCCATGTTGCCTCTTGCGTTAAAATTTTGATTTTATACCGTTTCCGCCTCCCCGTAAGAACCGGGGGTCGCAACGTGGACTTACAGTGGTATCAGAGCCTAACTAAACTTAAACTAGCTTGGTAGTGAAGTGTAACGAAGTTCGGAACCGGAAAAATCCAAAAACCAAACTTTTACAAAAACTGAGTTTCTGTTGAAATTTTTTTGGCTCAAAATGAAAAACTTTACACTTGTAAATTCGGCTCAGGGTTTTGTGTGAACACTCAAGAAAAATGATACAGTAATTCGTCGAAACCGCCGCCCTTCCGCCGCGCGAGCTATGCATCCGCCGCGGAACCGCCGCTCTTTGTCGTCTTCTGTGCATCGTTTTTCGTGCAGTGTGTGTCTGTGTTGGTTTTGGGATTTTTGATATATATTATATGTGCCCAGATTTTCCAGAAAAGAAATTTCCTTTTGGGGTCCTATAATTCCGTATTTTTCCGAACTTCACTGCACTTTGACTATGATGGTTATATCTGTGATGTTTGCATGTATTGAACGTCGGCTAATCGCTATAAGTCGATTAGTCGGGGTTATACATGATCTGTAATGTGCTGGAATGTGTATATAAATATGTTGGATTGTCGCGGGTGAATAGCCGGGGGTTGTGAGACGAGAGTTTTCTTTTCTTGCAATTCATGTAAATTTGTAAATTGATGTAATAATTATTTGTATGGCCGCACAACCGGGTCGGGGTTGTAGCCGTCATTGTATAATTTCTTTTTACTGTTTTTGCTCCTAGGATAGACCCATGGAGGGGTGCACAAACTACCGGGTATGCCGAAGTGTCGAGTGGCCTACTCATGGAGATGAGGGAGGTTGCTACGCTTCGGGTACTTGGCGGGTAGTTTGCCGCACCCGTAGGGGTCTTGGGTGGGGTTTTGGCTATTCACCGCGACCGTGTTATCTGTTTTTGTTACAGGCTCGTACAAATTACAGATTGCTAGTATATCCAATGTATTTATCTGTGATCTGAAATGTTTATCATTGCAGTATATCTATATATGATATTATTTAGGCGTTGCTTATGTTTTACAGACGCGCTAGCCCAGCCCCCGCTCTGTCGTTAGTTAAGTAACCTAACGGGTAATGACGGGGCCCCGTGGCGAATGCGAATGGCATAAGCGTACGTCATATTTTGGTTGTTTTCTGCAATGGTAGGATTTAATGATGGGACGCATTAAAAGAACTAATGCAAGAATATCACGCATTAAAAGAACTAATGCAAGATAATAAACCAAGTTAAAGTCGTTGGAACACTCTCGAAAAACCACTCGGTTCTTTTCAAAAACAACTTTTAAATGCGGAGCTTGAGCCACTCCTTTTAAAAGCTATCTCGTTCCATCGACCATATCAAGTTCACTACGTTCACGGTTTTTCCAAAACCATCCGTAGCCCTCCGTCGTTTCACATGAATAGTCAATAGTATTCAAGCTGTGTATGTTGGCCAAAGTCAAGGCACAGTGATTGGTAGCTATTGGGTGTTCATGTGTAGCATAGATAGATGCGTTGGTTTGGGACAATCGTACTGCCATTTTGGCCAAAGTCAAGGGTAGGTACGGATGGATCCAAATTAACCTGGATAATGACGGGTAGAACTTGACATGTGACTTATGATATTTTGGCCAAAGTCAAGGTCATAAGAGCATGGGGCAAAAATCCATATCGGGAGTTTCATAAGTACTGAAACTTGCTAGATTTGCATACCATTTGGAGTGTGATGATTCTGGTAGGATTCCTTCAGTTTCGTCACGCAATGATATTTGGATCCCGATCCTACTGTGAGTATATGCTACTCCTCGGGAAATTTCTCACTTAACGATCAATGCTATAAACCTAGTAGGTGCCTAGAAAGGTGTTAGCGGGGCTACGCCCCCAGGGAAAAGAGGTTCTCTAATTAAGGAACTTCGCGAAAGCGTTGGAAAACCTCCCTCGAAGTACCGACACCGGCCTGGCTGAACGGTTAAGCAAGTATTGTACGGTGGGATTGATCCTGACTAATTCTTCCTTTATGGTTTGAGGAGGGATTCGAGAAACAGTGGGAGCCATCCTGTTTAGACAAACTAAAAACCACTCTAAACTTGCAAGAGCATCATGCTGAGTGTTTCTTCTTCTCTCTCCTAATTGCAGCGACCAATCAACATGACTGGACTTAAGTTACTCCTAGATAAAAACAAACTGACAGGGCCAAACTACAAAGATTGGCTCAGGAATGTCAAGATAGCAATCACTTATGACAAGCTGGGGTATCTTCTTACCACCAAAGCTCCCCCTGTCCCTGGTCCAACTTCCAGCGTCGCGGATAAGGAAATCCGCAAGACTTGGGAGATTGATAGCGCGAAGGCCAAGTGCCTCCTGCTTGCCTCGATGGACAACGAACATCAGAGGAGGCATGAGAATATGGACATGGAGTCCATATTGCTCCATACAAAAGAACTGTATGGAGAGCAATCACGTATCGCAAGATACGAAGCGTCGAAAAAGATATTTTCGACAAGAATGGCCGTCGGATCATCAGTAGCCGAGCACGTGCTAAAGATGATCGGCTTCATTGAGGAGCTCGCTGACCTAGGGATCACATTGGAGAGTGAGCTATATACGGATATAGTTCTCCAGTCCCTTCCTTCCACTTACGCCCAATTTATACTGAACTTCAACCTACAAGAAAAAGAGGTTGAACTGTCAGAGCTCCTCAACATGCTGAGGAGCGCAGAGGGCACCCTACAGAAAAGTAGGGATACATCCACTTTGTTTGTAGGAGGATCATCTTCTTCTAGGTCCAAGGCGAAAGCCAAGGGAAAGAAGAAGAAAGCCCCCGCCAAACCAAGGGGCGGTGTTAGTAAAGTGGATACGAAGGGAAAAGGTAAAGCAACAAAGATAGCGGGGAAGCTTGTGGATAAGGAAGAATGCTTCTATTGTCATAAGAAAGGACACTGGAAGAATGATTGCAGGGCCTGGAAGGCCAGAACACAGGAATTGAAGCAGGTTGCAGCTTCAGCTTCAGGTGTGTATGTTATTGAAAACTGTCTTTCAATAAACTCTACTTCCTGGGTATTGGATACCGGATCAGGATCTCATATCTGTAATTCTTTGCAGGCGTTGAGAAACCGTAGGGTTTTGAAGGCAGGTGACATGACCCTCAGAGTTGCAAACGGAGCTAGCATGGATGCTAAAGCCGTGGGGGACTATCACCTGGGAATGTCAGATGGACATGTTTTGGTTTTGCGTAATTGCTTTTTTGTACCCAACGCAACTTGTAATATCATTTCTGTATCTTTAGTTTCTAAAGAAGGTTATGAATTTGCGTTTGTAAGTAATGTTGTAAACATTCACCTTAATCAAGTTCTGATTGGGTCAGGTACATTGAGTAATGGTATATACGTGTTAAACCAACCACAGATTTTTAATGTCCAGAATACACACAAAAGAAAGTCTCCAGAAATAAATCAGACTTTCTTATGGCATTGTAGATTGGGTCACATCAATGAGAGAAGGTTGACTAAGTTACATACAGAAGGATATTTGAATGCGTTCGAATATCAATCGTATGCCACTTGTCAATCTTGTCTCAAAGGAAAGATGACAAAGACTCCGTTTACTGGACAAGGAGTAAGAGCGAGCGAGCTCTTGGGACTCGTACACAGTGACGTGTGCGGTCCAATGTCTACACATGCCCGAAGCGGACATTCTTACTTCATTACTTTTACGGATGACTTCTCAAGGTACGGTTATGTCTTCTTAATGAAACATAAGTCCGAGGCCTTTGGAAAATTCCAGGAGTATAAGAATGAAGTAGAGAAACAGACCGGCAAAAGTATTAAGATTCTAAGATTGGATCGAGGTGGAGAATACTTAAGTGCCGAGTTCCTGGACTATTTAAAAGAGAACGGAATTCTCTCTCAGCTTACTCCTCCATACACCCCGCAACATAACGGTGTATCGGAGAGACGGAACCGCACCCTATTGGATATGGTGCGGTCCATGATGAGTAACGCTGAGTTACCGCGATCATTCTGGGGGTATGCGCTAGAATCAGCCGCATACCTTTTGAACCGAGTTCCCACTAAGACTGTGCCTACCACGCCATTTGAGATGTGGTGTGGGAAGAGACCCCATCTTAATCACATTAAGATATGGGGAAGTCCAGCTTTTGTCAAAAAGCAGCATACGGACAAGCTCGAGGCACGCTCAGTACTGTGCAAGTTTGTGGGATATCCAAAGAATTCCAAGGGATATTTCTTCTACTGTGAAGAGGAACAAAAAGTTCTTGTTTCTCGACATGCCCACTTTCTAGAACACCAGTTCATAGAAAAAGAAATAAGTGGGAGCGCAGTAGAACTGGAAGAAATTCCAGAACCACAGACTGTTACTGAAAGCTTGATGGAACCAGAGGGTTCAACAGAACAGGACATTCCTACGCCGCTCCGCAGGAGTAGTAGGCAGTCTCATCCGCCCGAGAGATACTACGGTTTTCTCATAGACGGGGATAGAGAGGATTGCATCATAGATTATGATGAGCCTACTAGCTTCCAGCAGGCCGTTCAGAGCGTTGACTCAGTGAAATGGCTGGATGCAATGCGGACCGAAATGGAGTCCATGTACACCAACAAGGTATGGACGTTGGACATTGCTCCAGACGGGGTAAAACCCGTAGGATGCAAGTGGATCTTCAAAAGGAAGATTGGTGTAGATGGACAGGTTGAGACCTATAAAGCTAGGCTGGTAGCAAAGGGTTTTCGTCAAAGACCTGGCTTGGACTACGACGAAACTTTTTCTCCAGTAGCCATGCTGAAATCCATTCGGATCCTTCTTGCCATTGCTGCCTTCCACGATTATGAGATCTGGCAAATGGACGTAAAGACAGCTTTTCTAAATGGAAATTTAGAGGAGTGTGTCTATATGGACCAGCCAGAGGGTTTCATTCAGAGTGGGAGCAGCGGAAAGGTGTGCAAGTTGCTTAAGTCCATCTATGGACTAAAGCAGGCATCGCGGAGTTGGAACATCTGTTTTGATGAGACGGTCAAAGAATTTGGCTTTATCAAAAATCCAGATGAACCATGCATCTATAGTAGATTTGTAGCGAGAACTGTAGTATTCCTCGTTTTATACGTGGATGACATTCTCTTAATAGGAAATGACATTCCTATGCTACAATCTGTCAAGGGGTTCTTGTCACACAGGTTCTCCATGAAAGACCTGGGTGATGCCTCATACATTCTGGGTATCCGGATCTACCGTGACAGATCCAAGAGGATATTAGGACTTTCACAGTCCAGGTACATCGACACCATACTGAAGAGGTTCAGTATGGAAGATTCCAAGCGCGGTAACCTACCGGCTTGTCACGGGATCACCCTCTCTAAAGAGATGTCTCCCAAGACTGATTTGGAGAGGGATCGCATGTCTATTATACCCTACGCTTCTGCGGTAGGCTCTATAATGTATGCGATGTTGTGTACCAGACCGGATGTAGCTTATGCACTGAGTGTGGTAAGCCGGTATCAGTCTAACCCTGGGGAGAAACACTGGATAGCGGTAAAGAACATTCTCAAGTACCTGAGAAGGACTAAGGAGATGTTCTTGGTGTATGGCGGAAAAGACCTCCAGATCGAGGCCTTTGCTGACTCCAGCTTCCAGAGTGACAAGGATGATTCCAAGTCCATGTCGGGTTTTGTCTTTACCCTCAATGGAGGGGCGGTGTGTTGGAAGAGTTCCAAACAGGAAACCGTTGCAGACTCGACGATGGAAGCGGAATACATCGCTGCATCTGATGCCGCAAAAGAAGCTGTCTGGATAAGGAAGTTCTTGAAAGAACTTCAGGTGGTTCCGTCCATTGTTGATCCAATACCTCTGTATTGCGACAACAACGGGGCTATAGCTTTAGCGAAGGAACCCAGGTCCCATCAGAGATCCAGGCACATCTTAAGGCGGTATCACCTGATCAGGGAGATCGTAGATCGCCAGGAGATCGAGGTTCGGAGAGTCGCTTCAGAAGATAACACTGCTGATCCATTCACCAAGGCCCTGCCCCAGACTCAGTTCGAGCGGCTGATCGAGATGATAGGTCTTCGATACGCCAGTACATGGCCTTAGTGCAAGTGGGAGATTGTTAGTGTATATGCCCTAGAGGCCATTACTGTATCATACTGGTTTGTATATTACTTAATGGATGCTTGGGATATTCACCTTGTATATACAATCTTGCTCAAAATAGTAATATGCTACTTGGTTTGTTTCTACTTCAATGTGTACATGTGTATATTTTTGTATATCGCCTATACACATTAGTAGAGCCCTTAGGATCTTTGCTTGATTACCAGCGATGTGATAGCCGTCACACTAGTGGGGCTGGGTAATCTATAAGCACATCCTTATGCAGGTCCCTGGTCGCAGGACTATCGAGACAGGGCATCGATACTCCGGAGTAGACCAGCGCATGCGCTTCTCATCCCAGTGTGGGAGACGGTTTGTCCCACAGCCGTCAGTACGTCGTACTTGAGATAGTATGCGGGTGCTCGTTAGGTTACGGGTACACTGGACAGGACTCGTCGGGAACTGACTAGTTGGTATTATACCTATCGTCAGTTATCAGTTCCCAGGTGACATGAGTACAGCTTAGTCCGCTGACTTGACACTGTCACTTCGCCTCGGGTGTGTTCCCACTGTACTTTGATCACTACCCTACCACGGCTCAAAGGAGTCGTGCAAACAGGTGGTGGTTGGGTGCAGTCCCGAAGCACTTGGAGGCAGTGACGGTTAGACAGGATTCGTCTCTCCCGGTATTGGGGGTTGACATCGCGCTGTGTCTAGGAGAGCCATTACACGAGTAGTCCCTGGCAAGGGCAAACGAGATATACTGGTAGGTTTCCAGTGTTATCTCAGGGTGTATTAGGCTTCACTCCGGCACGACTTGTACCGCTATTGGGGGACTGACGTTTACCGCCCCCTAGGCCCGCCATGCGATGTATCAGACGAACAGACCGGACTGTACGGAGAATGTCACACTCAGGCTCAGTAGGAGTTCAGATGGGTTTCGCCTCGTCGGTCTTCTTGTCGGCATTACCTGGGGACCGTTACGCACAGCTAGTGCCGCTTGCGGTCTGTGGTTAAACCCACTGCCAGCGTAGTGTCGAGTCTTTAGAGTCCCACACAGAAAGCTTTTCGCCTTTAGGCAAAAGAGTAGAGGTCGCATGGTATTGCGACAGGTCGCATGGTTTTGCGACAGGGTTCGGTCACATCCGTGCACTTGTGCACGTACAGTGTCCGGACAGTTTACACTAGCGGGCTTTGGTTTAAGCCAGATCCTAGTGTACCTTATGGGATTGGATTTATCCAGTTTGCATTCGTGTTCCTCGGAACGCGGATGCGGGTGTGTATGCACAGTTGACAGGGAGGCACAGACAGCGGATTCTCATTAGGGTTGTTGACAGTTGACCGTTGACTTTTTGACTTTTTGCTCAACCCTAATGAGAATATGATATGTGATTAACTATTATATTAATTAAGTATTATGGTGATATGGTTGTTGACTTGTTGACTTTTGTTGACTTGTTGACTTTGTTGACTTGTTGACTTTTGTTGACTTGTTGACCGGTTGACTAGGCTTGACTAGTTGACCATCATGATAACCATGGTTATCATTTCATGCCAAAGACTTTTTCTTGCTTGCTCATTTGAGTAAAATGAGTGCATGACATGATAAGGTTATGGTTGCTTCTAACCATCACATAAGACTTTTTTGATATGATGAGTTATGATCACTTTGGATTATGAGAGGGTGAGAGAGAAAAGAGAGCCTCATTCTTTCTTGCTCATTCTCTCTCTTGTTCTTGAGCTCTCCTCTTGCTCTCACCCTCAACCTCTTGCTCCCTCTCTTGATCTATGGTTCTCTTGTCTCATGAGTTGAGAATCAAGAACCATAGATAAAATCCCATTCTAAATCATCTCTACTCATTCTAGTTCACTAGGTTTAGCAAACCAAGTGAACTAGTTTCTTCAAAGAACGAAGAAGGAGCTAAAGGTCGGAGCTTTCAAGTGGATCTATCTTCGGCGTACGGAGACAACGAGAAGGAGCCATCGAACCACCATCGGAGCTTGAAGAGAAGGAGTTCAAGTTTAGGTATAACCATCTTCATCCGAGTAGCTAAATATCTTTAGCTTAGTATGCTAGTTTTAGTTTAGGTAAAGATCCCGACCTAGCTTAGTCCATGTTGCCTCTTGCGTTAAAATTTTGATTTTATACCGTTTCCGCCTCCCCGTAAGAACCGGGGGTCGCAACGTGGACTTACATCTGGAATACTATACGAGAAGACTTGGACCCAGGAGTGGTCATATTGCGCACACCCAGCAGGCCAGAGTTCGGCATCGTCGACGAGATAGTTGACCAGGTTAGGATAGAGGACCTCACCCAGATGCGTTGTGAATTGATCAAGAAAGGACGAGTATGGAGTATACCTCCGCAGGTTGGGATGAGTTCCTGAGGACGTGTTCGGCCAGATATCTTCTGCAGAGTGATGAAGATACCGAGTTTGTGATTTCGAGTCCTTGTGAGAGACTTCGGATGGACCGTAGCCGAGAACAATTGCAGTGCGCAGATAGAGACGTGACGTCGAAATGGACGATGATACATACAAGCGGGACAAGAGGTTCGTGCGAGATGCTGATGAGCTGTTGTTACTCCTCGTTAAGGTTAAGGGTTGGATTTGTCTACAGAGGCGTTGGGATGCAACCAGTTTCTGAGGAAATGCTGTGCTGAGGACGCAGATGACCAAAGAAGTTCTAGGACGGAATCGCCCCATTAGCACACCTGACAGGGCCGATGAGCCGATTGATTGCGAGATAAGTAATCCACAGGGAAGATAAGGACCCAGAGACAGAGGACACCAGACCATGAACAGGAGGCAAGTAGATATCTTGCGCTGCTAGCATCGGATGCACCGACACCTTCTCGACTGCGAAGGAGGAAATATCGACGGCGGTATTTATGTTTGTGATTTTGTGATTCTATTATCACGTATCCGTCACCTTGGATTTCGGTATTTTGGGCGATCTTTTCGCATGATTTGGTCTTGATGTCTGAGTTCCATGATTTCTGTTTTCGTGCACCATGGTTGCACCTACTGGATATTTATATTTTGCGCATAGTTATTAAGCTTGAGGTATTGATTGTGATTTCATGCCTATTTTATGCCGGTGATTTGATTTACGTTTCCAGCATAGTTTTCATGCACTTTTAGTGTTTTGATTTGATTTGTGTACGCTGATGCACATGTTTGTGAGCTTATATACCGTGGTATAACTGATCTGGATTGAGTTGTATTGTATACCGTTGACTTTGATTCTGATATTGATGTTGATTTCTTGCACTCCATGCATTTGATTGGGATTTTCGCGCGTGTTGAGAGCATGTTTTGAGATACGATTTTGGTGCACGCCGATGCACTAAATCGAGATTCTTCGTGCATGTCAGATGCACCTGATTTTGCTGTCAGGAAAACACGTTGCCTATGACAGATGTTTCATGCACACCCGTTGCACCTAGATGATGTTTCTGTGCACATGTATGGCACATAAATGGATTTTGATTTCCGTGCGCACCAGACGCACAGGGTATTCTTATATACATTTTTGGGATTTATTCCTTATGGACCAGTACGTTTTTATGATATTGCTGTTTGTTTTCGTACTGAGCAGGACTAGTTAGAGGACAGTGCCTGGATATACTTTTCATGCATTTTTTCAGATATTTACATGTATAGTTCTGAGTTACATCATATTGGTTTTGTTTTGGATTTGACATTTGTGTCTTTACCATAACTCCGATGATTGCGGGATGCTTGACGATGTTTTTGATTTCGATTTATCTGCTCATTACTCATGCCCATGCATTGCGCTATGATGTGTTTTATGTATTGATGATTTCGGAGCCCCGACGACTTGGACTTTTTATTGAAATGTTTTAGAATTTGGGGATTTAAAATTTAAATTCGGGGACCGAATTTCTTTAAGGGGGGAAGATTGTAACATTTCAGAAAAATAAAATATTATTTTTGGGAAATTTTATAATTTAATATTAATTTTAATGAATATTTTAACATTTCAGTATAATTAAATACCGATAAATTGGGGAAAATTTTTGAAAATTTTAGAAATTACTAAAAGAGGGTGTTTTATGGAATTATGCCATTTTTTAAAGTTTTTATGATTAATTATATACTAATTTAGTGCTAATCGCGATTAAAAATCGCTAATTGGATTTTAAGCGGATTTTGTGCAAAACATGCACCATATCATTTTTACACTTGTTATTTATTTTCATGGCTTTCCTTCATGTTTATAGCATGGTTGTGAATTATTAGAGAGAATGAGAAAAAGAAAAGAAAAGAAAAGAAAAGGATACATGCAGGCACCTAGGAAGCAACCACCAAAACCCTAGCCCCTGTCCCTTAACCGAGGCCGCCAATTAATTCATTCTGGCTGCAATTTGCGGCCAGACCAGGGTAAAATTGACTCGTTTTGGTTCTGTAGCCCTATCTCCAGTAAATTAGACCCTTGGCTTGTGCAAAATAGTCCAATTTGACCTAGGGTAGAATCTGGAGCCTTTTTCCTAAGTTGCTGTTTTGATTCGTGTTTTCCTTTCTCGTATTTTGAATTCTGGAATTGTGTATTTGTGTTTTACCTCGATTACTTGGCGTTTGTACGACGATATCGAGGATTGATTAAGGGTTTTGAAAGCGTAGCCATAGGTTCTAACCTATAGACCTTTGAGCGTGTCGTTTAGGTTTTCATGGGTCGTTTTGGTTTCTATCTGGTTTTAATGCGATGCGCTACGTATGACATGTAGGTACCCCCACGAAGATTCGAGACGATGAAAAAGATGAAGGCGACATCGACACTGACACGCAGGATGCAAGGTGAGTAGATTATATCTACGAGGGAAGTCGGGTGGATGGCGTATAGCACCCCCGCAGTTCGATATTTAGTATAGTATATATGTACTATTTATGCTAGCTTATAGTGTGTCGTGGATATTTGAGATGAGATTAGGTGTACTAAGTTAGATTAGGGCGTAGAAGTAAACTAGTATAGTTCCTAGTTGCGAACCCTAGAATAGGTTTACACTCACACGCATACACATGCTTATTGCTATACATATACCTACATGATGAGGATAGTGGATGATATTTGGAGATGGGTCAATGATATTGGGCATAGTGCCATGAGATCGGTGATATGATGTGATTCGTATTTGGGATACGACAGGTGATTTTAGCGGGCCTTTAGATGTGTGTTTCACACACGCATTTATATTTATATAGATGGTATCGATTTGTACTAGACTTAGATCAGTACCTCAGATCATGAAATATGATGACAAGGATACCTGATAATTGATGAGAGGAATGTGATATTTACCCGTACCCAGCTTTTGGGATGCCATACGATGATTTAACGTACGAGCTTTATATTGATGATAGATCCGCACTCATGACTCGAGGATGTCATATGATATTGTATCATACGCGGTACCTTTGAGGCGGGATGACCGAAAATTATACTTTTATATATATATATATATATATATATATATATATATATATATATATCGACTCAGATTTAGGTGGTTTCCATACCCCTCCTGATTGGCTTGTTAGTTAGAACCGTAGTTTTGCTAGTAGGTGTTAGGCTAGGCTGAGGTCATACCTATTTCAAAAAACTAACGAATCGGGAGTATTTTAAAGACAGGCAAAGGAATTCTACGGATATTTTCAAAAGACGCATCTTTTCTTAAAAACACCGTAGCCCTTATTTTCCTAAAAACCCCGATTTGTCTTCGTCCAAATGGCAAAACAGTATGATATGGATGCATTGATGTAGCTTCTACACTGTTGTGTTTATTATTCATTTGCTGCATATACTTACTATTTGCATCGCATTGCATGATACATATTTTTATTGTTATATTAAAACCATGCTATTAGGACACCAGCACCCTTATCGATGATGCATATGTTCCACGTACACCTGTTGCCGGCTCACACACTTCATCATCGATAATTGCCATGTCACTACACTGTAGTACTGTTGCATTCAGGATAATCCTTTGCATGGCATACTTGTGTACATACCTATTGTACACCCATACGTGCATACATACGTATTCGCACATATATAGATGATTCTCGCTGGATTTGGAGATTTGGGAACCGCAAGATACTCTTTAAAACTGATTCATTTTAAAAGAGCGGTTTCCCTCAATATGTGCATATTACTATTCCATATTGCATGATATACTGATATGCTTACATTTCTTTTACATGTTGCATATATCATGCTTTTGATTATACGCATTCTGATATGTTGTTTCCATGATATTTCTGGATTTGGGAACCGTGGATATTTCAAAAGAGATTATATAATTGTATTAAAAATCCGGTTACCCTTGATATGATATTCAGTGCGTCCACCATGCGTTTTCTCGGTTCTGAGACGTGTGCTTGAAATCCGATTCGAGGAGTTGGATGATCCGTTTGCGGGTTCATAGTGGACCCGGTATGGTTCCTCGGGGCGAGAAATGTTTTTTGTGGAGCAGACGATGAGCCTGGCAGGGTGGCGAGTACCTACCGGTGATTGTATTTAAGCTCGGTGGATATCCGGAGGATACCGACCGGAGTTGAGAGATGATATGGGCCGATCCAGACTGACGGAGCCGATATATGAGGATTTACGTGCCGATTTTAGGCACAGGTTTCATGATGTTTTCGAGTGTCGATGCTTCACACTCAGGTTCCATGATTTTGATATGTCGCGAGTGACACATGTTGATTTATATCCTCATACTTCCATGAATATGTTTATGATATTTACATGCGTGATGTTTATTGTCATTGGATGACACGTGGACGATTTCCACATACATATATTGACATTGATGATATTGATCACACAGTTGGATGATATCTACATATTCATAGACTTCATGATATAGTCGACATTGATCATACCTCATATTTACGATATGTTATTACCTGAGGCACTGGCACGAGCACTTGGCACTACACTAATGTATAGATGTTACATTGCCACCTTATCTTGCTTCAGACTTATTCATTGAGGTTTATATATATATCTGATCGTATTGACCTAGGATTATGTCATGCATATGATTTCTGCTCTGTGATGTTTTCTATTCACGAGTTGGCAACTCACCCCTGTTGTGCCACAGTTCTTGCAGGTTCTGCCGTACAGGTTCATTGCGGCTTTTCTGGCACACTAGTCCCTTTCTGGGTGATTGCATTGGTAGGTGGGTTCACTCGCATCGTGACCACCCTTGTATTATTTTATTCAGTTGTATCTAGTAATTCCATCTACCAAAACTTGTATATTGTTTCAGACTTAGAAAACCAGTTATGTATTATTTCGACCTTAGAGTTGCGCGTTGTAGTATTATGGTTGTCATGTTGATTTTGAGTTTCTTTTTGAGTTTTGATCCTCGCCCATCGGCGTTGTATATTATATTGCTTGTGTGGTTGTGACCGTCGATTGACGAAGAGCTAGCTCCCGCTTGGGGATGTCTTTTATCATTGCATATATATTATTCTTGTTGTACCCCGTTCGGGGCCAGTATTTACAAAGGAAACTCTGCCGAAATTTTTAGAAAAGATATGGAGGATTTAAAATGCATATTCGGCTTACCTATTTTAAAACCCTTGTTTTAAAAACTTGTTTTCTTCACTTCTTAAAACTATTTCTTTTATTTTTTACTTAAAAAATGGTTTTAGATTTCTGGGCTTTTTGGCTTACTTGGATTAGATGAGGTCCTATAGACTTCACATGATTCAAGTGCCAGTCACGGGCTATTTTGGGTCGTGACAAAGTTGGTATCAGAGCGCTAGGTTAAACTTGGTTCAAGTCTAAGTTTGACTTTGTGGAGCCTAGAGCATTTATATATATACGGAACATAGGCTTGACCTTACGGAACTTAGACTTAGTCGATGGGGTATTATACCCGAACTTTCGTCGCATAGGATGATCCTTGGTTGATGGAGTAGGTAGCTTGAGTAGAGTGACGTATTGTACGTATGTTCTACGGCATATTTACGATATGTTACTTCGCTTAAGAAACCTTAGGATGTACATTTCCTTGCACAGTATTATATTCATTCCTATGACCTATCCTCATCGATACTGGTTATGATTTTGCTGCTACGATTACACGGGCAGAGAGAGCTACGGCTAGTGTTGAGTCAGCATGAGCTCGTCACGGACGAGGACTGACCAGGGCGTGATTCCAGAGACGTACGATTGCATAGGGAGGCATCGTCTTATTGTGTTTTCACGCCATGAGCGTTTGACAGATTGCTGTTACGAGATTTCCCGGATGTGCTGATCGGCACCAGAGGATCAGGCTACTGCTAGAGGCCAGCCGGAATGTGATGAGCCAGTTGTTGCTGCAAATGACGAGATATCGCCCAGATGTTGGAGCTACTGCAGCATGAGTATATACTTAGAGATATGATGGAAGGTCGCTAGTCATCCAATTATGGAGTGTAGGGTTCCTAGGCACCCGAATGAGGTCTCACAAGGCATCAACCATGCCAATTTTCAAAATTTAACGGTGCCGAGAAACCCTAACAAGATCGTTGGCTAGATATTTAGGCGAAAAAGCAAACTAGTTAACACTTAACTACAAGAATACGGAAATACAACCTTTGTACATCCGGTCCTCCACCTCCACAGCTCCGTGATGAAGTCCTCTCCGCTGTCCAAATCAAAATCCGGGCTCTAGCATCGGCTTCATCGGAGAAATGGGCGGGCAAGGTCGTCGGCTTCGTGCCGAAGATGATCTACGTCGAGGCATCGCTAGATCAAGCTCCAACTTCACCAAGTCAAGAAAACTTGTGAAGGAAACACACTCTACTACTTGGCAAGAGGTAGAGGATGAAGAAATAGGAAGTGGGTAGACTTTAGAATTGGATTTCTCACTCATTTTCATCAATCACCATTGATGAAGAAAGGTTTTCTTCAAGTGAAGAAGAAGAAGAAGATGAAGATCATATTATGATAAGTCTTTTAGAAAATAGAAAATAAAAGAATACTTATCATAATCAACCATGGTCAAGTGTAGAGAATTGACTAAGGTTAGATGAATGGTTAGGGTTAAAGATGAAGACAAAGTGGTGACTTTGGTCAAAGCTTCATGAAGATTCAAGATGCAAACAAAGAAAGCCACCATTTTGTTTTCTTATCCATTTCTTTTTAATCCAATTAAAAGGATAAATGAATAAATAACAAAATAAAAACCCTAACCATTTACTTAACCAAGGTTTAATTCTTTACACAAACCCTAGCAAACATGCATCATCAAACATGATACATGCAAGTGCACAAAAGTATATCACATATACAACTTGTGAACTTCAAGTGAGAAAATCCATTTAAAGAAAACCGATACCAGTTAATGCAAAGTAATATATCAAATATATATAATTATACATTAAATCATTAAATCAACACTTGATTTAACGATCCGGTCATATCACATATAACCGACTAATATCCAATGTATCGGCTTATCGAATCAATCCTTGATTCGATAACTAGGTTGTATCGCATACAACCTTTCGATACATTCATCGCGAGAATAGAATACGGTATCACATACACGCATTATTCTCGGTCCCGCACATATCTCATATGCGCTCCTATTTTGTTTCGCTTGAGCCAGGAAACCTCTGTGTAGGACTCTAAAGACTCGTCAATACGCCGGCAGCAGGTGATGATCATATCAAACACCCACAAGCCGCAAGCGGTCTGCTAAACGTAACGGCCACCCGGGTATTGAGCGATCAGAAGATCGACGAGCAAGCCCGCTCACACTCCAGTGAATCCAACCAGTAACACTACCGTACAGTCCGGTCTGATCGTCTGATATGTCGCATATCTTGCCTAGGGGTGGTAAACGTCAGACCCCAATAGCTTGATAAGTCGTGTCGATATGAGGTCTATAACAATTCGAGAAACTACTGGTAACACTTACCAGTAAATCTCAGCAACCCTGGCCAGGGATTTCCTGTTATAGCCAATCGAACACAGCGCAACATCAACTCCCTATACCGGGAGAGACGAATCCCCTCCTATCGCTCATTGCCTCCATGTGATTCGGGACTGTACCCAAAAACCACCGTTTTGCACGCCCTCTTGGACGTGGTAAGATGGAAATCAAAGCACAGTGGGAACCACACAAGACTCTATGACGATCTCGGGTCAACAGACTACTCTGTACCAGTGTCACCAGAGAACTGCCATCTGACGTAAGGTATAATACCATCTGGGAGTTTTCGGCGAGTCCGTCCAGTGTACCCAGTCTCCACTGAGCACCCGTATATCATCTCTGATGTCAAACACCAATGGATATGGGATCATCCATCGCCCATCTGTATGGATCGAGAAGGTATACGCTAGTCTACTCTGGTATATCGATGCCCCGTCTCGATATACCCACGACTAGGGACTTTGAAGGATGTACTTATAGACTATCTGTCCCCACTAGTATGATCTGCATCATAGTCCAGGTAGTCAAGTACACATCCTAAGGGCTTTACCAACATGTAACAGAGAGACAATCAATATACACGTTAAGGTAAAGAGCAACCAGATAGCATACTATCATGTCGAGCAAGAAAGTCCTCCCTATATATGTCCCAGCATCCACTGCAATATACATCCTATGTATAGCAATGGCCTCTAGGGCATACATATAACTAACAATCTCCCACTTGCACTAGGGCCATCTGTAGCAGTGGTTGCAGTATCTCATACTCAACCATCCCATAAAAATCTCTCTCTGGGAAAAGGCCTTTGTGAGTGGATCCGCTGTGGTGTTCTCTGAGTCTACTCTCCTAACCTCGATCACCCTGGAGATCAACTATCTCCATGATCAGGTGATACTGCCTTAGAATGTGTCTGGATTACTGATGGGACGGGCGTTCCTTGGCATAAGCCACAACTCCATTGTCTCACAATGGTTGGAACATAGTTCATCTCATGAACCAATATACACCCAAACATCCTCTTTGGTAGCATCTTTAGTAGCAATGTATTCAGCTTTTATCGTCTAGTATGTCTCGGTATCTTGTTTGGAACTCTTCCAACATACCGCCCCTTTACTTAGGGTAAAGACAATGCCTGTGACTGACACTCAGTCGTCTTTATCACCCTGGAACACTTCCAGTGATTCTTCCCAGGATCAATTGATACCATCTCACCACAACTAGTGAGTATCCTAACATCCATTTAGATCTATCTCATAGATCCAAAACCCAGGATTTAGGAGGTATCACTTTGATCCTATATGGAGAATCATTGTGATAAGCGGAGATTGATCGAGCGTAGCATAGGAAACTCCTTCCCTATCAAGAGTATGTTATCCACGTACTCTACGAGGATCGTCACCATACTCCCTACTCCCTTTATGTTTATACAAGGTTCATCTACCATTTTGATGATGTCAACTTCTTTGACTAATCCATCAAAACAGATGTTCCAACTCCGCGATGCCTGCTTTATCTTATAAAGCATCTTGTACACGTTTCCGCTGCTCCCACTGTTTACGAAGCCCTCTGGCTGTGTACTTACAGACGCTCTCTTCTAAAACATCATTTTAGAAAAGCAGTCATGACACCCAACCGCCAGATATCGTAGTCATGGTATGTAGCCGTGGCAAGTAGGATCCGGATGAACTTAAGCATAGTCACTGGAAAAGGTTTCATCATTATCCACGCCTGGTCGATGACGAAAACTTTTAACAAGTCTAGCTTTGAAAGTCTCAACTTTTCCATCTACACCAAGTAATCTTCTCAAGATATACTTGCTCCTGATAGGGATTTAACCCTTCAGATATAGCAACCAAAGTCCATACTTTGTTGGTGTATAAGGATTCCATCTCAGATCGCTAAGCATCCAGCCATTCTTACAGAGTCTCACTCCTGATGGCCAGCTCGAAACTAGTTGGGTCATCATCTCATGATGCAATCCTCGCTCCCACTGTCATAGAGTAACCGAAGTATCTCTCAGGTGGGTGAGGAACCTTACTAGATCGGCGGAGAGGCTGAGGTTCGTTGGTAACTATTGAATCCTTTGGTTTTATCAAATCAACTGCTGTTGTTTGTATAGCTGGAACCTTTCCAGTTGTACATAAAAGACCTTGCCTCGAGCTTGTCCGGATTTTGCTTTTTGACATAGGCCGGACAACCCCAAATCTTAACCAACTTAAGATATGGGCTCTTCCCTTTCCATATCACATATGAAGTGGTAGGCAACTGATTTGATTCGAACCCTATTCAATAGGTATGCAGCTTCTCAAGTGCATAACTCCCAAAAGGAAATAGGTAACTCAGTAGTACTCATCATAGAGCACACCATATCAAATAGGGTGTATCTGCTCCACCCCGATATACCATCGTGCAATGGTGTATACGGAGGAGTAATGCTGAGAGAGAATCTCATTCTCCTTTAGAATAGTCCAGGATTTCCGTGCTCAAGTATTCTCCTCCTTGATCTCATCAAAGGACATAATACTTATACCCGTATTGGTTCTCTACTTCTTACTTATATTCTGTGAATATCTCAAAAGGTTCAGACTTGTGTTTCAACAGGAACATATGTCTGAATCTTGAGAGATTATCAGAGAACGTAATGAAGTACAAAGAACCGGTCTTGGCATGTGTAGACAGGGGACCTTACATACATCAACATGTATCATCCCAAGAGTTTACTAACTCTTTCTCTGCTTCCAATAAACAGAGCTGGTGTCATTATATCTTTGTGACATGACTGGCACGTTTCACAAGATGTAAATTCAAACTGATTTAAATATGCATCTACATGTAACTTTAGCTAGTCGGGTCGCATTGATATGACCTAGTCTACAATGCCTCAAGAAGGATTCGTTCATTTCTGAACTCTTCCTCTTGTGTGTGTTCCGTATACTAAGAACTGTAGTTTGATTTAGAACATTAATGCTTTTAGATAACGTGCCTGAACTGATCAACTTTTGATATAGGAAATGTTCAAAACATTATCCAACAATACAAAATTTTATCATTTCTTTACTTATAAAGAGACTGATATGATTTTGTATATCAGGTTCGGTATCTAATAACATTCGTTCAGAATCAATGTATTTGGAATACAGGGTGACAGTGACCAACAGACTTGGCTGCAACACTTGCCCCGTTTTCTGCCTCATGAAACTTATCACCCGTTCTCATATCTCTACCTTTCTGTAGCCCTATGTAACAGATTACATATCTGGGATCCTGTTCCGGTATCAAATACCCAGGACGCAGAGGATACTGAGAAACAGTTCTTTGTAACGAACTCACCCGAAGATGATGCATCAGCATGCACTCTCTTCGTTTGGGCGGCACGGGAATTCTGGTAATCCCCAATTTCCTGCTCTGTCTTATAACAATTATAAGTTGGAGCGGGACCAACGTTCCCCAGCTCAGTATAACAAGTGGGTTCGGTCAATAATCCGTATTATTATCTTGATTAAGGCGTGATATGGTCGCTACCTGGAGAGAGAGAGAAGAAAACACTCAGCGTGCGCTCTTGCAAGAATAGATTGGTTATTATTTTATCTAATCAGGATGGCTCCCACTGCTTTTTATCAAATCTTCCTTCAAACCCTAAAAGGAAAGACTAGCCGGGATTAATTACACACTACAAGTTCGCCAATCTTTCAGCCAGGCCAGTGTCGGTACTTTGAGGGAGGTCCCCCGTGCTTTCGCACGAACCTAATTAATGTAAACCTCGTTTTCCCAGAGGCGTAACCCCGTTGACACCATTCTAGACACCTACTTGATCGGCTAATTGTAATATGTAAAACTCTCCCAGGAGTAACAATTACTCGCAGTGGGTATCGGGATCCAACTATCTCATAGAAGGTATGCAATCTCATTGCAAATTTTAACACTTGAAATTCCCGATAATATTTTGCCCCGAACGATCTATGACCTTGACAAGGTCAACAAACCATAGTCCGCAAGTCAAGTTCAACCCGTCATTTCTTGATTGAATCAAACCCACCCGCACGACCCTTGACAAGGTCAACAAGGCCGCACGACTACCCTAACCCAATCTGCATCATATGCATAAGCAGATAAATACTGGTTAGCTACCGCACACTGCGCCTTGACAAGGTCAACAAACGCAGCACGAATACTATACAGGACTTATCTGAAATGACGGAGGGCTACGACAGGTTTTTCTGAAACCTATTGCGTAATGAACTTGATATCGTTGTAGAATCAAATGATTTTAAAAATGGAGTGCTTTTGAGGCTTTTCTAGTTTTGCTAAAGGAGTCACTCCCGGTGAAGGGATCGTCGGTCCTTTCCTCATCGAATAAGGTACGGGATATATCATATATATCACTGTGCAAAGCAAAAACTCTTAAAAGCAATCAAAAGACAAACCGAGTGTGTAGCATCTGCCAGTTATTGCTAAAGGAGTCACTCCCGGTGAAGGGATCTCGGACCTTTCCTCATCGAATAAGGTGCAGGACAATCACATATACCGCTGTGCAAAGCAAGAACTGTAGCTACCTGTTTTATTTTTGAAATTCGATTCTACAACATCTTAAGTTTCTTTTATTTCATTAATCACATTAATGAAGTCCCATCATTTAAGTACCTAAACATCACAGATAAATACGACGTACACTTATGCCATCCGCATTCGCCTCGATGTCCCCTCATGCACCGTTAGGTTAGGTAACTAACGGCAGAGCAGGGCAGGGCTAGTGCGGGTGTAAAACATAAGTAACATCTATATAATATATCATATATACTATATACAGTATCTATCACAGAACATATAACATGATCACATCACAGATATCGCAGCAGAAGAAACATATGAAATATTGGATATACTAGGACGTCCGTGTTTTCAATACGAGCCAGTATAAAACACGGATTCCACGGTCGTGATGAATAGCCAAACCCACACCCTTAGACCCCTACGAGAGCGGCAAGCAACCCTACCAATTCTAGAGTTAGGAGACCCGGACTCGACTGCTCGAGTTGGTCTCCCACTGGACTTCAGAACCCGGTTACTTGTGCTCCCCTCCTTGGGTCTATCCTTGTGCGGAAAAGTAAATAATATACAAAAGGGTGACATCTTCCGCACCCTGGAAGTGCCCCAATAAAAGAATATTACATACAAGTTTTTACATGAATGAAAATGAAAAACACTCATCTCACATAAAAACCCCCGGCTATTCAAACACGACGATCCAATATAACATATCCAGCAACACATAACATCACATGTCATCAACGTAAGTAAATATGTGCACCCCAATTGTCGTTGACATATAGCAACGAAACCGGCGATATCACATATTACACTTACGGTCAAAGAAAAGAAAGTGTAAAAATACAACAGTTGGAATCCGCAACCTGCATAGACATCACATGCCTGACCAAATGAATTTCTTAGACATCGCATGCCTAACAATTATAAACCCTGCATTTTAGTCTCAAAATCGAAAACACTTTTCAATTTTAAGTCGGGTAATTCAACAATATTCCCGACATCATGATCGAATGCTCGTCGCAAACTTTAGTAGGCGGCCGCACCCCCGATGCCGTCGACGAAGTGCACCAAGGCGGAACACCGCTGCCGCGAGCACCCAAACGGATGCTTTCGGCGATGGGGTTCTCCTACAGTCACTTGGTCGGAGCAATGGGGCAAGGCTGTCTATTAAGTTTACCCGGTGAGTATCCGCGTACGCTACGTGATTGCGACGGACTTTTGATCACATCAAAATTCCGTGGCAACCGATCAAGTGAGACTAAAGTGCTATGTTTATAACATTCATTCAGTTATCTCATAACTGATTGTGAATTCCAATTATTGTATCACATTCCGAATAAAATAGAAAATGTTAAACTTTCCGATCGAACAATTGAACACCCAAGTTTTCCCGAAACCGATCAACGCATGAAATAGGTTTTAAAACATTCAGTTCATGCCTCAGTACCAACGGTCCAGCTGTAGAAGGGTCAGGCCAACGCCTCACATGTGGCACGCCGTACTGCCCCAAACCCTAAGGTTCAAAGGGCAGTTCAAGACGGTCACATAATCGAGTTAAGGTTTATTGTCTTCTAGAGGGACCATCGCGTTACTTGCACTACTTCGAACGTCTTTAAACCACGGAAAAATCCAACACTTGGAAATTTCCCGACAGGGGAAAAAATGGGTATTTATGTCCGATCGAACTTTTTAACATATTCTAAAATATCCGAAAAGCCATATAGACAAAGTCTGATAATCCGATCGAATCATGTACGCTCCAAAACACCCCAGAAAGTTCAACTCTTGAATTCAAATTAAAAATTCCCATAAAATCCAGCACTAAAATATAGGAGTTACTGTGCAAGAATTAATGACAGATAAGACAAAAGGGCCGCGGAACCGCCGCATTAGCACGCTAATGCCGCGGTTCCGCCGCACTTTTATGGAATCATGTGATATTTTTTGCACCGTAATTCTTAGTTTTTCCTACTGAATTTTTTAGCAATTTTTAATTCACAAAAATCCCAGTTTTTGGAAAAAGTCCAGAGAGCATTTTGGAATCGGGGTTTCGGTTCGATCGGGTTTCAAACTCCGTCTACGCATCGCCTAAGGCTCTAGCTAGGCTCTGATACCACTGTAGGGTTCCTAGGCACCCTAATGAGGTCTAACAAGGTATCAACCATGCCAATTTTCAAAATTTAACGGTGCCGAGAAACCCTAACAAGATTGTTGGCCAGATATTTAGGCGAAAAAGCAAACTAGTTAACACTTAACTACAAGAATACGGAAATACAACCTTTGTAGATCCGGTCCTCCACCTCCACGGCTCCGTGATGAAGTCCTCGACACTGTCCAAATCAAAATCCGGGCTCTAGCGTCGGCTTCATCGGAGAAATGGGCGGGCAAGGTCGTCGGCTTCGTGCCGAAGATGATCTACGTCAAGGCATCGCTAGATCAAGCTCCAACTTCACCAAGTCAAGAAAACTTGTGAAGGAAACACACTCTACTACTTGGCAAGAGGTAGAGGATGAAGAAATAGGAAGTGGGTAGACTTTAGAATTGGATTTCTCACTCATTTTCATCAATCACCATTGATGAAGAAAGGTTTTCTTCAAGTGAAGAAGAAGAAGAAGATGAAGATCATATTATGATAAGTCTTTTAGAAAATAGAAAATAAAAGAATACTTATCATAATCAACCATGGTCAAGTGTAGAGAATTGACTAAGGTTAGATGAATGGTTAGGGTTAAAGATGAAGACAAAGTGGTGACTTTGGTCAAAGCTTCATGAAGATTCAAGATGCAAACAAAGAAAGCCACCATTTTGTTTTCTTATCCATTTCTTTTTAATCCAATTAAAAGGATAAATGAATAAATAACAAAATAAAAACCCTAACCATTTACTTAACCAAGGTTTAATTCTTTACACAAACCCTAGCAAACATGCATCATCAAACATGATACATGCAAGTGCACAAAAGTATATCACATATACAACTTGTGAACTTCAAGTGAGAAAATCCATTTAAAGTGAACCGATACCAGTTAATGCAAAGTAATATATCAAATATATATAATTATACATTAAATCATTAAATCAACACTTGATTTAACGATCCGGTCATATCACATATAACCGACTAATATCCAATGTATCGGCTTATCGAATCAATCCTTGATTCGATAACTAGGTTGTATCGCATACAACCTTTCGATACATTCATCGCGAGAATAGAATACGGTATCACATACACGCATTATTCTCGGTCCCGCACATATCTCATATGCGCTCCTATTTCGTTTCGCTTGAGCCAGGAAACCTCTGTGTAGGACTCTAAAGACTCGTCAATACGCCGGCAGCAGGTGATGATCATATCAAACACCCACAAGCCGCAAGCGGTCTGCTAAACGTAACGGCCACCCGGGTATTGAGCGATCAGAAGATCGACGAGCAAGCCCGCTCACACTCCAGTGAATCCAACCAGTAACACTACCGTACAGTCCGGTCTGATCGTCTGATATGTCGCATATCTTGCCTAGGGGTGGTAAACGTCAGACCCCAATAGCTTGATAAGTCATGTCGATATGAGGTCTATAAAAATTCGAGAAACTACTGGTAACACTTACCAGTAAATCTCAGCAACCCTGGCCAGGGATTTCCTGTTATAGCCAATCGAACACAGCGCAACATCAACTCCCTATACCGGGAGAGACGAATCCCCTCCTATCGCTCATTGCCTCCATGTGATTCGGGACTGTACCCAAAAACCACCGTTTTGCACGCCCTCTTGGACGTGGTAAGATGGAAATCAAAGCACAGTGGGAACCACACAAGACTCTATGACGATCTCGGGTCAACAGACTACTCTGTACCAGTGTCACCAGAGAACTGCCATCTGACGTAAGGTATAATACCATCTGGGAGTTCTCGGCGAGTCCGTCCAGTGTACCCAGTCTCCACTGAGCACCCGTATATCATCTCTGATGTCAAACACCAATGGATATGGGATCATCCATCGCCCATCTGTATGGGTCGAGAAGGTATACGCTAGTCTACTCTGGTATATCGATGCCCCGTCTCGATATACCCACGACTAAGGACTTTGAAGGATGTACTTATAGACTATCTGTCCCCACTAGTATGATCTGCATCATAGTCCAGGTAGTCAAGTACACATCCGAAGGGCTTTACCAACATGTAACAGAGAGACAATCAGTATACACGTTAAGGTAAAGAGCAACCAGATAGCATACTATCATGTCGAGCAAGAAAGTCCTCCCTATATATGTCCCAGCATCCACTGCAATATACATCCTATGTATAGCAATGGCCTCTAGGGCATACATATAACTAACACGGAGGACTAGGACATGTGGTTCGTTCGCTTACCCCGACGCGAGGTCATCAGATCGAGTGATTCCAGCTAGAGGCGACTTCACGCAGGTTCATTGGTAGTCGATAGAGGTGATCGAATGTCAGAAACCCATATTCCAAGTTTAAGTATTCGGAAAGACATGCAAGCGATTCTATGAACCCTCTAGAAGAATGAAATCCTAACTCGACATAATGACCGTGTGAAAGCCTTTGAACCTTAGGGTTTGCGGCAATTCCGCGGTGCCATTAGTGAGGCTTGGGTTTTCCCTTCTACGGCTGGTCCACCGATGCTGAGGTATGTACTCGATACTATTAAACTGTACTCAAGATGTTGATCTCTTGGGGGATTATGAGCTTTTGACGAATCGATCAAAAGGTTCGACATCTTTCGGATGCCATGTGGTTGGATGCATTTCTTAGGAGACACCCATTACGGTATAGCCATTGGAGCACAGTCCATACAACCCCCGAAGAGACGAGTCCGAAGCAGTCGACAGCAGATAAAAGTGGAGAAAAGAGTTCCTACGAGATTTCGACGAGATGGCGTTCCACTCCGCCGACGTCAGAGATGTGGTACGCATGCAGAGGCATTGATTATAAATATATCTTCCAAAAAGGTCATGAAGAGAATGAAGCCGTTCCAGAACAAGAAATATATAGAGTGAAGGGGTGAGAACTTCCGGGCAATTTGGCAAAAACGAGATTTAAGAAAAACCTCGACAGGACCTTTCTGGAATACTATACGAGAAGACTAGGACCCAGGAGTGGTCATATTGCGCACACCTAGCAGGCCAGAGTTCGGCGTCGTCGACGAGATAGTTGACCAGGTTAGGATAGAGGACCTCACCCATATGCGTTGTGAATTGATCAAGAAAGGACGAGTATGGAGTATACCTCCGCAGGTTGGGACGAGTTCCTGAGGACGTGTTCGGCCAGATATCTTCTACAGAGTGATGAAGATACCGAGTTAGTGATTTCGAGTCCTTGTGAGAGACTTCGGATGGACCGTAGCCGAGAACAATTGCAGTACGCAGATTGAGACATGACGTCGAAATGGACGATGATACATACAAGCGGGACAAGAGGTTCGTGCGAGATGCTGACGAGCTGTTGTTACTCCTCGTTAAGGTTAAGGGTTGGATATGTCTACAGAGGAATTAGGATGCGACCAGTTTTCAAGGAAATGCTGTGCTGAGGACGCAGATGACCAGAGAAGTGTCAGGACGGAATCGCCCCGTTAGCACACCTGATAGGGCCGATGAGCCGATTGATTGCGAGATAAGTATTCCACGGGGAAGATAAGGACCCAGAGACAGAGGACGCCAGACCATGAACAGGAGGCAAGTAGATATCTTACGCTGCTAGTATCGGATGCACCGACACCTTCTCGACTGCGAAGGAGGAAATATCGACGGCGGTATTTATGATTTGTGATTTTGTGATTCGATTATCACGTATCCATCACCTTGGATTTTGGTATTTTGGGCGATCTTTTCGCATGATTTGGTCTTGATGGCTGAGTTCTATAATTTCTGTTTTCGTGCACCAAGGTTGCACCTACTGGATATTTATATTTTGCGCATAGTTATTACGTTTGAGGTATTGATTGTGATTTCATGCCTATTTTATGCCGGCGATTTGATTTACGTTTCCAGCATAGTTTTCATGCACTTTTAGTGTTTTGATTTGATTTGTGTACGCTGATGCACATGGTTATGAGCTTATATACCGCGGTATACCTAATCTGGATTGAGTTGTATTGTATACCGTCGACTTTGATTCTGATATTGATGTTGATTTCTTGCACTCCGTGCATTTGATTGGGATTTTCGCGCGTGTTGAGCGCATGTTTTGAGATACAATTTTGGTGCACGCCGATGCACTAAATCGAGATTCTTCGTGCATGTCAGATGCACCTGATTTTGCTGTCAGGCAAACACGTTGCCTATGACAGATGTTTCATGCACACGCGTTGCACCTAGATGATGTTTTTGTGCACATGTATGGCACATAAATGGATTTTGATTTCCGTGCGCACCAGACGCACAGGGTATTCTTATATACATTTTTGGGATTTATTCCTTATAGACCAGTACGTTTTTATGATATTGCTGTTTGTTTTCGTACTGAGCAGGACTAGTCAGAGGACAGTGCCTGGATATACTTTTCTTGCATTTTCTTCAGATATTTACATGTATAGTTCTGATTTACATCATATTGGTTTTGTTTTGGATTTGACATTTGTGTCTTTACCATAACTCCGATGATTGCGGGATGCTTGACGGAGTTTTTGATTTCGATTTATCTGCTCTTTACTCATGCCCATGCATTGCGCTATGATGCGTTTTATGTAATGATGATTTCGGAGCCCCGCCGACTTGGACTTTTTATTGAAATGTTTTAGAATTTGGGGGTTTAAAATTTAACTTTGGGGACCGAATTTCTTTAAGGGGGGAAGATTGTAACATTTCAGAAAAATAAAATATTATTTTTGGGAATTTGTATAATTTAATATTAATTTTAATGAATATTACAACATTTCAGTATAATTAAATACCGATAAATTGGGGAAAATTTTTGAAAATTTTAGAAATTACTAAAAGAGGTTTTTTTATGGAATTATGAAATTTTTAAGTTTTTATGATTAATTATTTGCTAATTTAGTGCTAATCGTGATTAAAAATTGCTAATCGGATTTTAAGCGGGTTTTGTGCAAAACATGCACCATATCATTTTTATACTTGTTATTTATTTTCATGGCTTTCCTTCATGCTTATACCATGGTTGTGAATTATTAGAGAGAATGAGAAAAAGAAAAGAAAAGGATTTGGAATATAATATTGGGTATGGGTGAGAGAGAGAAAGGTGAGGGTGTGTTGACTTAGCCTTTCCCCTTCATTCCAACACTCATATCTCTCCCTCTCCCTCATATGCTACTGCTACTACTGCCTTCTCCTCCCTCCTCTACAAATCACCCCATTTCATCTCCAAAACAAACTCAAAACTCCACCCTCATTTCACAAAAATGATGCACAAGCTCAAGAGAAACACATAGGACTAAGAAAGTAAGGATTTTGGCCACTTGGGGCAACTCAAGAATTTTCTTGATTTGCTAAATGAGGTATTTTCTGAACCACTAGCTTAGTTTTCCCTTTACTTATACCCCCATGTTATGATAGAACCGATATTGTGAGATTTTGTGGACTTGGGAAAAACCTAGTTAGGGTTATTGGAAATTGTGAGTTGTGATGTGAAATTGAGCTCAGTAGAGGCCACACAAACCCTCTAGTGCTAAAATTAAAACCTAAACCAGAGACTAGAAACCCGGAATACGGATTCAGAAAACCGATATCGGAAAAACTGTGATCCTGTGAAGGTTAAATTGGAATCTGCTATCACCCCTAGACTCTGAAAATTATTTTGCATTAACAGTGATACATGCAGGCACCTAGGAAGCTACCATCAAAACCCTAGCACCTATCCCTTAACCGAGGCCGCCAATTAATTCATTCTGGCCGCAATTTGCGGCCAGACCAGGGTAAAATTGACTCGTTTTGGTTCTGTAGCCCCATCTCCAGTAAATTAGACCCTTGGCATGTGCAAAATTGTCCAATTTGACCTAGGGTAGAATCTGGAGCCTTTTTCCTAAGTTACTGTTTTTATTCATGTTTTCGTTTCTCGTATTTTGAATTCTGGAATTGTGTATTTGTGTTTTACCTCGATTACTTGGCGTTTTTACGACGATATCATGGATTGATTAATGGTTTTGAAAGCATACCCATAGGTTCTCACATATAGGCCTTTAAGTGTGTCATTTAGGTTTTCGTAGGTCGTTTTGGTTTCGATCTGGTTTTAATGTGATGCGCTACGTGTGACATGTAGGTACCCCCACGACGATTCGAGACGATGAAGAAGATGAAGGCGACATCGACACCGACACGCAGGATGCAAGGTGAGTAGATTATATCTACGGGGGAAGTCGGGTGGATGGCGTATAGCACCCCCACAGTTCGATATTTAGTATAGTATATATGTACTATTTATGCTAGCGTATAGTGTGTCGTGGATATTTGAGATGAGATTAGGTGTACTAAGTTAGATTAGGGCGTAGAAGTAAACTAGTATAGTTCCTAGTTGCGAACCTTAGAATAGGTTTACACTCACACGCATACACATGCTTATTGCTATACATATACCTACATGATGAGGATAGTGGATGATATTTGGAGATGGGTCGATGATATTGGGCATAGTGCCATGAGATCGGTGATATGATGTGATTCGTATTTGGGATACGACAGGTGATTTTAGCGGGCCTTTAGATGTATGTTTCACACACACATTTATATTTATATAGATGGTATCGATTTGTACTAGACTTAGATCAGTACCTCAGATCATGAAATATGATGACAAGGATACCTGATAATTGATGAGAGGAATGTGATATTTACCCGTACCCAGCTTTTGGGATGCCATACGATGATTTAACGTACGAGCTTTATATTGATGATAGATCCGCACTCATGACTCGAGGATGTCATATGATATTGTATCGTACGCGTTACCTTTGAAGCTGGATCACCGACTATTATACTTATATATATATATATATATATATATATATCGACTCAGATTTAGGTGGTTTCCATACCCCTCCTGATCGACTTGTTAGTTAGAGCCGTAGTTTTGCTAGTAGGTGTTAGGCTAGGCTGAGGTCATACCTATTTCAAAAAACTAACGAATCGGGAGCATTTTAAAGACAGGCAAAGGAATTCTACGGATATTTTCAAAAGACGCATCTTTTCTTAAAAATACCGCAGCTCTTATTTTCCTAAAAACCCCGATTCATCTTCTTCCAAATGGCAAAACAGTATGATATGGATGCATTGATGTAGCTTCTACACTGTTGTGTTTATTATTCATTTGCTGCATATACTTACTGTTTGCGTCGCATTGCATGATAAATATGTTTATTGTTATATGAAAACCATGCTGTTAGGACACCAGCACCCTTATCGATGATGCATATGTTCCACGTACACCTTCTTGCTGGCTCTCACACTTCATCATCGATAATTGCCATGTCACTAAACTGTAGTACTATTGCATTCAGGATATGTCCCTTGCATGGCTTACTTTTGTACATACATATTGTACACCCATACGTGCATACATACGTATTCGCACATACATAGATGATTCTCGCTAGATTTGGAGATTTAGGAACCGCAAGATACTCTTTAAAACTGATTCATTGTAAAAGAGCGGTTTCCCTCAATATGTGCATATTACTATTCCATAATGCATGATATACTGATATGCTTACATTTCTTTTACATGTCGCATACATCATGCTTTTGATTATACGCATTGTGATATGTTGTTTCCATAATATTTCTGGATTTGGGAACCGTGGATATTTCAAAAGAGATTATATAATTGTTTTAAAAACCCGGTTACCCTTGATATGATATTTCAAGGCGTCCACCATGCGTTATCTCGGTTCTGAGACGTGTGCTTGAAACCCGATTCGAGGAGTTGGATGATCCGTTTGCGGGTTCATGGTGGACTCGGAATGGTTCCCCGGGGCGAGAAATATTTTTCGTGGAGCAGACGATGAGCCTGGCAGGGTGGCGAGTACCTACCGGTGATTGTATTTGAGCACGGCGGATATCCGGAGGATACCTACCGGAGCTGAGAGATGCTATGGGCCGATCCAGACTGACGGAGCTGATATATGAGAATTTATGTGCCGATGCTAGGCACAGGTTTCATGATGTTTTCTAATGTCGATGCTTGACACTCAGGTTCCATGATTTTGATATGTCGCGAGCGACACATGTTGATTTATATTCTCATACTTCCATGCATATGTTTATGATATTTACATGCGTGATGCTTATTGTCATTGGGTGACACGTGGACGATTTCCACATACATATATTGACATTGATGATATTGATCACACAATTGGATGATATCCACATATTCATAGATTTCATGATATAGTCGACATTGATCATACCTCATATTTACGATATATTATTACCTGAGGCACTGGCACGAGCTCTTGGCACTATCCTCATGTATAGATGTTACATTGCCACCTTATCTTGCTTCAGACTTATTCATTGAGCTTTATATATATATATCTGATCGTATTGACCTATGATTATGTCATACATACGATTTCTGCTCTATGATGTTTTCTATTCACGAGTTGGCAACTCACCCCCGTTGTGCCACAGTTCTTGCAGGTTCTGCCGTACAGGTTCATTGCGTCTTTTCTGGCACACTGCTCCCTTTCTGGGTGATTGTATTGGTAGGTGGGTTCACTCGCATCGTGACCACCCTTGAATTATTTTATTCAGTTGTATCTAGTAATTCCATCAACCAAAACTTGTATATTGTTTCAGACTTAGAAACCAGTTATGTATTATTTTGACCTTAGAGTCGCGCGTTGTAGTATTATGGTTTTCATGTTGATTTTGAGTTTCTTTTTGAGTTTTGATCCTCGCCCATCGGCGTTGTATATTATATTGCTTGTGTGGTTGTGACCGTCGATTGACGAAGAGCTAGCTCCCGCTTGGGGATGCCTTTTATCATTGCATATATATTATTCTTGTTGTACCCCGTTCGGGGCCAGTATTTACAAAGGAAACTCTGCCGAAATTTTTAGAAAAGATATGGAGGATTTAATGCATATTCGGCTTACCTATTTTAAAACCCATGTTTTAAAAACTTGTTTTCTGCATTTCTTAAAACTATTCCTTTTATTTATTACTTAAAAAATGGTTTTCGATTTCTGAGCTTTTTGGCTTACTTGGATTAGATAGGGTCCTATAGACTTCATATGATTCAAGTGCCAGTCACGGGCTATTTCGGGTCGTGACAGGTGAGAACACCGGACGGACTCGTCGAGAACTTCTAGATGGTATTATATCTATTGTCAGATGTAAGTTCTCAGGTAGCATGAGTATAGGTTTGTTCTTTGACCAGAAGTTGTCATTTGTCTTGTGTGAGTTCCCACTGTACTTTGATTACTACCCTACCACGTCTCAAAAGAGTCGTGCAAACAGGTTTTAGTTGGGTACAGTCCCGAGCCACATGGAGGCAGTGGTCGACTGTTAGGGATTCGTCTCTCCTGGTATTAGGAGTCGATGTCGCATTATGTTCAGTTGGCTATCACCAGAAATCCATGGCCACGGTGGATGAGATTTACCGATATTTGATCAGTAGTATCTCTATTGGTGATGAGCTTGATCCAGACACAACTTATCGGGTTAGTATGGGTCTGACGTTATCCACCCCCTAGACCCGATATGCGATACTCTTTGACGAAGAGACCGGAATGTACGGAGATTGTCATATTCAGGCTTAGTAGGGTAAGGACATACTAGATTGTCGACCCCCCCTTTCGACAAGTACCTGGATAGCCATTACGTACAGCTACTGCCGCTGACGTGCTTGTGGTTAAACCCACTGCCAGCGTATTATCGATTCTTTAAAGTCCCACATAGAGGGTTTTCCCGGTTCAGGCGAAAGATGTAGGAGCCGCATGTTGGTACATGCATGGGGTCGGATTAAATACTTGTACACGATACACGGACTTTAATCGGATGGTTGATAAAACTAGCCGGGTTAGGATTAAGCCGGATTATTAAATCAGGTTTTAATTTACTAATTTATATATGTATTTTGATACATATATTTTAGTATTATTGTTCTCTATTTATTTTCTCTCTTTAGTGCTATCCGTATTTTTATACGGATATGCATATATGTAGTGATACATATACCAGGTGAAGTATTTCGTATTTATACGTGAATACTTGTAGAAGATGGACACCTCATATTTGATTTTTATTTGGAAAATCAAATAAGGTAATGAGGTGGAAAGGAGATGGCATGATGCATGGGTGCAAACATGCAGAGTGGTATGTCTTTGTATTTTAAAATGATAAAATCATTTGTGTGCACTATTGATGCATGGGGGTTAAAAAGCAAAGCCATTCATTTTCTACACTAGATGTTTTTTTCACACTCGAGCTTCATGCTTCATGGTTTCATTTCTCCTCTTCTTCTCCTTCTACTTCTTGCCCTCTTTTTGAGCATGGATTCTAGAGAGAAATATTTAGTGATATATTCCTACATTATCGACTGATTAAATCATTTCCGTGTTGTGTTTAGAATGTTTCACAACCAAAGAAATTTATACCGCAATCAATTGACGGTGTCTATTGTAGTTTCGTCGGTGAATGCGGATCGTCCACTTAGAAAGTGTGATTTGCTCGTTATTATTTTAGTTGAGTCGAAAATTAAAAGATAAAAGAAATTGCAATAAAATTGATTCAAGATTTGTGAGTTTTTATTTTCAAGAAACTTAAAGAAAGTAAAGATCTAAAATCAAGAATCGAGAAATGTTCCCAAATTGTTTGAATTATCAAGATTTGTAAAGAGCCTTGTAGGAATCGATCCAATCGATAGTGATGATGAATACTTATGATTTCAAATTTTTATCTATTGAAGATTTGTTGCTAGATCGATAACGATTAATGAGCTTTAGGGATCTTTTGAAGAAACTAGGGTTTCTTCATCATCATCCCTTGTCCTTTCGTTAATTAGCATTCAAATTCTAGCCTCTAGGAAACTCAATCATCGATCGTTTATCTCTAATTTGGAGTGAAAACATTCAAGGAAGCATCTCTCTTAAATTAGGTTGTCGATGATTCAATTTCCTAAACTTTACAAAACTCATAAGACTTAAGAATCGTTCAAGAATTTAGTCATCATCATCTACTTATTTTCTCGATTCCTCCACAACCGGAGTTTTCACTGAAACATCATGAAAAAAATAACAATCAAGAATTGATAACTCTTCATAATGCTCAAATGTAAAGAAAAGCAAGATCAAGAATTTTCACCTTTTATTATTCGATATTTCGTTACAATACACTCAAAGACTACAAGAATTGAGGAGGACCTAAATCATCGAACTAGCTTCGCATCGTCTTCTTGAGTCGCGGATTGTCATGGATCACTTGCTCGGATGAAGATCGGCTTTGCTTCGAAAGGCTCATTGGATTCTTGCTCAATTTGGTACTCGATGAATCTTGATTTGGCTTTTGAATTGTATTTGGGCTAGGGTTTTGAGTTGCAAGTTGTGTCACTCAACTTGTGTTTGGAATTGTTGAACAACCTCTTCATGAAGCCTTAGGTGCCCTTTTATAGTTTTCCCTTCAAGCTTCTCCTAGAAGCTAGGTTTAGCTTCCCTTAGAAGCTAAGCTAGGTTTAGCTTTCCTTAGAAACTTGGTTGTTATGAAGCTTGCATAGGAATCTAGGTAGTTGTAGGGAAGCTTCTAGATTAAGGTACTTAGCTAGCTTGCATGAGAAGCTTGGTAGGTATTTAGCTTGCATAAAAAGCTTGGCTGTTAGAAGGGAAGCTTCTGGAGCTCTCTAGGGATTGAAGTGTCTTGAAGAAGTTTTGCTATTGAAAAGGAGACTTCTGGAACATGAACAACTCTCGACGAGTCAATGCGGCCGCGGCGGCAGATCGCCTGACTTGGCCGCGGATCCGTGGCCGTTTAGAGTGATCTCTGCATGAAATCTTCAGGGTATTTTTATGTTGGCTTTATGGCACATTTCTAATGTCTGAAATATTTTTATACTTTCTTGTTCAGTGCCAGATTTCAAGTCTTTGACTTGACGTATTTTTATCAGCACTTTTATGATTTCGGCTCTTTTACCTGGAGAATTTCCTGCACACAATCTCGAGACAAGTATTGACACACAAAAGATCATGCGTGCAATAATAAACACACAATTTCCCTCAAAATGCCGATTATAATGTATAACACTTGTTATTTGATATTTTACAGACAAATTGCTAATATGTGTTATATTCATACCAAACACCTTTAGATGATTGCAAAGAGTAGGGAAATTGATGTGTTAAAAATGCAATATTTTCGACTGATCAAATTCCCCCAAACTTAATTTTGGTCATCTCGAGCAAACATCTTTTATTAGAAAGAGAAGGAGAAAGTAAAGAAAAAGAAAAACTAACTAGCACACTTTCGTAGGCAACACGTGCAACTTGCCTTTAAACCTCTAGGTGTCCCTAGTAGGAGGAGTGTTGTCTCCTGAGGGTTTTCAGCGGATTGGACCTACAAAATCCAATAATAAAAGGAAGTCCGTGAAAGTTACATTTAAAGATAAGAATTGTAAAAGAAAGACTTTGAAAATTAGTGTTTCCAACTACATTATCTTTTCGGTTGTCATGAGCCCTATCTTAATAGTCATGAAAAGATGTTAGAAATCACATCATCCCTCAATAAAACATCGTCTTTATTCTTCATTCCTACCTTTCTTCCAAATATCGATCATATACCCCTACGTGTGTGTAAAAGTCATCCCTACACTCGGAGAATTCAATTCAAGCTATCATACTCTTGTCCATCTAGCTCAGTACTTTTTAATCGGTGAATATTTAGATGGGATTGCTCACACATTTTTCATGCGACCGTTAATACTTCTTGAGGTACTAACCGACCGATTACTCTTGTGCTTGCTTATTAGGCGTATTAGTATTTTCCTCGTCTTGCAACACCTAAGCCTTAGCAGTGACTCCCAAACCAGTTGGTTTAAGGCACTAGGTGATGAAGCACCCTCGCTATATTTTTTTCATGCTGCCTTGGTGATAACAAAACCAGTGTTCATTTTTCTACACCATTTATATTTTCTTCATTTATTATTTCCTTCATACTTTGGCTTTCAGACAAGAGCATTTCAAGGTATCCTCTACTATCCCAAGCTTCAAGACGTGTGTAAGTGCGTATAGTAGGGTATCAACGTTCAAATGTTTGGCTTCCAAAATAGGAACTATTTTTCAGGCTTATTTTTATCCTCAGATTAGTGATTTCTTTCATCTTCTAACCTTTGGGACAATGGCTCATAACCACTTATTACTAGTTCGTTTAAGAAAACTTCTAATTTTCAGGCTAATTTTCTTGGTTTTCTTAAATTTTTCCTGGTTTTCTTAAATTTTTCCAATCTTTTGGATGTAATTTTTCACTATCTAATCTTTTATTATATTAAATATTAAATATTTTTATCTTTTAAAATTTTTAAATTTTTTTATATGTTTTATATGCTTTGTGCTTATGCAAAGTGATATGCAAATGATACGCAAATAAGCACAAACCTCCCCCAAACATGTTTTCAATAGTGTCCTTACTGTTTCCATGTGCTGGATCACAAAAACCTGTAAGCTTGGGAGGAAATTTATTAACGGGGGCAATAAATATGATCGTGAAAATCCTCCCCCAAATTTATTCTTTTCACTCACCTCCATTCTAAAGATGATACAGTATTTTACAAGACATGGAGGTGAGACGGAGGAATTTTAATCAAGATAAAGCGGCTCCTGTAAAAACATGAGCTCTTCCGTAGGGTCAGTGGAAAAATACGGTTTTAATCTGTGTCCATTTACTTTGAAAATTGTATCGTTTTCAACATTTTCAACCTCAACTGCCCCGTGCGGGTACACATACCGCACAACAAAAGGTTCTTTCCACCGAGATCGTAGCTTACCTGCATGAAGATGGAGTCGTGAATCATAAAGAAGGACTTGTTGACCAGGTGTAAAAGGTTTTCTCAAAATGTTTTTATCGTGAAATACCTTAGTCCGATTCTTTACAATCATAGTATTATCATAACCTTCATCGCGGAGTTCGCTTAGCTTGTTTAATTGCAGCTTCTGAAAGTTGCAGGCTTGATTTAAATCAAAGTTAAGTTTTCTAATGGCCCACATTGCTTTATGCTCAATCTCGACCGGAAGGTGACAAGCCTTTCCAAACACTAGTCTGTAAGGAGACATACCTAGATCGGTTTTATATGCAGTTCGGAATGCCCAAAGAGCATCCGTCAATTTGGTTGACCAATCTTTTCGATTTTTAGAAACTGTTTTCTCCAAAATTTGTTTGATTTGTCTGTTTGAAACCTCAGCTCGCCCGCTCATTTGGGGATGATAGGGTGTGGAAAGTTTGTGGTTGATTGCATATTTCCGCATCAAAGTCTCGAAAGACCTATTGCAGAAATGCGTCCCGTTATCGCTGATGATAGCGCGTGGCTGTCCAAATCTCGAAAGATGTTTTCTTTTAAGAACCTAATGACAACCTTTTTGTCATTAGTGCCATAAGGAATAACTTCAACCCACTTCGAGACGTAATCAACCGCAAGCAATATATATAGATTCCCAAAGGAGTTGGGAAAAGGACCCATAAAGTCAATACCCCAAACGTCAAAAATTTCAACCACCAAGATGGGTTGAAGTGGCATTTCATTTCTCTGGGAAATCCTACCCGTGTGTTGACACTGTGTACAGGTTTTGCAATGATCAAATGCATCTTTGAATAAAGTCGGCCAATAAAAACCGCATTGCAAAACCTTCTCCACCATCTTTCGAGGACCAAAGTGACCCCCATATGCCTGATCATGACAAAAAGATAGAACACTCATGAATTCATCATTAGGGACACATCTGGGAATGATCTGGTCAGGACAATACTTTAACAGATCCGGTTCATCCCAGTAAAAGTGTTTTACTTGGGATAGAAATCGATGTTTGTCCTGTTTCGACCATTCGCGGGGGATAAGTCCTGTAGCAAGATAATTCACAATATCCTTGAACCAAGCTTCGTCGGATACATTTAAGAGTTGTTCGTCCGGAAAAGAATCATTGATCGCCAGGGTTACAGGTGAAGAAGAGATGCGCGAAAGATGGTCGGCTACAACGTTTTCACATCCTTTCTTATCTTTAATAACAAGATCAAGTTCTTGTAATAGAAGGATCCAATGTATTAGCCTACCTTTAGCATCCTTCTTCGCCAAAAGATGTTTCAAGGTGGAGTGGTCAGTGTACATAACAATAGGTGATCCAATCAAGTAAGGCCTGAATTTTTCTAATGCGAATACAACTGCCAAGAGTTCTTTCTCGGTAGTTGTATAATTAATTTGAGTATCATTCAGAGTTTTACTTGCATAATAGATCACGTGTGGCATCTTTTCAATGTGCTATCCTAAGACTGCACCAACTGCAAAATCTCATGCATCACATATAAGCTCAAAAGGATGGTTCTAATCTGGAGATGATAGAACGGGGGCTGTAGTGAGAGAGTGTTTGAGTGAGTCAAATGCTACCTCACAATCCGATTCAAAGTGAAAGGTTGTGTCCTTGGCTAAGATAAGAGTTAAGGGTCTAGCAATTTTGCTAAAATCCTTAATGAATCTCCGGTAAAAGCCTGCATGGCCAAGAAAGGATCGTATATCCTTGACGTATTTGGGATGAGGAAGGTTTTGAATGACATCTATTTTAGCTTTGTCAACCTCAATGCCTTTTCGTGAAATAACATGTCCAAGCACAATTCCCTCTTGGACCATGAAGTAGCACTTTTCCCAATTCAAGATTAAGTTCTTCTCTTTACAACGAGAAAGAACTGCATCAAGATGAGATAGACAGTCATCAAACGAATCTCCGAATATCGAGAAATCGTCCATGAAAATCTCCAAAAAATTCTCGACCATGTCCGAGAATATCCCTATCATGCACCGCAGAAATGTAGCGGGAGCTTTGCATAACCCAAAGGGCATGCGTCTATAAGCAAAAGTACCAAAAGGACAAGTAAATGTGGTTTTTTCTTGATCCTTTTTGGCAATAGGGACCTGGTTATAGCCAGAGCATCCATCCATGAAGCATTAATATTCACGTACAGCTAAGCGTTCTATCTTCTGGTCAATGAAAGGTAGAGGAAAGTGGTCTTTCCTCGTTGCGGCATTGAGTTTTCTATAATCAATACATACACGCCACCCAGTTTGAGCGCGTGTCTGGATTAACCCATTAGCCTCATTTGTTATGACCGTGATGCTAGATTTCTTAGGAATGACATGAATTGGACTTACCCATTGGCTATCGGAGATTGGGTAAATGATACTATTGTCAAGGCATTTGACGATTTCTTTCTTCACCGCATTCTTCATGACGGGGTTTAACCGTCTCTGTGGTTCTCAGGTTGGCTTGGCTTCATCCATCAAATGTATATGATGTTCAACAATCAAGGGACTAATCCTTTTGATGTCAGCCATAGTCCAACCAAACACCTGCCTATTAGATCTCAATACCGTCAAAAGCGCATTCTCTTGCTCTGAGGCTAGAGAAGCGGATATGATAACTGGTAAAGACTCATTCTCTCCTAAATATGCATATTTAAGGTGAGAAGGTAAAAGTTTGAGATCTAATGCTGGCGGAGAATCTATAGAAGGCGCGGTCATCGAATGATATTCGGAGTCAAGGAGAAGCTCGTAGCCTGCATAGGATACAGACTCGGAAAGTGATGAGTCAATAGTTTCAGATTCAAGTGTGGAAAATGTGTCCTCACTAAGATATGACAGATCAAACATTGATGTGCTAGTGTCGTCGAGATCTTCAAAGCAAAGTTCATTAACTTCGCAACTTTCAGGAGCAATCTCGTGGACAGAATAGACATCAAGTATGTGAGCAGAGGGTTCAGATGGCTGACTTGCAATTTTATAGATGTACAGTTCAATTGTCATTTTTCCAAAAGATAGGTTCATTGAACCGTTTCGACAGTTAATGACAGCATTGGAAGTGGCAAGGAATGGTCGACCCAAAATCACCGGAATTTGGTTCTGTGGGTTTGCTACAGGTTGTGTATCGAGAACAATAAAGTCTATAGGGAATATAAATTCCCCGACTTTTATCAACACATCCTCCAGTTCACCCATAGGTTTGGTGATTGAACGGTCTGCCATTTGGAGAGTGCAATGAGCTGGTTTCAACTCTCCATTCCCTAACTGCTCATAGACAGAATATGGAAGCAGGTTAACACTTGCGCCAAGGTTAAGTAAAGCACGGTTGATGTTTTTACCCCCAATAGAAATCGATATTGTAGGACATCCTGGGTCCTTACGTTTCTTTGGTAACTGTGGGGTAAAAGCAGTGCTAACAATATTAGTCATGAAGACCTTCTTAGGAACTTGAGTCTTCCTCTTCCTAGTGCACAAGTCTTTGAGAATTTTCGCATAAGCGGGGACTTGTTGAATAGCATCTAGGAGAGGGATATTGATGTTAACCTGTTTGAACATTTCCATAATCTTCTCCATATGTAGACTCGATTTGTTGCCCGCTTTAGAAATAAGAGCTGGGTCCAACATTGGAGAAGGTGATGTGTATGGAACTGATCCCACAATAGGAGTGGGGATCATCTTTGGTGGACTAGAAGAGGTTTGATGAGGTGTCGAGCCTTGGGGAAAACGAAGAATAGGCTCGCAAGAAGGTGGTGGGGTAGACAAAGTAGGATTAGAAGTAGAAGTGTGTGTGAAGGGAAAAGTCTCAGCCGGGGTATTATTGATAGATTTTTCATTATCATCAATCTCTTCCCCAATGTGATTGTTCAGCACTCTTCTTGATCTCAACGTTGTGATGGCATTCACATTGTAATGCTTAGGATTCGGTAAGGGTTTAGACAGAAATTTCCCTTTTTGTCTTGCACTCATTTCGGCTTTTAATTGTGCAATTTGAGCTTCCATTGATTTAATACTCTCACTATTGAGGTCAGAGTTTTTTTAGAATTTATCGAGGGAAGACTTAAATTTAGCCGACATTTGTTTCATAAACATTTCAAAAGTCCGTTCGATTGAAGAGGAAATATCAGGACTGGTCAACTGCAAAGGATTATACGGTGCAGGTTGTAAGTCTACGTTACCCACCCCGGTACTTACGGGAAGGCGGAATAGGTAAAAAACAAATTTTTATCACAAGGTAACATAGACTATGTTGAGGATCTTTGCCAAACCATTTCTAACAAACAACTAAAGGTTGTATCTACTATGCTTACGAGATTATACCTCACGAAAACGGTCCTTCGGTTCTTCCCTCCGCTGTCCTCCTCGTCCATGCAAGCTCCGAGGATCGATCCGGATCTTGGTCACCTTCGCGGCCTCCAAGAGTCGAAGACGATCCACCCGAGAGTCTATTGTCCGAGCTCCACCTCAAGCCGAGGTAACTAGGCAACAAGTTTGCTACTCCTGATACCCTAGGTGATGTAAAGGAAGAAGATGGGTTTGTTTTTCCATTTAGAACCTAATTTGCTCAACACATGAGACTATTAGGAATTTGTAGTGAGGAGGAAGAAGAAGCAAACCATGGGAGCTCTCATTTGAAGAGAAAGAATGAGAAGAAGATAATGATGCATAAGAAAAATAATTACCATTCTTTTGCCATGATAAAGTGTGATGGTTACCAATGATTTGACCATTATCATGTCAAATTAAATCCAAGCCATAAGAAGAGTCTAGAGCTCACAAGAAATATCCAAGTCAACAATGGTCAACTAGGTCAAAGGGTCAACATGGTCAAATGGTCAAAGCAATTAGCCATAACACAATTATCATTAAAAAGATTAGTAAATATTTTCCTCACCTCATAATGGTTTTGACCGAATCAATGGTCAAAACCCTAATGAGGCAACTTCTTCTTCGATCCTCACAACCGTGCATACATACCCGCATCCGCATTCCGTAGAATGTGGATGCACAGAAGACAAAACTAATTCATCTATACAATACTAGAATCCGGCTTAAACCAAAGCCCACTAGTATTGTCTGCCCGAACATCATACGTGCACAAGTGCACGTAAGTGATCGTAGCCCTGCCGTAAAACCATACGCCTCTACACCTTTTGCCCAGTGCAGGGAAGCTCTCTGTGTGGGACTTTAAAGACTCGACACTACGCTGGCAGTAGGTTTAACCACAGACCGCAAGTGGCACTAGCTGTACGTAACGGTCCCCAGGTAGATGTCGATAAGAAGGCCGACGATATAAACCCCATCCGAACTCCTACTGAGCTTGAATGTGACAATCTCCGTACAGTCCGGTCTGTTCGTCTAAGAGTATCGCATGTCGGGCCTAGAGGGCGGTAAACATCAGACCCCTAATGGCGGTACAAGTCGTGCCGGAGTGTAGCCCAGAACACCTTGAGAAACTACTGGAAACACTACTAGTAATTCTCGCTTGCCCTGGCCAGGGACTTTGTGTAATGGCTCTCCTAGACACAGCGCAATATCAACCCCCAATACCGGGAGAGACGAATCCTATCTAACCGCTACTGCCTTCAAGTGCTTCGGGACTGCACCCAACTACTACCTGTTTGCACGACTCGTTTGAGCCGTGGTAGGGTAGTAATCAAAGTACAGTGGGAACACACTCGAGGCGAAGTAGCAGTGTCAAGTCGACGGACTAAGCTGTACTCCTGTCACCTGGGAACTGTTATCTGACGATAGGTATAGTACCAACCAACAGTTCCCGACGAGTCCTGTCCAGTGTACTCGTAACCTAACGAGCACCCGCATACTATCTCCAGTACGACGTACTAATGGCTGTGGGACAGACCATCTCCCCTGCTGGGATGAGAAACGTATATGCTAGTCTACTCCAGAGTATCGATGCCCCGTCTCGATAATCCTACGACTAGGGACCTGTATAAGGATGTGCTTGTAGATTACGCAGCCCCCACTAGTGTGACTGCCATCACAACGCTGGTAATCAAGCAAAGATCCTAAAGGCTCCACTAATATGTATAAGCGATATGCTAAAAGAAACACACGCACATATTAAAATAGATTCAAACCAAGTAGCATTCTACCATTTTGAGCAAGACTGTCTATACAACTGTGAATATCCCAAGCTTCCATTAAGTAATATACAAATGAGTATGATATAGTAATGGCCTCTAGGGCATATACACTAACAATCTCCCACTTACACTAACAATCTCCCACTTGCACTAGGGCCATGTACTGGCGTATCGAAGACCTATCATCTCGATCAGCCGCTCGAACTGAGTTTGGGGTATGGCCTTCATGAATGGATCTGCAGTGTTATTCTCTGAATCTACTCTCTTCACCTCGATATCCCGGCGATCTACGATTTCCCTGATCAGGTGGTACCGCCTCAAAATGTGCCTGGACTTCTGATGGGACCTGGGTTCCTTTGCTAAGGCTATAGCGCCGTTGTTGTCGCAATACAGCGGTATTGGATCAACAATGGCAGGAACCACCTGAAACTCCGTGAGGAACTTCTTTATCCAGACAGCTTCTTTTGCGGCATCGCAAGCAGCTATGTACTCCGCTTCTATCGTCGAGTCAGCAACGGTTTCCTGCTTGGAGCTCTTCCAACAAACCGCCCCTCCATTGAGGGTAAAGTTATAACCCGACATGGACTTGGAGTCATCCTTGTCAATCTGGAAGCTGGAGTCAGCAAAGGCCTCGATCTGGAGGTCTTTTCCGCTATACACCAAGAACATCTCCTTAGTCCTTCTCAGGTACTTGAGAATATTCTTTACTGCTATCCAGTGTTTCTCCCCTGGGTCAGATTGATACCTGCTTACAACGCTTAATGCCTATGCTACATCTGGTCTGGTACACAATATCGCATACATTATAGAGCCTACCGCAGATGCGTAGGGTATAGATGACATGCGGGCCCTTTCCAAATCAGTCTTGGGAGACATCTCTTTAGAGAGGGTGATTCCGTGACAAGCCGGTAGATTACCGCGCTTTGAATCTTCCATACTGAATCGTTTCAGTATGGTGTTGATTTACGTGGACTGCGAAAGTCCCAACATCCTCTTAGATCTATCATGATAGATCTAGATCCCCAGAATGTATTTGGCATCGCCCAGTTCCTTCATGGAGAACCTCTGTGACAAGAATCCTTTGACTGACTATAGCATAAGAATGTTATTTCCTATTAAGAGAATGCCATCCACGTACAAGACGAGGAATACCACAGTTCTCCCTACAATCTTACTGTAAATGCATGGTTCATCTGGATTTTTGATAAAGTCAAATTCTTTGACACTATCATCAAAGCAGATGTTCCAACTCCGCGATGCCTGCTTTAGTCCATAAATGGACTTAAGCAAGTTGCACACTTTACCGCTGCTCCCACTCTGATTGAAACCCTCCGGCTGATCCATATAGACACACTCTTCTAAATTACCATTTAGAAAAGCCGTCTTTACGTCCATCTGCCAGATCTCATAATCGTGGAAGGAAGCAATAGCAAGAAGGATCCTAATGGATTTAAGCATAGCCACTGGAGAAAAGGTTTCGTCATAGTCCAAACCAGGTCTTTGTCGAAAACCCTTTGCAACAAGTCTAGCTTTATAGGTTTCAACCTGCCTATCTACACCAATCTTCTTTCTGAAGATCCATTTGCAGCCTACGGGTTTCACCCCTTCTGGAGCAATGTCCAAAGTCCAATCTTTGTTGGTGTACATGGACTCCATCTCGATCCGCATTGCATCCAGCTATTTTACTGAGTCACCGCTCTGAATGGCTTCCTGGAAGCTAGTAGGCTCATTATTTTCAATGATGCAATCCTCTCGATCCCCGTCTATGAGAAAACCGTAGTATCTCTTGGGCGGATGAGACTGCCTACTACTCCTGCGGAGTGGCGCTGGGATGTCCGGTTCTCCTGAAACTTCTGGTTCTACCAAGCTTTCCGTAATAGCTTATGGTTCTGGAATTTCTTCTAGTTCTATTACTCTCCTACTTGTTTCTTTTTCTAAAAACTGATGTTCCAGAAAGTGGGCATGACGAGAAACAAAAACCTTTTGTTCCTTTGCGTAATAGAAAAGATACCCCCTGGAGTTCTTTGGGTATCCCACAAACTTACACAGTACTGAGCGTGCCTCGAGTTTGTCCGCATGCTGCTTTTTAAAAAAAGCTGGACATCCCCATATCTTCAGATATTGAAGATAGGGTTTCTTCCCACACCACATTTGATATGGTGTGGTAGGCACAGTCTTGGTAGGAACCTTGTTCAAAAGATATGCAGCTGATTCTAGTGCATAACTCCAGAAAGATCGCGGTAACTCAGCCTTACTCATCATGGAACGAACCATATCCAATAGGGTTCGATTCCGCCTTTCAGATACACCGTTGTGTTGTGGTGTGTATGGAAGAGTAAGCTGAGAGAGAATTCCATTCTCTTTTAAGTAGTCCAGAAACTCGGCACTTAAGTATTCACCAACTCGATCAGATCTCAGTGACTTGATTTTTTTGCCTGTTTGTTTTTCTACTTCATTCTTGTATTCTTGGAATTTTTCAAAGGCCTCGGATTTATGCTTCATCAAGAAGACATGTCCATACCAGGAGAAATCATCCGTAAAAGTAATGAAGTATAAATAACCACTTCACACATGTGTAGACATTGGACCACACACGTCACTGCGTATGAGTCCCAAGAGCTCGCTCGCTCTTACCGTGTCCAGTGAACGGAGTCTTTGTCATCTTTCCCATGAGATAAGATTCACAAGTAGCATAAGACTGATATTCAAACGGATTCAAATATCCCTCTTTATGTAACTTCGTTAACCGTGTTTCATTGATGTGACCCAGTCTACAATGCCATAAGAATGCCTGATTTGTTTCCGGAGACTTTCTTTTAAGTGTGTTCTGGACACTGAAAACCTGAGCTTGATTTAATACGTATTGTAAGTCTACGGTAGCACCCCGGCCGTCATTCTGATGCCAAACGCGGAACAAAAACTTTTATAACTGGCGCTATCGCATACTATAACCCGGATTTTGCCATTAATGCTAAACTAACAAACTGTAAAGAGGTAGAAAGGCTATAGCGATCGATCCGAGTCCTTCGGTCTTTAGACATCATCCCATGCTCTTCACGGCAACTCTGATCTCTTGTCTCCTCATCGAGGTGGCACCGCATCAACGGATCTTTAAATGGGCTGCCGCCTCTATACCGAGGCAACTCGGACATTAAGTCTACTAAAAGAGATGACCAAGATGAAGTAGAGAATGAGTAGAATACTTTGTCTCAAACACCATAGGGTTCTCATCACATGAGAGGGTTAGGGTGGAGGTTAAAGAAGATGCTTAAGATTAGAAATTGTGAACTCAAGAAAATCAAGAGAGCAAAAGAAAACCAAGCATAATAACTTCTCTCTTTTTTCTCATCACTTTGTGAATAGATATATGAGGTTTATTTATCAAAAACCAAAGAAAACATCTTATGAAAAATATCTCCTCAAATATCCATATCCAAAACAAAACACATTAATTCTATCATGACTCACTTAGTGACTCATTAGCATGAGTCACTAATGAACATGCTAGAAGAAATATGTCATCCATAATGAGTCACACTTTCCAAAATCCATTTAATCATTTAAACCAAAATGATTAACCAAAAGAAATGCATCTTCTAAAATATTCTCGTAACGTATTACTAGAATACCCCTCACCTGTATATACATACCTGTATCCGTATTCCGACCGAAAACGAATACGAGAGACTAAAATATTCTGACTCCATATAATACTTGGATCCGGCTTAAACCAAAGTCCACCAGTATTATCTGTCCGAAATATGACACGTGCACAAGTGCACGTGCATTTTCTGAACCCTGCCATAAAACCATACGGCCTCTTCAACGTTTCGCCCGAACTTGGGAAACTATTTGTGGGGGACTCTAAAAACTCGTCAGAACCCTGGCAGTGGGTTTAACCAAAAGCACGTCAGCGGCACTAGCTGTGTGTAACGGCTACCCATGTACTGACCGAAAGGGAATCCTGATGAGCGAACTCATCCTGGAACCCTACTGAGCCTATCAGCGACAATATCCATACAGTCCGGTCCATTCGTCTATGAGCATCGTATATCGGGCCTAGGGGGCTGGTAACGTCAGACCCCCAATAGAGGTATAATTTGTGTCGGAGAGTAGCCCTGAACACCCTGAGAAACTACTGGAATACTTACCAGTAATTCTCACCTGCCTTGCCCAAGGACTTGGTGTAATGGCTCTCCTAGAAACAGCATGATCTCACCCCCAATATCGGGAGAGACGAATCCCCTGCCGATCCGCTCACTTGCCTCCATGTAGCTCGGGACTGTACCTAACTAAAACCTGTTTGTACAACTCCTTTGAGCCGTGGTAGGGTAGTAATCTAAGTACAGTGGGAACTCACACGAGCCAAATGACGATCTCAGGTCGATGAACTAACCTGTACACATGTCACCAGAGAACTGCTATCTGACGCTAGGTATAAATACCAACTAGCAGACTCTCGGCGAGTCCTGTCCGGTGTACTCATAACCCAATGAGCACCTGTATACATCTTAGGTGATCCAACTGACACCAATGGCTTGTGAGACCGGCCACCGCCCCTCGTCGGGGTCTCGACTGTATACACTAGTCTACTCCGGAGTATCGATGCCCTGTCTCGAAACTCCTACGACTAGGGACCACTTTTAAGGATGTGCTTATAGACTACCCAACTCTCACGTATATGATAGCCATCATACTACTGGTAGTCAAGAAGGATCCTAAGGGCTCTATCAACATGTAATAGTGATCATGTCATCTAAAGCTGTACACGATTGATAAAGGCAAACCAGATTGCATACTATCTGTTAGTTATATGTATACCCTAGAGGCCATTACTGTACATTGGATGTATATTGTAGTGGATGCTGGGACATATATAGGTAGGACTTTCTTGCTCGACATGATAGTACGCTATCTGGTTGCTCTTTATCTTAACATGTATACTCTCTGTCTCTCTGATTACATGTTGATAAAGCCCTTAGGATGTGTGCTCGACTTCCAGGACTATGATGTAGATCATACTAGTGGGGCCTGGATAGTCCATGAGTACATCCTTCAATGTTCCTAGTCGTGGGAATATCGAGACGGGGCATCGATACTCCAGAGTAGACTAGCGTATATCTTCTCGACCCATGTGATGGGCGATGGATGATCCCATATCCATTGGTGTTTGACATCAGAGATGGTATGCGGGTGCTCAATGGAGACTGGGTACACTGAACGGACTTGTCGAGAACTCCCAGATGGTATTATACCTCACGTCAGATGGCAGTTCTCTGGTGACACTGGTACAGCTTAGTTTATTGACCCGAGATCATCATAGAATCTTGTGTGTCCCCCACTGTGCTTTGATTTCCACCCTACCACGGCTCTATTAAGTCGTGCAAACAGGTGGTTTTTGGATACAGTCCCGATTCACATGGAGGCAATGAGCGATAGGAGGGGATTCGTCTCTCCCGGTATTGGGGGTTGATGTTGCGCTATGCTTGACTGGCCATAACAGGAAATCCCTGGCCAGGGTTGCAGTGATATACTGGTAAGAGTTATCAGTAGTTTCACGAATGTTATGGACCTTACGTCGGCATGACTTATCGAGCTATTAGGGTCTGACGTTTACCACCCCTAGGCGAGATATGCGACATATCAGACGAACAGACCGGACTGTACGGTAAGTGTTACTGGTTGGATTCACAGAAGTGTGAGCGGGCTTGCTCGTCGATCTTCTGATCGCTCAATATCCGGGTGGCCGTTACGTTTAGCAGACCGCTTGCGGCTTGTGGGTGCTTGATATGATCATCATCTGCTACCGGCGTATTGACGAGTCTTTAGAGTCCTACACAGAGGTTTCTTGGCTCAAGCGAAACGAAATAGGAGCGCATATGAGATATGTGCGGGGCCGAGAATAATGCGTGTATGTGATATCGTATTCTATTCTCGCGATGAATGTATCGATTGGTTGTATGCGATATAACCTAGTTATCGAATCAAGGATTGATTCGATAAGCCGATACATTGGATATTAGTCGGTTATATGCGATATGACCGGATCGTTAAATCAAGTATTGATTTAATGATTTAATGCATAATTATATATTTGATATAATAATTTGCATTAACTATTTGTTCACTTAAATTGGATTTTCTCACTTGATGTACACAAGTTGTATATGTGATATACTTTTGTGCACTTGTTTGTATCATGTTTGATGATACATGCTAACTTGAGTTTGTGTGTATGATTAAACCATGGTTAAGCAGGCATCGCGGAGTTGGAACGTCTGTTTTGATGTGGTAGTCAAAGAGTTTGACTTCATCAAAATGGTAGATGAACCTTGTATGTACAGAAAGGTAGTAGAGAGTAAGGTGGTCATCCTCGTATTGTACGTGGACAACATACTCTTGATAGGAAAGGGGTTTCTTGTACTACGCTCGGTCAATCTCCGCTTATCACAAGGATTATCCAATAGGATCAAAGTGATACCTCATAAATCCTGAGTTTTCATCTATGAGATAGATGTAATTGGATGCTAGGATTCTCACTAGATGTAGTGAGGTGGTATCAATCGATCCTGGGGAGAATCACTAGAAGGGTTCCAGGGTGATAAAGACGACTGAATGTCAGTCACAGGCATTGTCTTTACCCTCAGTAAAGGGACGGTATGTTGGAAGAGTTCCAAGCTAGATACCGTGGCAAACTAGACGATAAAGGCTGGTAACATCGCTTTTAAAGATACTACCAAAGAGGCAGTTTGGGTGTATATTGGTTCATAAGATGAACTAGGTTCCTACCATTATGTGACAATGGAAGTGTGGCTTTGGCCAAGGAACCCTGATCCCATCAGTGACCCAGACATATTTTGAGGCAGTATCACCTGATCATGGAGATTTGAAACCTAATTTGATTTTTGAAATTCGATTCCACAACATCAATTAGGTTTATTTTCTTTCATTAATCTCATTAATGAATATCCCATCATTTAAGTCCACCTAAACATCACAGATAAATATAACATACGCTTATGCCATCCGCATTCGCCTCGATGTCCCGTCTGCACCGTTAGGTTAGGTAACTAACGCCAGAACGAGGCAGGGCTAGCGCGGATGTAAAACATAAGCAACGTCTATATAATATATCATATATAGTATATATAATATTTATCTGAACAAATCACATGATCACATCACAGATAACGCAGCAGAAAATATCATATGAAATATTGGATATACTAGGACGTCCGTGTTTTTAATACGAGCCAGTATAAAACACGGATTCCACGGTCGTGATGAATAGCCAATCCCACACCCCTAGACCCCTACGAGAGCGGCAAGCAACCCTACCAATTCTAGGGTTACGAGACCCGGACTCGACTCCTCGAGATGGCCTCCCACTGGACCCTAGAACCCGGTTACTTGTGCTCCCCTCCTTGGGTCTATCCTAATGCGGAAAAGTAAATAATATACAAATGGTGACATCATCCGTAACCTGGAAGTGCCCCAATAAAAGAATATTACATACAAGTCCATTCATATAACCCTAGTTTAGTCTCTACACTTAACCATGGTTGCTATATGATAAGTATTCATTTTATTTTCTATTTTGCATAATACTTATAATATTCTTTCTTCATCTTCTTCATCTTCAACAATGAAGAAACCTTGCAACCATCAATGGCAACTTGAGAAAAAGAGTGAGAAATCCAATTCTAAAGTGAACCCACTTCCTATTTCTTCATCCTCTACCTCTTGCCAAGTAGTATAGGGTGTTTTCTTCACAAGTTTCATGACTTGGTGAAGTTGGAGCTTGATCTTGTGTTGCCTCGACGTAGATCATCTTCGGCATCGAAGTCGACGACCTAGCCCGCCCATTTCTCCGATGAAGCCGATGCTAGAGTCCGGGATCCGATATGGACAGCGGAAGGACGTCATCACGGAGCTAGAGAGGTGGAGGACCGGATCTACAAAAGTTGTAATCACTTTCCTCTTAGTTAAAGTAGTTAACTCGCATTGCATCGTCTATACATCTAGTTAACGATCCGTATTAGGGTTTGTAGGCACATGAAAACCTAAGAATTAGCCATGTTTGATCACTTGTGAGACCTCATTAGTGTGCCTAGGAACCCTACACTATCATCTTGAGTAAGACTGTCCTACCGGTATAGGTCCTCCCTCAATCATTGCAATCACGTACCTGCGATCCAATAATTGACTTTGAGGGCACTATATCCAACAATCTCCCACTTGCACTTAAGGCTAATTATTGCGATGTCGCATACTCACAGCCCTTGTGATACCGAACACCCAACTCCTCTACTAAACGGTTTCACAAAGCTCGTTTAAAAAAACTCTTGTGTTCGAGAAATAGCCTTAGTGAGTGGATCCGCCCTAATGTTCCTTTCTATGTCTCTCTTAATCTCAAGTTCGTAGAGAAAGCCATCCCCCGAATCGAGTAATACATGTATTAGAATATGTCTGGATATCTGATAGGACCTAGTTTATAAATGAATTCCAAATCCAAACTTCTTAGACTGTATCGACAACTGAAACTAGTTAGTATCCAGCACCATGGCACCCATAGTATCCTCTTGGACCACCTGTCCATAATACTGCCCCCTTCGTCAGAGGGAAAACTATAACTCTGACAATCACTCTGTCATCCATGTCACCTTTGGAAGCCTGGAATGATAACCATCTCCCGAAGGAGGCTGCCGTCATCAAATCCTTAGAACATTCACTTATGTTCTAAAACTGCTTCCGTATGTCTTTCCAGGATTGGATTAATATAAACTTATTGTATCTAGTGCAAAAACAACATCTGGTGTGGTACTTGACATCTCACGATTGACTCAATTGCCTAAGCAAGTGATATGCCAATCATGTATATCCCTCTCCCCTTTAGTCTGTAAGACACCTTTAGAGAGGGAGACTCCATCACCTGCAGGTAGACCACCATGTCAGGAGTCGTCCATTCTAAAATACTTTTAGAATATTGTCATAGTACCCTGATTGGGAAACTACCCAAATCTAGATCTAAAACCATAGATCTAGTAACCAGAATGTCAGATATTATATCCATATCCTTTATGGAAAAACAACTGTGTGACAACCACAGTATAGCCGATCGTAGTATAGAAATTTTACTTCCTACTTTGTGTATGTCATCCAAATACCAGGACATCACACCCTACTACCTTCTTAACAGATCTATCCCCTATTCTGATGAAGTCAAAGCCATGACTGTCACATCAAAATTAGATGATCTATCTCTGCTATATCTGCTCGAGTCTATAAATAGACATAACCTACTTGCCCACTATGCTTCCACTGCTCCCACTGACCACAACAACCCTCTGGCAGAATAATATATGCGTGCACTTCTAAAGCTAGTTTAGAACGACGCTATACATAACCTCCTGTCGAGTCTCATAGCCTGGAACAACAGTAGTGTCAAGTCTGGGTAAACAAGAACCTCCCTGTCACCGTCCTTGAGGCTACTGGAGTACCTCTCGGATGCCTGAGGTTACCCACTATATCTGCAGAGTGGCTATTGGAATGTCAAACCTGATTGAATCTTTAGGTCCTATTAAATTTTCCGTAATCGTTTGCAGTTCTGGAATCACTTTCAGTTCTACCATACTCCCACTACCGTTTTCTGAAAAAATCTATTTTACTAAAACTGTGGCGAGTCAAGAACAATATCACTATTGATCTTGCAGATGGTAGAAAGTCAACCCTCGACATAGCCCGGGTTATCCCACAAACTGCCATCACAGAAATGTGCCTTGAGTTATCCAGAGTCTGTTTTTAAGCATAAGCCGGACAACTCCCCGTACCTTAACAACGTTAAGATATGAACCATTCTATATCTAATATAGAAACTTTGGCACTTATTTAATTGGAACCAGATTCTAATCATGCAGCTGTCTCCGGTGCATATCAACTTAATGGAGAGAGGCCGATCAGCATTACTCAACTTAGGAATGCATCCAATTATGAGTAACCTGAAGGAGAAATAAGTTTCTCAAAACCATTACTATCAACTGAATACCAATCACAAGTATCTACATCTTCGATCTCTTTGAAGAATCCCGATACTTGCGACACCTGGTTCTCTACTTTATTCCTATACTCACAACTTCTCAAAACTTAAACATTGTATTTCTACGAAACACTTGTCTAAAAACTAGAGAAATCACAAGTAAACAGAAAATAGTACGAGGACCAACCTCTTTGTCCCGATGGACACTGGACAACATACAATATTCGGTATAAGTCCGCTGAGTTGAATAACTCAAAACCTGTGCATCGTAGGTTGAAAACTGTACTTATGGTTAAGAACTACTCCGTTGTTCAATGCTCCTTACCCAATCGTCAACTGATATAGGTAAATGTCACGGACATAATTTCAAAATGTTATATCTCACTTTATAAAAATAAACGTACAAATATATCAGTTTGAAATTGGTGCACAACAACGGATACTCAAAACCAAATACTTGTCGTCCGGCAAAAACCCAGGCGACTTCCTCAAATATCACCAATTACAACGAATTCCGATATAGTGAGGATGATCACCTAGTTCCCAATAACTTACTCCCACTCATCATCTGTAAAACCAAATGGATGTGAGAATTATACCTGGTAAATACATACCCTGGAGCAAGTATCTAATCGGGAAAACAGTTTTCCTTTAACAATGCATAGTGAAACTGAAACATGAAAATGTTTCGAAGGGGTATCCTGGCATTCCTAGTAAAGCCTCTTCCATAATCCAATTCATGACTGTAACTGTATATTTCTCTGCCATCTCTCCAAATCCCTTTATTTGTCTTTATTCATTACCTTCTGTACACCCCTTTAGGCTAAGTGGTTTTCTTCCTTCCCTACCGTTCGGCACCAGCCTATGGTTTGGAAGAAGACTATCCAATAAGCGTAATAGGTGTACCTTCCTAAACCAAGGAGTACTCGCAACTTGAGAGAAGGTGATGATAAAATACAACTGAATAATACCTTATTCTACTTCTCCCGAACTGGGGAAAAAAGCAAAGGTGAAGTAGGAGTGGCGATGAAGTACGCGGTTTGGTCGTGAATGATAACAGTCGCAATTTACTTTGCCCTCATTCTAATCCCTTTATTTTGTCTTTACTTATTACTTTCTGTACACCCTACTTAGGCTAATTGGTTTTCTTCATTCCCTACCTTTCGGCACCTACCTATGGTTTGGAAGAAGACTATCCAATAAGAGTAATAGGTGTACTCTCCTAAACTAAGGAGCCCTCGCAACCTGAGAAAAGGTGATGATAAAAGATAACCGAATAAAACTATTCAATTTATCCTGAACCTGGATCCATCCTTGAAGAAGTCCTTTCGAGTTCGTATATAACCATACGATGGATCTATCCAATGGAAGTGGATGTTCGTAGTGATACGAGGTGTTCTGAGAAATGCAAAGGGTAAAAGAAGGAGCGGCAATGACTTATGCAACTTAGACAATCCAAATGCCAGTATTTTAAGAAGGTTCAGTCAACTTGGTCACTGAGTCATAGTTTAGGGTCGGTCAATGGTCGCTGCCAAAGAGAGAGAGAAAAGAAACACTCTGCGTGCACTCTAACCTAGATCAGAATGATTATCACTTTATCTAATCAGGAAACCTCCGACGGTACCATCAAATTCTTCTCCAAATCTGAAAGAAGAATCAATCGGGATCACCCGAAGAGTAAACCAACTCATCAGTAGGAATCAGGATCCGACTCTCATCGCATGATAACGTGAAGGTATCCACTCACGTTATCACTGTAGGGTTCCTAGGCACTCTAGTGAGGTCTCACAAGGCATCGAACATGCCAATTTCAAAAAAATCTAGGTGCCGAGAGACCCGACTACGGATCGTTGGCTAGAAAACTAGGCGAAAAAGTAAACTAGTTAACAATTAACTAATGGGAAACGGAAATACAACCTTTGTAGATCCGGTCCTTCACCTCCACGGCTCCGAGATGAGGTCTTCTCCGCTGTCCAAATCAAATCCGGGCTCTAGCGTCGACTTCATCGGAGAATAGGCGAGCTAGGTCGTCGATGTCCATGCCGAAGATGATCTACGTCGAAGCATCGCAAGATCAAGCTCTCACTTCACCAAGTCAAGAAACTTGTGAAGGAAACACACTCTACTACTTGGCAAGAGGTAGAGGATGAAGAAATAGGAAGTGGGTAGACTTTAGATTTGGATTTCTCACTCTTTTTCATCACTTGCCATTGATGGAGGCAAGCTTTCTTCACTTGAAGAAATGAAGAAGAAGAAGGAAATTGTTATGATAAGTTAATTAAAAATGAAAAGAAAAATCAAAACTTATCATAATCTAAACCATGGTCAAGTGTAGAGATTAAACTAGGGTTAAATCAAATGGTTAGGTTAAGCATGAGATAAGAATGGTGGACAAAGTCAAAGGTTCATGAATCTTCAACTACAAACAAAGAAAGCCACCATTCTTCTCATTTCTTCTTCCAAAAAGAAAATAAATAAATAAATGAATAAATAGATATGAAAAACAAAACCCTAACCATTTAAATAACCATGGTTTAATCTTTGCACAAACCAAAAAGCATGTATCATCAAACATGATACAAGCAAATGCACAAAATCATATCACATATATAATGCGCACATCCGAGTGAGAAAATCCATCTAAAGTGAACCAATATTAGTTAATGCAAAGTAATATATCAAATATATAATTATACATTAAATCATTAAATCAACACTTGATTTAACGATCCGGTCATATCGCATATAACCGGCTAATATCCAATATATCGATTTATCGAATCAACGCTTGAATCGATAACTAGGTTATATCGCATACAACCATTCGATACATTTATCGCGAGAATAGAATACGGTATCACATACACGCATTATTCTCGGTCCCGCACATATCTCATATGCGCTCCTATTTCGTTTCGCTTGAGCCAGGAAACCTCTGTGTAGGACTCTAAAGACTCGTCAATACGCCGGCAGCAGATGATGATCATATCAAACACCCACAAGCCGCAAGCGGTCTGCTAAACGTAACGGCCACCCGGGTATTGAGCGATCTGAAGATCGACGAGCAAGCCCGCTCACACTCCAGTGAATCCGACCAGTAACACTACCGTACAGTCCGGTCTGATCGTCTGATATGTCGCATATCTCGCCTAGGGGTGGTAAACGTCAGACCCAAATAGCTCGATAAGTCGTGTCGATATGAGGTCTATAACTATTCGAGAAACTACTGGTAACACTTACCAGTAAATCTCAGCAACCCTGGCCAGGGATTTCCTGTTATAGCCAATCGAACACAGCGCAACATCAACCCCCTATACCGGGAGAGACAAATCCCCTCCTATCGCTCATTGCCTCCATGTGACTCGGGACTGTACCCAAAAACCACCGTTTTGCACGCCCTCTTGGACGTGGTAAGATGGAAATCAAAGCACAGTGGGAACCACACAAGACTCTATGACGATCTCGGGTCAACAGACTACTCTGTACCAGTGTCACCAGAGAACTGCCATCTGACGTGAGGTATAATACCATCTGGGAGTTCTCGGCGAGTCCGTCCAGTGTACCCAGTCTCTACTGAGCACCCGTATATCATCTCTGATGTCAAACACCGATGGATATGGGATCATCCATCGCCCATCTGTATGGGTCGAGAAGGTATACGCTAGTCTACTCTGGTATATCGATGCCCCGTCTCGATACACCCACGACTAGGGACTTTGAAGGATGTACTTATGGACTACCATGTCCCCACTAGTATGATCCGCATCATAGTCCAGGTAGTCAAGTACACACCCTAAGGGCTTTACCAACATGTAACAGAGAGACAATCAGTATACACGTTAAGGTAAAGGGTAACCAGATAGCATACTATCATGTCGAGCAAGAAAGTCCTCCCTATATATGTCCCAGCATCCACTACAATATACATCCTATGTACAGTAATGGCCTCTAGGGCATACATATAACTAACAATCTCCCACTTGCACTAGGGCCATCTGATAGCAGTGGTTGTAGTATCTCATACTCAACCATCCCATAAAAGTCTCTCTCTGGGAAAATGCCTTTCGTGAGTGGATCCGCTGTGTTTGTCCTCTGAGTCTACTCTCCTATCCTCGATCCCTTGGAGATCAACCATCTCCATGATCAGGTGATACTGCCTTAGAATATGTCTGGATCACTGATGGGACGGACGTTCCTTGGCATAAGCCACAACTCCATTGTCACACAATGGGAGGAACATGGTTCATCTTATGAACCAATATATACCCAAACAGCCTCTTTGGTAGCATCATAAATAGCGATGTATCAAGCCTTTATCGTCTAGTATGCCACGGTATCTAGCTTGGAACTCTTCTAACATACCGTCCCTTTACTGAGGGTAAAGACAATGCCTGCGACTGACATTCAGTCGTCTTTATCACCCTGGAACCCTTCCAGTGATTCTCCCCAGGATCGATTGATACCATCTCACTACAACTAGTAAGAATCCTAACATCCATTTAGATCTATCTCATAAATCCAAAATTCAGGAGTTAGTAGGTATCATTATGATCCTATATGGAGAATCATTGTGATAAACGGAGATTGACCGAGCGTAGCATAGGAAACTCCTTCCCTATCAAGAGTAAGTCATCCACGTACTCTACGAGGATCGTCACCATACTCCCTACTACCTTTTTGTATATACAAGGTTCATCTACCATTTTGATGATGTCAACTTCTTTGACTAATCTATCAAAATAGATGTTCCAACTCTGCGATGCCTGCTTTATCCTATAAAGCATCTTGCACACGTTTCCGCTGCTCCCACTGTCTACGAAGCCCTCTGGCTGTGTACTTATAGACACTCTCTTCTAAATCATCATTTAGAAAAGCAGTCAAGACACCCAACCACCAGATATCGTAGTCATGGTATGTAGCCGTGACAAGTAGGATCTGGATGGACTTAAGCATAGCTACTTGAAAAGGTTTCATCATTATCCACACCTGGTCAATGATGCAAACTTTTAACAAGTCTAGCTTTGAAAGTCTCAACCTTTCCATGTACACCAAGTAATCTTCTCAAGATATACCTGCTCCTGATGAGGATTTAACCCTTCAGATATAGCAACCAAAGTCCATACTTTGTTGGTGTATAAGGATTCCATCTCAGATCGATAAACATCCAGCCATTCTTACAGAGTCTTACTCTTGATGGCCAGCTCGAAACTAGTTGGGTCATCATCTCATGATGTAATCCTCACTCCCACTGTCATAGAGAAACCGAAGTATCTCTCAGGTGGGTGAGGAACCCTACTAGATCGGCGGAGAGGCTGAGGTTCGTTGGAATCTACTGAATCCTTTGGTTCTATCAAATCATGTGCTGTAGTTTGTCTAGCTGGAACCTTTCCAGTTGTACATAACAGACCTTGCCTCAAGCTTGTCCGGATTTTGCTTTTAAACATAGGCCGGACAACCCCAAATCTTAACTAACTTAAGACATGGGCTCTTCCCTTTCCATATCTCATATGGAGTGGTAGGCAACTGATTTGATTCGAACCCTATTCAATAGGTATGCAACTTCATAAGTGCATAACTCCCAAAAGGAAACAGGTAACTCAGTAGTACTCATCATAGAGCACACCATATCAAATAGGGTGTATCTGCTCCGCCCCGATATACCATCGTGCTATGGTGTATTCAGAGGAGTAATGCTGAGAGAGAATCTCATTCTCCTTTAGAATAGTCCAGGATTTCCGTGCTCAAGTATTCTCCTCCTTGATCACATCAAAGGACATAATACTTATACCCGTTTATTGGTTCTCTACTTCTCGTTTATATTCTGTGAATATCTCAAAAGGCTCGGACTCATGTTTCAACAGGAACATATGTCTGAATCTTGAGAGATTATCAGAGAATGTAATGAAGTATAAAGAACCGGTCTTGGCATGTGTAGACAGGGGACCTTACATACATTAACATGTATCATCCCAAGAGTTTACCAACTCTTTCTCTGTTTCCAATAAACGGAGCTATGGTCATCTTATCTTTGTGACATGACTGGCGAGTTTCACAAGATGTAAATTCAAACTGATTTAAATATGCATCTAAATGTAACTCTAGCCAGTCGGGTCGCATTGATCTGACCTAGTCTACAATACCTCAAGAAGGAATCGTTCAGTTCTGAACTTTTCCTCTTGTGTGTGTTCAGTATACTAAGAACTGTAGTTTGATTTAGAACATCAATGCTTTTAGATAACGTGCCTGAACCGATCAACTTTTGATATAGGAAATGTTCAAAACATTGTCCATCAATACAAAATTATATCCTTTCTTTACTAATAAAGAGACTGATATGATTTTGTATATCAGGTTCGGTATCTAATAACATTCGTTCAGAATCAATGTATTTGTAATACAGGGTGACAGTGACCAACAGACTTGGCTGCAACATTTGCCCCGTTTTCTGCCTCATGAAACTTATCACCCGTTCTCAGTTCTTTACCTTTCTGTAGCCCTATGTAACTGATTACATATCTTGGATCCTGATCCGGTATCATATACCCAGGACGTAAAGGATACTGAGAAACAGTTCTGTATAATGAACACACCCGAAGATGATGCATCAGCATGCACTCTCTTCGTTTGGGCGGTACGGGAATCCTGGCAATCCTCAAATTCCTGCTCTGTCTTATAACATTTATAAGTTGGAGCGGGACCAACGTTCCCCAGCTCAGTATAACAAGCGGGTTCGGTCAAAAATCCGTATTATTATCTTGATTAAGGCGTGATATGGTCGCTACCTGGAGAGAGAGAGAAAAAACACTCAGCGTGCGCTCTGTCAAGAATAGATTGGTTATTATTTTATCTAATCAGGATGGCTCCCACTGCTTTTTATCAAATCTTCCTTCAAACCCTAAAAGGAAAGACTAGCCGGGATTAATTACACACTACAAGTTCGCCAATCTTTCAGCCAGGCCAGTGTCGGTACTTTGAGGGAGGTCCCCCGTGCTTTCGCACGAACCTAATTAATGTAAACCTCGTTTTCCCAGAGGCGTAACCTCGTTAACACCTTTCTAGACACCTACTTGATCGGCTAATTGTAATGTATAAAACTCTCCCAGGAGTAACTCTTACTCGCAGCGGGTATCGGGATCCAACTATCACATAGAAGGTATGCAATCTCATTGCAAATTTCAACACTTGAAATTCCCGATAATATTTTGCCCCCAGCACCCTATGACCTTGACGGAGGTCAACAAACCATAGGCTACTAGTCAAGTTCAACCCGTCATTTCTTGATCGAATTAAACCCACCCGCACGACCCTTGACGGAGGTCAACAAGGTCGCACGACTACCCTAACTCAATCTGCATCATATGCATAAGCAGATAAGCACCAGTTAGCTACCGCACACTGCGCCTTGACAAAGGCCAACAAACGCAGCACGAATACTAACTACTACTTATCTGAAATGACGGAGGGCTACGACTGGTTTTTCTGAAAACCTATTGCGTAATGAACTTGATATCGTTGTAGGATCGAATGAATTTTGAAATGGAGTGTTTTTGAGGCTTTTCTAGTTTTGCTAAAGGAGTCACTCCCGATGAAGGGATCGTCGGTCCTTTCCTCGTCGAATGAGGTGCGGGATATATCATATATATCACTGTGCAAAGCAAAAACTCTTAAAAGCAATCAAAAGTCAAACCGAGTGTGTAGCATCTGCCAGTTATTGCTAAAGGAGTCACTCCCGGTGAAGGGATCTCGGTCCTTTCCTCATCGAATAAGGTGTAGGATATATCACATATACCGCTATGCAAAGCAAGAACTGTAGCTACCTGTTTTATTTTGAAATTCGATTCTACAACATCTTAGGTTTCTTTTATTTCATTAATCACATTAATGAAGTCCCATCAATTATGTACCTAAACATCACAGATAAATACGACGTACACTTATGCCATCCGCATTCGCCTCGATGTCCCCTCGTGCACCGTTAGGTTAGGTAACTAACGGCAGAGCGGGGCAGGGCTAGCGCGGGTGTAAAACATAAGTAACGTCTATATAATATATCATATATACTATATACTGTATCTATCACAGAACATCACATGATCACATCACAGATATCGCATCAGAAGAATCATATGAAATATTGGATATACTAGGACGTCCGTGTTTTCAATACGAGCCAGTATAAAACACGGATTCCACGGTCGTGATGAATAGCCAAACCCACACCCCTAGACCCCTACGAGAGCGGCAAGCAACCCTACCAATTCTAGAGTTAGGAGACCCGGACTCGACTCCTCGAGTTGGTCTCCCACTGGACTTCAGAACCCGGTTACTTGTGCTCCCCTCCTTGGGTCTATCCTAGTGCGGAAAAGTAAATAATATACAAACGGTGACATCTTCCGCAACCTGGAAGTGCCCCAATAAAAGAATATTACATACAAGTTTTTACATGAATGAAAATGAAAAACACTCATCTCACATAAAAACCCCCGGCTATTCAAACACGACGATCCAATATAACATATCCAGCAACACATAACATCAGATGTCATCAACGTAAGTAAATATGCGCATCCCAATTGTCGTTGACATATAGCAACGAAACCGGCGATATCACATATTACACTTACGGTCACAGAAAAGAAAGTGTAAAACTACAACAGTTGGAATCCGCAACCACGTCAGACATCGCATGCCTGACCAAATGAATTACTTAGACATCGTATGCCTAACAATTATAAACCCCGCATTTTAGTCTCAAAATCGAAAACTCTTTTCAATACCAAGTCGGGCAATTCAACAAGATTCCCGACATCCTGATCGAATGCTCGTCGCAAACTTCAGTAGACGGCTGCACCCCCGATACCGTCGATGAAGTGCACCAAGGCGGAACACCGCTACCGCGAGCACCCGAACGGATGCTTTCGGCGACGGGGTTCTCCTACAGTCACTTGGTCGGGGCTATGGAGTGAGGCTGTCTATTAAGTTTACCCGGCGAGTATCCGCGTACGCTACGTGATTGCGACGGACTTTTGATCACATCAAAATTCCGTGGCAACCGATCAAGTGAGACTAAACTGATATGTTTATAACATTCATTCAGTTATCTCATAACTATTGTGAATTCCAATTATTGTATCCCATTCCAGATAAATAGAAAATGTTAAACTTTCCGATCGAACATTCTAACACCCAAGTTTTCCCGATATAGATCAACACATGAAACTAGTCTAACAACATTCAGTTCGTACCTCAGTACCAACGGTCCAGCCGTAGAAGGGTCAAGCCAACGCCTCACATGTGGCACGCCGTACTGCCCCAAACCCGAAGGTTCAAAGGGCAGTTCAAGACGGTCACATAATCGAGTTAAGGTTTGTTGTCTTCTAGAGGGACCATCGCGTTACTTGCACTACTTAGAACGTCGTCAAACTACGGAAAAATCCAACACTTGGAAATTTCCCGACAGGGGAAAAATTGGGTATTTATATCCGGTCGAACTTTTTAACATATTCTAAAATTTATCCGGAAAGCCACACAGACAAAATTTGATACCCCGATCGAAACACCGAATCCCCAAAACAACTGCAGAAAATTCAACTCTTGAATAAGTATTAAAAATTCCCAGAAAATCCAACATAAAATAATAAGAGTTACTGTGCAGATCTTGGAGGATGACGTCATCACCTAGCCGCGGAACCGCCGCAGAAGCTGGGCTTCTGCCGCGGTTCCGCGCTCTGTTTGATGAATTATTCACCTGAGTTTGCACAGTAATTCTTATAATTATTTATTGAATATTTTAGGCATTTTTAATACACAAAAATCCGCATTCTCGGAAAAAGTACAGAGAGCATATTTGTTTTGGGGTTCCGGGTTCGTTCGGACTTCGAATTCCGTCTGGACTTCGCCTAAGGCTCTAGCTAGGCTCTGATACCACTGTAGGGTTCCTAGGCACTCTAGTGAGGTCTCACAAGGCATCGAACATGCCAATTTCAAATTTTACGGTGCCTACAAACCCTAAACTAGTATGATCCGCATCATAGTCCAGGTAGTCAAGTACACACCCTAAGGGCTTTACCAACATGTAACAGAGAGACAATCAGTATACACGTTAAGGTAAAGGGTAACCAGATAGCATACTATCATGTCGAGCAAGAAAGTCCTCCCTATATATGTCCCAGCATCCACTACAATATACATCCTATGTACAGTAATGGCCTCTAGGGCATACATATAACTAACAATCACACTCCAGAAGGTATGTGCATACTTGGCAAGTTTCAGTTTCTTTAGAAACTCCCGATTTGATTTTTGCCTCATGCTCTTATGACCCTGACGTTGGCCAAATGCCATAAGTCACATGCCAAGTTCTATCCATCATTATCTTGTCAATTTGAACCCACCCGTACATGCCCCTGATGTTGGCCAAATGGCAGAACGACTACCCCAAACTAACTCATCTATCTATGCAACAGATGAATACCCAGCAGCTACCAAACACTATGACTTGGCATTGGTCAAAATACATAGTTTTAATACTACTGAATACCCAAATGAAATGACGGAGGGCTACGGCTGGTTTTTGGCCAAAAACCTTTAACGTAACGAACTTGATATCGCTGAAGGAACCTGATAGCTTTTTAGAAAATATAATGGCGAAAACCTTCGCTAAAGAGGTCACTCCCGGTGAAGGGATCTCGGCTCTTTCCTCGTGGAATGAGGTAAAGGATATTCCAACTGAATACCGCGATGCAAAGCAACAAGTAATCAACTATAGTGAAGTTATTACCTTGACACAAAATTCTGCCCAAGGGGTCACTCCCGGTGAAGAGATCTCGGCCCTTGCCTCGTCAAATGAGGTGCCGGATATTCTAACTGAATACCACTGTGCAAAACAAAAGAAAACGTCCTTGTAATAACACTTTTTAAAACTGTTCCAACAACGTCAAACTGGTTTGTTTATGCTTTGCATTGATCAGAATCAACGCAGTCCCATCAATTAATCACACCAGGAAATAACGAAAACATAATGTACGTATATGCCATCCGCATTCGCCACTGGGTCCCGTCATCACCCGTTAGGTTACTTAACTAACGACAGAGCGGGGACTGGACTAGCGCGGGTGCAAAACATATACAATATCTACTAGTATATATACCAATATACAATAATTGCTCCAGGCGTGATAAATGCAACATCACAGAAAAGTAATAAGCATCACAGAACAATACAGATAATCTGGGATCCCCGGGTTTCATAGAGCCGCTGCTGAAACCTGACGTTCCCCTGGTCGTGTAGATAACCTGTGCAATAAAACCTAGACCCCTACGGGTGTGGCAAGTTACCCGCCAAAACCTGAAGCGAGGCAGCCCCCTACAGCAAAGTGAATGGACCACCCTGCACTTCACGGAATCCGGTAACTTGAGCACCCCTCCTTGGGTCAACCTGTACCCGCTACGAGTGCGGCGAATAGTCTGCCAATTCTAGAGTGAGGCACTCTGCCTCTTAAAGCCATGAGATGCGGACCCATTGCCCTCCAGAACCCGGCTATCCGTGCACTCCGTCGCAGGGTAAAACTAGTACAGAAATGAAAAATATGTACAACGGGTACATCAACCTCAGCCCGGTCGTGCCCCAAAAGAATATTATACAAACAGGCAGTGACGACAGTCCACATGTTGGACGCTCGTCCTGCAATATCAAATGTACAAATAAATCCAACTGCACTACTATTGCACACAGCTATCCACCACGATAAATCCGCAACATCACAGCACAACACAGAACATCAACGCGAATGTCTCGTTCGCAAACCCGTCTAAAAAAGCTATAGCAATTAGACGCAATTTACCGCTCGAATGACATTCACAGTCGGAGATATAATGTAAGTACTGTAAACTAACAAGTTTAAAATTCCGATTGACAAAACTTCCCGAAGTGGGCCCCACGTACAACTGCAGTACTCAGACAAAATCTGGCCCAAACAAAATATTCCAGAAACCACAATTCCCCATGAAAGACACTACTGTAGAAAAATGGTATTTTGTTGCTCCAAAACGGCGGCGGAACCGCGGCCAAACCATGGTTTGTGCGGCGGTTCCACGACAATACTGTGGAGACAGTGAACCAAATTTCTACAGTATCCTTAAAAAAAGCCTGCATGATTTTCTGAGATACACAAAATAATTTTTAGACGACAAAAAAAAATCGACAGAAACTTTAACATTGAAATCGCGGTTTTGGAAATTTCGTTCGATCGATGTTTTAAACACGTTAGAACAAGTTAGTAAAGGTTAATGGCGTGGCTCTGATACCATGTAAGTCTACGGTAGCGCCCCGGCCGTCATTCTGACGCCAAACGCGGAACAAAAACTTTTATAACTGGCGCTATCGCATTCTATAAACCGGATCTTGCCATTAACGCTAAACTAACAAACTGTAAAGAGGTAGAAAGGCTATACCGATCGATCCGAGTCCTTCGGTCTTTAGCCATCATCCCACGCTCCTCACGGCAACTCCGATCTCTTGTCTCCTCATCGAGGTGGCACCACATCAACGGATCTTTAAACGGGCTCCCGCCACTATACCGAGGCAACTCGGACATCAAGTCTGCTAAAAGAGATGACCAAAATGAAGTAGAGAATGAGTAGAATACTTTGTCTCAAACACCCTAGGGTTCTCATCACATGAGAGCGTTAGGGTGGAGGTTAAAGAAGATGCTAAGGATTGGAAATTGTGAACTCAAGAAAATCAAAAGAGCAAAAGAAAACCAAGCATAATAACTTCTCTCGTTTTTCTCATCACTTTGTGAATAGATATATGAGGTTTATTTATCAAAAACCAAAGAAAATATCTTATGAAAAATATCTCCTTAAATATCCATACCCAAAACAAAACACATTAATTCTATCATGACTCACTTAGTGACTCATTAGCATGAGTCACTAATGAACATGCTAGAAGAAATGTGTCATCCATAATGAGTCACACTTTCCAAAATCCATTTAATCATTTAAACCAAAATGATTAACCAAAAGAAATGCATCTTCTAAAATATTCTCGTAACGTATTACGAGAATACCCCTCACTTGTATATACATACATGTATCCGTATTCCGACCGAATACGTATAGGAGAAACTAAAATATTCCGAATCCATATAATACTTGTATCCGGCTTAAACCAAAGCCCACCAGTATTATCTGTCCGAAATATGACACGTGCACAAGTGCACGTGCATTTTCCGAACCCTGCCATAAAACCATACGACCTCTACAACGTTTCGCCCGAACTTGGAAAACTATCTGTGGGGGACTCTAAAGACTCATTAGTACCCTGGCAGTGGGTTTAACCACAAGCACGTCAGCGGCACTAGCTGTGCGTAACGGCTGCCCATGTACTGACCGAAAGGGAAGCCTGATGAGTGAACTCATCCAGGAACCCTACAGAGCCTATCAGTGACAATATCCGTACAGTCCGGTCCGTTCGTCTATGAGCGTCGCATATCGGGCGTAGGGGACTGGTAACGTCAGACCCCTAATAGCGGTATAAGTCGTGTCGGAGAGTAGCCCTGAACACCCTGAGAAACTACTGGAATACTTACCAGTAATTCTCACCTGCTTTGGCCAAGGACTTGGTGTAATGGCTCTCCTAGACACAGCACGATCTCACCCCCAATACCGGGAGAGACGAATCCTCTGCCGATCTGCTCACTTGCCTCCATGTGGCTCGGGACTGTACCCAACTAAAACCTGTTTGCACGACTCCTTTGAGCCGTGGTAGGGTAGTAATCTAAGAACAGTGGGAAATTACACGAGAAAAATGACGACCTCAGGTCGATGAACTAACCTGTACACATGTCACCAGGGAACTGCTATCTGACGCTAGGTATAAATACCAACTAGCAGGTTCCCGGCGAGTCCTTTCCGGTGTACTCATAACCCAATAAGCACCTGTATACATCTTAGGTGATCCAACTGACACCAATGGCTTGTGAGACCGGCCACCGCCCCTCGTCGGGGTCTCAACTGTATACACTAGTCTACTCCGGAGTATCGATGCCCTGTCTCGAAACTCTAATGACTAGGGACCACTTTTAAGGATGTGCTTATAGACTACCCAACTCTCACGTATATGATCGCTATCATACTGTTGGTAGTTAAGCAGGATCCTAAGGGCTCTATCAACGTGTAATAGTGATCATGTCACCTAAACCTGTATACGATTGATAAAGGCAAACCAGATAGCATATTATCATCTTGAGTAAGACTGTCCTACCGGTATAGGTCCTCCCTCAATCATTGCAATCACGTACCTGCGATCCAATATTTGACTTTGAGGGCACTATATCCAACACGTATATTCCGTTTTCCAATGTACTTAACCCAATCAGAACTTGATTTAGTGGATGTGGACCACATCGCTTACAATAGTAAAATCATATCATTCCTTAGGAAGTAAAGATACAGATATGATATTACAAGCTAGACTATGTACATACGAACAATTACGTAGAATCAATATCTGCCTACTTGTCAATCAAAGGTTATATTCCCCGACGGATTCAGCGTTCATGCTCATTCCGTTTGCAACTCTGAGAGTCATATCACCTACCCTGATAACTCTATGGTTTCTCAAAGCCTGTAATGAATTACAGATATGAGATCCTTATCCGGTATCTAGTACCCAGGAAGTAGAGTTAATTGACATACAGTTTTCTATTACAAACACACCCGAAGTCGAACCCACAACATGCTTCGAATCCTGGCTACTGGCTTTGCTAGCCCTGCAATCCCTCTGCCAATGTCCTTTCCCGTAACAATAGGAACGTCCCTCCTTTACCATATCTAGTCCCGAAACTTTTGCCCTTCCCTTTCCTTCTACTTCCCTGGTTTCCTTCAGGGTCTAAGTAGAGGGCAGAGACTGTAGAATCAAGTCAGTACTTGACCCGTTCAACGTGGTCTTCAGGTCCGTGAGCTAATCAAAATAGCTAGTCTCTGTAAGGACGTTGTCCCCTACAGATGACCCGACAGCCAACCTCGCTTGAAGCAATTCGTTCGATGTCTCATATCTTGCGATACGAGATTGCTCTCCATATAAATCTTTGTTATGGAAGAAAATAGAAACTAAGTCCATCTTCTCGTGCTGCCTCTGGTATGTACCATCAACTGAGGTCAACACGAGGCACTTGGCATTCGCACAGTCTTTTTCCGATGTCTTACGAATATCAGTATCCGTGATTATGGAAACTGGTCCTGAGATGGCATGGGTTGGATTAGTGAAGAGGTGTCCCAGTTGATCATGGGTAATGGGCATCTGGACAGACCTTTGCCAGTCATTACAGTCAGATTCAGTCATTTTATTATCTAGATGTAACCTATGTCTAGTCACTGGGTCGCTGCAATTAAGAGAGAGAGAGAAGAAAACACTTAGCATGATGCTCTTGCATGTTTAGATTGGTTTTTAGTTTATCTAAACAGGATGGCTCCCACTGTTTCTCGAATCCTTCCTCAAACCATAAAAGAAGAATTAGTCAGGATTAATCACATCGTACAAAACTTGCTTAACCGTTCAGCCAGGCTAGTGTCGGTACTTTGAGGGAGGTTTTACGACGCTTTCGCAAAGTTCCTTAATTAAATAACCTCTTTTCCCCGGAGGCGTAGCCTCGCTAACACTGTTCTAGACACCTACTTGGTTTATAGCACTGATTATTAAATGAAGAAATCTCCCGAGGAGTAGCAGATACTCACAGTAGGATCGTGATCCAAATATCATTGTGTGATAATGCTGAAGGAATTCTACCAACATTATCAAACTCCAAATGGTATGCAGCACTAGCAAGTTTTAATTTCCTTAGAAACTCCTGATGTGGATTTTTGCCCCATGCTCTTATGACCTTGACGAAGGCCAATATATCATAAGTCACATGTCAAGTTCTACCCATTATTGTCCAGGTTAATTTGAACCCACCCGTACATACCCTTGATGAAGGCCAAAATAGTAGTATGACTGTCCCAAACCAACGCATCTATCTATGCTACAGATAAATATTCAGCAGCTACCAATCACTATGCCTTGGCGAAGGACAAAATCATAGCTTGAATACTATTGAACATTTAACTGAAATGATGGAGGTCTACGAATGGTTTTGGCGAAACCGTGAACGTAGTGAACTTGATATAATCGAAGGAACCTGATAGCTTTTAAAAGGAGTGGTTTAAGCTCCGCGTTTTTTTAAAAGTTTTGCAGTTTTGAAAAAACCGAGTGGGTTTTGAAATTGTTCCAACGATTTAACTTTGGTTTGTTTTCTTTGCATTAATTTAATGTGTCCCATCAATTAATCCTACCATTGTAGAAAACAATGAAAATATGACGTATGCTTATGCTATCCGCATTCGCCATTGGGCCCGTCATCACCCGTTAGGTTACTTAACTAACGACAGAGCGGGGGCTGGACTAGCGCGGATGCAAAACATAAGCAACGCCTACTAGATATCATATATAGATATATACATTCGTCAGATGCAATGATAGCCATTCCAGATCACAGATGAACACATTGGATATACTAGGAATCCGCGCTTCGTTTGAGCCTGCAACGAAAGACGGATTACACGGTCATGATGAATAGCCAAACCCCACCCCAGACCCCTACGGGTGCGGCAAACTACCCGCCAAATACCTGAAGTGAAGCAGCCTCCCTCAACAACGTGAGTAGGCCACTCAGCACTTCGAAGTACCCGGTAGTCTGTGCACCCCACCATGGGTCTATCCTAGGAGCAAAAACAGTAAAAGAAATAATATACAATGGTGGCTACAACCTCAACCCGGATGTGCGACCATAAAATAATATTACATCAAATTACAAATTTACATCGAATGAAAAATGAAAACTCTTATCTCACATCCCCGGCTATTCACCACGATGATCTAACAAGTTCATATACACAAACCAATAACACAGATCACAGATATATACAACCCCCACTAATCGACGTATAGCGGTAAGTAGACGTTCAGTACATATATCACATCATAGAAGATCCGATTAGCTAAAGTACTTAGAATCTCGATCGATAACTTGATTTGAAACTACCCCAAGCACAACACAGTATTCAACAAAATCTGGGCAGAACCAAACTATCAGAAAAATCACAAAATACAAATCTCGACAGACTGCAGGAAAAACGAGTTGACTCGGCGTCGACTCGGCCGCGGATCCGCGGCTAAATGCTTGGTTTAGCCGCGCTTCCGCGGCGGTCTGACCGATTCACGAACTTGTTTTTCTTCTGTGTCCTTCAAAAACCCTGCACGTATTTTTAAGGTCCCTGGAAAAAATTTTGGACCAGTTTTTAAAAACGACAGAAAACGTGCATTTTTGACTTATTTTTGTGATTTCTCCGGCGATCGAATTTATAACACTTTGCTAACATTTTAGTAATGGTTTAGCTAGGCTCTGATACCACTGTAAGTCTACGTTACCCACCCCGGTACTTACGGGGAGGCGAAATAGGTAAAAAACAAATTTTTATCACAAGGTAACATAGACTATCTTGAGGATCTTTGGCAAACCATTTCTAACAAACAACTAGAGGTTCTATCTACAATGCTTAGGAGATTATACCTCACGAAAACGGTCCTTCGGTTCTTCCCTCCTCTGTCCTCCTCGTCCATGCAAGCTCCGAGGATTGATCCGGATCTTGGTCACCTCCACGGCCTCCTAGAGTCGAAGACGATCCACCCGAGAGTCTATTGTCCGAGCTCCACCTCAAGCCGAGGTAACTAAGGCAACAAGTTTGCTACTCTTGATGCCCTAGGTGATGCAGAGGAAGAAGATGGGTTTGTTTGTCTATTTAAAACCTAATTTGCTCAACACATGAGACTATTAGGAATTTGTAGTGAGGAGAAAGAAGAAGCAAACCATGGGAGCTCTCATTTGAAGAGAGAGAATGAGAAGAAGATAATGATGCATAAGAAAAATAATTACCATTCTTTTGTCATGATAAAGTGTGATGGTTACCATTGCTTTGACCATTATCATGTCAAATTAAATCCAAGCCATAAGAAGAGTCTAGAGCTCACAAGAAATATCCAAGTCAACAATGGTCAACTAGGTCAAATGGTCAACATGGTCAAATGGTCAAAGCAATTAGCCATAACACAATTATCATTAAAAAGATTAGTAAATATTTTCCTCACCTCATAATGGTTTTGACCGATTTAATGGTCAAAACCATAATGAGGCAACTCCTTCTTCGATCCTCACAACCGTGCATACACACCCGCATCCGCATTCCGTAGAATGCGAATGCACAGAAGACAAAACCAATCCATCTATACAATACTAGGATCCGGCTTAAAGCAAAGCCCACTAGTATTGTCTGCCCGAACATCATACGCGTACAAGTGCACGTAAGTGATCGTAGCCCTGCCGTAAAACCATACGGCCTCTACACCTTTTGCCCAGTGCAGGGAAACTCTCTGTGTGGGACTCTAAAGACTCGACACTACACTAGCAGTGGGTTTAACCACAGACCGCAAGCGGCACTAGCTGTACGTAACGGTCCCTAGGTAGATGTCGATAAGAAGGCCGACGAGGTAAACCCCATCCGAACTCCTACTGAGCCTGAATGTGACAATCTCCGTACAGTCTGGTCTGTTCGTCTAAGAGTATCGCATGTCGGGCCTAGGGGGGCTGTAAACGTCAGACCCCTAATGGCGGTATAAGTCGTGCTGGAGTGTAGCCCAGAACACCCTGAGAAACTACTGGAAACACTACCAGCAATTCTTGCTTGCCCTGGCCAGGGACTTTTTGTAATGGCTCTCCTAGACACAGCGCGATAACAACCCCCAATATCGGGAGAGACGAATCCTATCTAACCGCTACTGCCTCCAAGTGCTTCGGGACTGCACCCAACTACTACCTGTTTGCACGACTCTTTTGAGCCGTGGTAGGGTAATAATCAAAGTACAGTGGGAACACACTCAAGGCGAAGTAGCAGTGTCAAGTCGACAGACTAAGCTGTACTCCTGTCACCTGGGAACTGTTATCTGACGATAGGTATAGTACCAACCAACAGTTCCCGACGAGTCCTGTCCATTGTACTCGTAACCTAACGAGCACCCGCATACTATCTCCAGTACGACGTACTAATGGCTGTGGGACAGACCATCTCCCCTGCTGGGATAAGAAGCGTATACGCTAGTCTACTCCGGTGTATCGATGCCCCGTCTCGATAATCCTACGACTAGTGACCTGTATAAGGATGTGCTTGTAAATTACCTAGCCCCCACTAGTGTGACTGTCATCACAACGCTGGTAATCAAGCAAAGATCCTAAGGGCTCCACTAATATGTTTAAGCGATATACTAAAAGAAACACACACACATATTAAAGTAGAATCAAACCAAGTAGCATACTACCATTTTGAGCAAGACTGTCTATACAACTGTGAATATCCCAAGCTTCCATTATGTAATATACAAACGAGTATGACACAGTAATGGCATCTAGGGCATATACACTAACACAGGTGTGTAGACCGGATTTTGAAAGTTTTGTGATTGATAGGGATGCTGAGTCAGTTGAAATGGCTGCAGTTGTTGTAGAGGAGCACTTTGGAAATTATTTTGACTTGGAACCGTGTTTTGATTTTGTTGTTAGTTCCAAGCAAAGTTAGGGTAATTCCTCAAACCCTGATTATAAGTGGAAGAATACGGATCGTTTCTAGGTCTTTGTTGGAAAGCGGCATTGGTATGCTCTTGACCTTGAAACGGAGAATTTAAAGGACATTCTTCCGTAAGATGAGATGGATCAGAACAGGATCCACAGACAGTTTTGGAAAGTGACATCTGATTTAGGGAGGCTGCTAAAAATTTATGTTCCATAGCTTCGAGTTTCTTTTGCATTGCTGCCATTTCAGCTCTAACTCATATGGAAACATGAATTTGGTGAATGCCACCCCTAGACGATGACTGGTTTACACTCTCCCACTGTAAAGATTTTTCAGCGAAATCTTCTAAAAATCTCCAGGCTTCACCATCATCTTTAGTCATGAAGGTGCCTTGACACATGGATTCAAGGTTCTGTTTTGTTGTAGGATTAATGCTCTCATATATGATTCTACACAGATCCCATCTAGGAATTCCGTGATGTGGACATTGAACTGACAGATCATTGAAGCATTCAAAACACTTTAAGAATGGTTCATTTGGAAGCTTGGTAAATTGATTTATTTCGCTACGGACTCGAGCTGTCTTATGATTGGGGCAGAATTTCTTAAGGAAAGCTGCAACGAATTCATCCCAGTTTGAAATAGAATGTGCGGCTGTGTTATAAAGCCACTTCTCGGCTATATCGCACAAAGTAAATGGGAGAAGACGTAGACGCATATCATCCACAGAAAGCTGTGAAGTACCCATTATAGTGCATACATTTTCAAATTTGGTAATAAAGACGTATGCGTCTTCAGACTCGAGACCATGATATTTAGGTAGAAGATTGATGTATTGTGGTTTAATTTCAAAATTGTCCCTATTGGCTGGTGGAATGGTGAGACAGGTCGAAAGAGGACCTCGCATAGGGTAACATCTCTCTTGGAGAGAGATGCGGGGTGGATTCTGCGCACCTGCGGACGGTGGCAGAGTAGTGTTAAAGAAGTTCAATGGAGAACCGTCCATCGAAGTGGGTGTGGTAATGGGTAAAGAACAAGTAGACGTAGAATTACCAACTTCGGAGTCGATAGGAGGAATGCGGACAAGACGGGCACTAGAATCCCGTGTCCAGCCGAGCATGCACTAAATGGTTTAGCACAAGTAGCAGCGTTGTGATAATTAAGGAAAATATGAGTTTGGTGTTTGTTTTGAAAAAGTACGGATTTTTGAAAAATTCACTCAAACAATGCACAAGCAACCCTAAATCTAGTGGTCACCTAGGTCAAGTCTCTAGACCGCTCCTAGACTTCCAGAAGACAAGTCGCAAGATAGATCCTCTACTGCCTCTTTGCCTTTCCCGTGGCCAAGTAAGTGCCAGGTAAATGCGAGGTTCTCCACTACGTAAGTAGTGGGCCTAATTAAGTAACCACCTGCCTTAGACACACTTGCCTTAGACACCACAAAAGAAACACGGAAAAGCAATAGATTACACATGACCTCCTTCTGTCCTAAGTGAGCGCGACGGTCCTTAGAGTCATGTCTAGATATTTTTTAGTTAATGAGGGTGATGCGGATGCAAGTTTGGGATTTTTGGGGCTTAGGAGGGGTAATGAACTCCCCACCTAATCTGAATTTGGTCTTTGCCCATTAATTTCCGTATTAAAAATGCAAACAACCAAGATCAAACACGCATAATTTTTTTCTTTTTGCGGCGCTGCGAATTTTTGCAAAGAAACCTGCAGAAATTGGTTAATGGACAGAGCAGGGAGGAGATAAGAAAGACAGAGATATACCTAAAAAATTTTGGAACAGTGAAGCAACTTCCCCGCCGCGCTTCCGCTGCAGTAAGGCTCCAACAATCGCGGTTCTGCCGCGTGATGAAGAGATCACTTCACAAAAATTTGTGCAAATTCTCACGTTCACTCACTGAGCTCCCTGAGATGCTCTGAAAATATTTCCTCTTGCTCCATAGATTCCAGATCTCCTTGCAACAAATCATAACAAATCGTTAAGCGCTTGTGCGAATTTTGATCTAAAAATTCTGATGGAATAATAAAATTTTCAACTCAAATAAAAAAACGAACAAATTAGAACACTATCCCCGGCAACGGCGCCATTTGATTGAATCATTTCCGTGTCGTGTTTAGAATGTTTCACAACCAAAGAAATTTATACCGCAATCAATTGATGGTGTCTATTGTAGTTTCGTCGATGAATGCGGATCGTTCACTGAGAAGTGTGATTTGCTCGTTAATTTTTTAGTTCAATCGAAAATTAAAAGATAAAAGAAATTGCAATAAAATTGATTCAAAATTTATGAGTTTTTATTTTCAAGAAACTTAAAGAAAGTAAAGATCTAAAATCAAGAATCAAGAAATGTTCCCAAATTTTTTGAATTATCAAGATTTGTAAAGAGGCTTTTAGAAATCGATCCAATCGATTGTGATGATGAATACTTATGATTTCAAATTCTTATCTATTGAAGATTTGTTGCTAGATCGATGACGATTAACGAGATTTAGGGATCTCTTGAAGAAACTAGGGTTTTTTAATCATCATCCCTTGTCCTTTCGTTAATTAGCATTCAAATTCTAGCCTCTAGGAAATTCAATCATTGATTAGAATGTAGGATTTTAACGATCAAAATAATTTACCGCAATCAAGAACGGCGTCGCTTTGCAGCTAGCCGGTGAGTACGGGTCGGTCCACAGGGATGTGTAATTTTCCTAAGTGTTCTTACGAGCTAATTCCAATGGTAGTTTAGATCTTTAATTGAATCTAAAAACTAAGTTGTACGATGATTGAGAAACTAGCTAGGATTAAGTCTAAGGTAGAGTTTGGTAAGATTAAATTTCACACCTCTTTCAATGCCCTCAATTAAATCTTTTAGAAGTTATAGCAATTATTAGTAAAAGGGATTAGGATGATTGGGAAGAAACGAAGTTTCTTCCTCTAGATCCATGTCCGTCCTTTCCTAATAATTGCTCTAACCTTCATGGAAGTCATGCATGTCCGGTCCTTTATACTACGCTTTCACCGTTACCTCGAGGGTAGGGTGCCGTAGGGAGCGGATCATGCATGCGTGCATGAATTTCTAGTTATTACCAATGATTGGGCATGAAAGAGATGAGAGATATTCATCTCTCAATCCCCCCTATTCCTAACCCTAACAAGAGAGGAAATTACTCGCTCATTAGGGGAATTGTTAAAAACATGTAATACTTTGAATTTCCGTTAAAAATTTTTTCGTGATAATTAGTAATTGTACGTGTTATTATATATGTGTGCATAGGATTATTAGTTATTTAGTCGTGTTAGCAAATTGGAAAATTTTCCTTTGTAGTGTACACTTGCACACTTAGCCATTTTTGAGACCTAGGTTTAAAGTTTTAGCCAATTCTTTTCTTGCATGGTTCACTTTATTTCCACCACTTTAATCAAGCTAAAACCTTTTTTTAAAAAAATGCAAATCCTAATAAAAAAATGAGGTATGGGTGTTAGGTAAGAATTGGAATTTTGTTGACCTTCTCTCTCTCTTCTCCTCACTTCTGAATTCTGCAACTTCCAGTAGAAAAACCCTATCATTTTCTTCATCTCTTCTTCTTCTTCTTTTCATTTCCCTTTGATCCCCAAACAAAACCCTACACAAATCAATACATTTCCTTCACAAAACCATGGAAAAAGGGGCTTTTTGGGGTGTTTGAAGGCAAATCTGCACAATTGAGGGAAGAGCTGGGACTTTTGGTGTTTTATAAGGTTTTTAGAAGGTATTAACTCATGTTAGCACTCCTTTTCCTTAAACTTGTAGTATTCTTTAGAAAAATCTCATTTTTGTGCATTTTTAGTGATATTAAAGGATATTTGTGATTCACATGTTTGATTAGGGTTTTGTTAGTTTGGTTAGCTCTATTATGTGTTATTAGAGCTATTTTAGGCCAGGTTTGTTTCAGTTTACACAGAAATACCATAAAGTTCCATTTTAGTGCAAAAAGTGTGGATTTTAACTTGATTTAAGGCTCTGTAGGATCTGCTACTACCCGAGATGTTTCAGAGCAAAACTAGATATTACTGTAGCATGTATGGGGGGTATAGAGCGCACACACCAAACCTGGGAGCCCACCTGCCTACCCAGGCCGCCGGAATATTCTTTCTGGACGGAATTTGCAGCCAGATGAGTGAGTTGGGATTTAGGGTTTGGGACACAGGAGTTTGCTGTTATGTGTAGTATTTTGGTGTATATAGTTTTACAATATCATTTATGTATCAAAATCTGGAGGTGAATACCTATTTTCCCTTATTTTAATCTTCGCGACACGCGTGATACATGTTTATGGGTTTTGGTTTCTACGTTTCGCGACGCGTCGGAGTGGCTTCAGGCGCGTAATCACATGTTTTAGCGTATCGCGCATACGCGCGCTTGGTTCACGATATGAGTTACTAGTTCGGCTTTAATGTCATGTATGTGTGACTTCAAGCTTATGTGTGATATATTGTGTAATTCTAGGTTCGCAGGCGAGTACGGCGGACGCCGCGCAGAAGGGGAAACAAGTCGTTGGCTATACCTAGCGAGAGACTACGGTGAGTAGATTTAATATCTACGGGGATATCGCACGCATGGCGTTTTACGTCAGGGATGATAAGACCTTATAGCTACATTTACATACATTGACTGTTCATGGCTACTATTTAATGCATACTTCATTCCCTGCTATATGTATATAAACTAAAATTGATAGAACACCGCACCATTACTAACGGTCCATATTGCACGAGCACTATCCTGCATGTTACACACACACCGTTAGTAATTGCCATGACACCCACACTGTAGAATTCCCATGATCATTATGCGGTAGCTCATCTTTTATGTGACTAGACATGATATTCATACTTGATGCACATATCACCTCACATTGACTTGCATATTTGTTTGGATTACATGTGATTTATGGATTTGGGAACCGTGGCTATTTCAAATATGTAATCATTTAAAAACCCGGTTCCCTTGATATGATATTTCGGTGCGTCTACCATGTGTTTCCTCGGTGCTAGAGTGATATATGTGAACCCGAATCGAGTAGCTGGTTGAGGCCGATTACGGGTACATGGTGGACCCGGTATGGTACCCCGGGGCGAGAACGGTTTCGCTGTGTAGTAGACGGTGAGCCTGGCAGAGGAACTACTACCTACCGGTGTTTGGTTGGACCTGGCAGTTATCCGGAGGATACTGATCAGAGTCGATAGATGGATGCGGGATGATCCGTACTGCCGGGGCCGAGGGCTGATACCGCAGACGGAGCCCGTGGGCTGACCCGGACTGACGGGGCCCGATGGATGAGGATTTGCGTGTCGATGCTGGACACGAGTACTTATGATATTTGGGTGCCGATGTTGGGCACTCGTGATTCTCAGAGATTTACAGGATTAGAGGGCCGATGAGAGTGTCGGCGCCTGAGCTATTTGGGGGATCTGGGTGCATTGATGGACACCGTTTATATATTCCATGTTGATATTCCGTGTAGATGTTATATTGCCCATGCTCAGCATTTATTATTGTACCTCATCCTGTAGTTATATTACCTGATAGAGCACTTGCATGATTATTGCACATACTGCTTATCACATATTGATATCATCTGTTGGCATATGATAGAGTAGCGCAGTACGTGCATGCTCGCGATTACCTTTATATGTTATCTCTATTCACGAGTTGGCAACTCACCCCCGTTGTGCCACAGTGTTTGCAGGTTGCCCTTCGGAGTAGTCGCGGCAGGCTGTGTTTTGCACCTTTTGACACAGATACTCCCATAGTTGGTGTACTAGCTCTTTTTCTGATAGGTAGGTTTTATGCGGTATCTGTTTATCTTTCAGTTATGTATATTGTTGTATCTAGTATTCTCCATCTACCATGTATGTATTTGACTTAGAGACAGTGTGAGGACGATGATGTATATTATTTGTATTCTGGTGTCGAGCTCGTTGTGAGCCGATTGTACTTGCAGTTTATTCTATCTGTGATGTTCCCACTTGTGGATCTTGATCTTCGCTACGGCGTCGTATATTGCTATCTTGGTGATTGTTTACTTAGATTTCTTAACATGTTAGTAAGTGTTTTCATTTAAAACTTAAAATATTCCATACTTTTACTGGTTTGATTTCTGGGTTTTCGGTTCACTTAGTCGCGTTACGCCTGTAGACGTTACGTGGTTAAGTGCCGGTCACGGGCCAAATTTTGGGTCGTGACAAAGTTGGTATCAGAGCGTAGGTTTTACCTTTCGGAGTGTAGGATGACCCTGGTATGATGGAGTAGGTAGCTGCAGCAGGGTAGCATAGCGTGTGTATGTTCCACAGCATACTCACGACACGGTACTCCGCCTACGCGACCTTAGGACTTATTGATTTAAATTCCTTCTTGAGTCTATACATTCTTGCGATTTGATTTCCGTATCCTTATCGAATCCTATTGTTCCTTTCAGCCATTATGCCGCCAAAGACTACGAGGGCGCAGAGAGCGGCCGCGAGGGCCAAGGTTCGAGTTGACTCGTCCGAGACGAGGACTGATCCGGGTAGTACACCGGTTGTGTCCGAGCAGGCTGTTCCTGCCGTGACAGATCAGATTGCTATGTTAGGGGCTGGTGTGCAGGAGATGCGCCAGACGATGGGATCCAGTATGCAGGAGATGCGCCAGATGATGGGATCTCTAGTTGAGACACTTTGAGCGCAGCGACCAGAGGTAGTTCCACCCGTTGCAGAGACCGCGGTGGTACCCACAGTGCAGGCAGTTGCACCTGCGACTACAGGGGTTGTTATAGTATCGCTGTCAGAGTTTATGAGGCTGAAGCCTCCGGTCTTCACAGGAACCGATGTGGCCGAGGACCCACAGTCTTTCATTGATAGGATGGTGCGGATATGTCGTTCACTTAGATGCGCAGATGCGAGATGGGTTGAGTTCGTGAGCTTTCGCCTGGAAGGCCTTGCGCAGAAATGGTGCGAATCAGTTGAGAAGGGTAGAGCAGCAGGTCTTCCTCCTATGACCTGGACAGATTTCGTGGCGCTATTCCTTGCCCGCTTTCTTCCCCTGGGTGTCAGAGACGCTAGAGCACGCAGGTTCGAGTCCTTACGCCAGACTCCGGAGATGTCAGTGGCAGAGTACGATGTGCTGTTCACCGAGCTATCCGTTTATGCTCCGTACTTAGTGGCTACCAAAGAGATGCGAGTTAAGAGATTTGTCCGAGGCTTGTTCACACCACTGTTCCTTGCGATTAGCGCACAGCACTACGAGATATATGCAGCAGCTGTAGATGCAGCCTTATTGGTAGAGGAGCTCCTTGCTGAGACTTCGGTAGTCCCAGAGCCGAAGAGAGTTCGTGCGGATACATTAGTGCAGAGACAGCCTTTTCGGCGTCGTGACAGGCACCTTGCAGGTGGCAGAGATTCGAGGCGAGGCCGATTGTTTAGCTCCTATCCCCAGGAGGGTCAGCGACCATCATCGGGATGTTACCGTTGCGGGAGCTCTTATCATCGTGTGTGAGATTGTCCGGAGGTACCCCGAAGTGAGGCGGCAGCACCGCATGTCACATTACCACCTTCACCACCCCAGACGGCATTGCCGATAGTACTTACTGTTACTCCGCGTCAGACGCATCCACAGAGAGGTCATGGTCGCGGAGGATTTGTTCATAGAGGATGAAGTGACCGAGGCAGAGGGCAGCCAGCGGCCGGCAGGGGACAGTCAGTCGCAGGTGGAGGACAGGCGTGAGTTTTTGCTTTGACGCATCAGGACGCGCAGGCGTCCAATGCGGTGGTCTCAGGTATCCTTCCAGTATGTTCTGTTGGTGCACACGTGTTATTCGATCCCGGATCCACGCACTTGTACGTATCTACACACTTTGTGCTGAGTTTGGGTAGAGAGTCCGGTTTGCTTGACGAGCCGCTTGTTGTGACTACTCCTGTAGGAGAGTCGTTTGTTGCTAGGCACGTGTTCCGATCCTGTACCTTCCGTATTGGCGAGAGAGAGTTGCTTGTCGACTTGATCCTTCTTGAGATGTTGGACTTCGACGTTCTTTTGGGCATGGATTGGTTAGCCATGTGCTATGCTTCTGTTGATTGCCGCGAGAAGACAGTTTGATTTTGTTTTCCCGGTGAGTCGGTTGTTGTGTTGGGGGACCGTCGTGTTACCCCTCACAGTGTGATTTCTTCTTTTCACGCTGGACAGCTTTTGAGGATGGGATGTCAGGGATTTCTCGCCTATGTTTGCGATACTAGAGCTACAGAGGTTCCGGTGGATCAGGTTCCGGTTGTTAGCGAGTTCCCTGATGTGTTCCCTGACGAGCTTCCTGGGCTACCGCCCGAGCGTGATATTTCTTTCTGTATTGATTTGGTTCCTGGCACGGGGCCTATTTCTGTGCCGCCTTATCGGATGGCCCCGGCGAAACTTAGAGAATTGAAGGGTCAGTTGCAAGATTTGCTGGATAAGGGACTTATTCGACCCAGTGTTTCTCCTTGGGGTGCTCCAGTCCTGTTCGTCAAGAAGAAGGACGGCAGTTTGCGTCTGTGTATTGACTACCGCCAGCTGAATAGGGTGACAGTGTGGAACAGGTATCCTTTGCCACGCATCGACGATTTGTTCGACCAGCTTCAGGGGGCAGGATACTTTTCGAGGATCGATTTGCGATCAGGCTACCATCAGCTGCGGGTTCGATAGGAGGACATTTCTAGGACAGCTTTCCGCACGCGCTACGGCCATTATGAGTTTTTGGTGATGTCGTTCGGACTCACCAACGCGCCAGCAGCATTTATGGACTTGATGAACCGTATTTTCCGGTCGTAACTTGATCTGTTCATCATAGTGTTCATTGACGATATCTTGGTGTATTCTCGGAGTAGAGAGGAGCACGAGCAGCACCTGCGGATTACACTGCAGACCTTGAGGGAGCATCAGCTTTTCGTCAAATTCTCAAAGTGTGATTTCTGGCTAGACAGCGTAGACTTCTTGGGGCACGTGATTACACAAGATGGTATATGTGTAGACCCGAGGAAGATCGAGGAAGTTCAGAGTTGGCTTAGACCCATGTCAGTGACGGAGGATCGCAGCTTTCTAGGGCTGGCAGGCTATTACAGGCGATTCGTGCAGGATTTCTCTCGCATTGCTACACCTTTGACCGGGTTGACCCGGAAGGGAGTTCGCTTCGATTGGACGGAGGAGTGTGAGCACAGTTTCCAGCAGCTACGGGCTCTACTGACTATGACACCAGTGCTATTTTTGCCTTCAGGATCAGGCGGATTTGTGGTCTACTATGACGCTTCACGAGTTGGGCTAGGGTGCGTTTTGATGCAGCATGACAGGGTGATCGTGTATGCTTCGCGGCAATTAAAGAAACATGAACAGAATTAACCCACTCATGATCCGGAGATGGCTGCAGTGGTCTTTGCACTTAAGATCTGGCAACATTATCTGTATAGAGAGTCATGCCAGATATTCACTGACCACAAGAGCTTAAAGTATATATTCCAGCAGGGAGACCTGAACCTTAGACAGCGCCGATGGATGGAGTTAGTAAAGGACTACGATTGTGAGATCTTATATCACCCGGGCAGGGTGAATGTAGTGGCGGATGCATTGAGCAGAAGGCCTGGGGGTAGTCTATCTTGTTTGAGCGCAGTGCAGAGGAAGTCGTTGGCAGATTGGTAGATCTTATGCGACAGCCGGGTACAGTTTGAGTTTACGCCGATCGGAGGACAGATTGCGCATGTTCGTGCACGCCCACAGTTGCTTGACCGTATACATGAGGCACAGCACAGTGATGACCGCTGTTCAGAGATCAGAACACAGATGGGACAGGGCAGATTTTTCGAGTTCGTGATCAATGATCAGGGGATATTACGATTTGGGACTAGACTGTGCGTACCAGATGCTGAGGGATTGCGGCGCGAGATTCTTGAGGAGGCACATCAATCGGCATATAGTGTTCATCCCGGTTCCACCAAGATGTACCATGACTTGAGAGGTGTTTACTGGTGGGACGGAATGAAGAGAGACGTCGCAGATTTTGTGTCAAGATGCCTGACTTGTCAGCAAGTCAAGGCTGAGCACCAGAGGCCCGCGGGAGAGCTACAGCCGTTACCTATTCCAGAGTGGAAATGGGAACAGATATCTATGGACTTCATTGTGGGTCTACTCAGGACTAGTCGAGGATATGACTCCATCTGGGTGATCGTGGATCGTTTGATGAAAGCGGCTCACTTCCTACCGGTGAAGATGACTTTCGGATTTGCTCAATATGCCCAGATTTACATTGACGAGATTGTACGACTGCACGGAGTTCCGACATGTATCGTGTCCAATAGAGGCACCCAGTTTACCAGCCGGCTATGGCAGAGGGTTCAGGAGGCTTTGGGCACTCGCTTGAGTTTCAGCACAGCATTCCATCCGTAGACCGACGGACAGTCAGAGCGGACTATTCAGACTCTCGAGGACATGCTCAGAGCATGCGTATTAGACTTCGGAGGTAGCTGGGATCATCATTTGCCCTTAGTAGAGTTCTCCTATAACAGCAGCTACCAGGAGACCATTCAGATGGCACCGTTTGAGGCTCTTTATGGGAGGAGATGCAGATCGCCCACCTGTTGGACAGAGCTCAGTGAGAGCAGTATCTTAGGGCCGCAGATTGTGGAGGAGATGACCGCGAAGATCCAGTTGATTCGCGATAGGATGAGAGCAGCCCAGAGTAGGCAGAGATCTTATGCGGACCGTCGTCGGCGCAGACTTGAGTTTTCTGTTGGTGATCATGTTTTCTTGAGGGTCTCCCTAATGAAAGGCGTGATGAGGTTTGGGAAGAAGGGGAAGCTTAGTCCCAGATATGTGGGCCCATTCGAGATCCTCGAGCGTGTTGGTGCGGTTGCGTATCGATCAGCCCTTCCGCCCAGTTTTCTAGACGTGCACCCCGTATTTCACGTTTCGATGCTCCGCAGATATCTTCATGATCCTTCGCATGTGATTCAGCACCCGACGATCCAGCTTGAGCGCGACCTTTCCTATGCAGAGTAGCCGGTGATGATCTTGGATCGACAAGTGAAGAAATTAAGGTCGAAAGAGATACCGTTCGTCAAGGTACTTTGGCATGGCCAGAGCGGCGAGGAAGTCACTTGGGAGACCGAGAGCGAGATGAGGAAGAGGTATCCCATCTTTTTGAAGGTGCATATAGTTAGATTTTTAAATTCGGGGACCGAATTTCTTTAAGGGGGGTAGATTGTAACACTTTGAATTTCCGTTAGAATGTTTTTCGTGATAATTAGTAATTGTACGTGTTATTATATATGTATGCATAGGATTATTAGTTATTTAGTCATGTTAGCAAATTGGAAAATTTTCCTTTGTAGTGTACACTTGCACACTTAGCCATTTTTGAGACCTAGGTTTAAAGTGTTAGCCAATTCTTTTCTTGCATGGTTCACTTTATTTCCATCACTTTAATCAAGCTAAAACCTTTTTATAAAAAAATGCAAATCCTAATAAAAAAATGAGGTATGGGTGTTAGGTAAGAATTGGACTTTTGTTGACCTTCTCTCTCTCTCTTCTCCTCACTTCTGAATTCTGCAACTTCCAGCAGAAAAACCCTATCATTTTCTTCATCTCTTCTTCTTCTTTTCATTTCCCTTTGATCCCCAAACAAAACGCTACACAAATCAACACATTTCCTTCACAAAACCATGGAAAAAGGGGCTTTTTGGGGTGTTTGAAGGTAAATCTGCACACTTGAGGGAAGAGCTGGGACTTTTTATGTTTTATAAAGTTTTTAGAAGGTATTAACTCATGTTAGCACTCCTTTTCCTTAAACTTGTAGTATTCTTTAGCAAAAATCTTATTTTTGTGCATTTTTAGTGATATTAAAGGATATTTGTGATTCACATGTTAGATTAGGGTTTTGTTAGTTTGGTTAGCTCTATTATGTGTTATTAGAGCTATTTTAGGCCAGGTTTGTTTCAGTTTGCACAGAAATACCATAAAGTTCCATTTTAGTGGAAAAAGTGTGGATTTTAACTTGATTTAAGGCTCTGTAGGGTCTGCTACTACCCGAGATGTTTCAGAGCAAAACTAGATATTACTGTAGCATGTATGGGGGGTATAGAGGGCACACACCAAACCTGGGAGCCCACCCCCCTACCCAGGCCGTCGGAATATTCTTTCTGGCCGCAATTTGCGGCCAGATGAGTGAGTTGGGGTTTGGGGTTTGGGACACAGGAGTCTGCTGTTATGTGTAGTATTTTGGTGTATATAGTTTTACAATATCATTTCTGTATCAAAATCTGGAGGTGAATACCTATTTTCCCATATTTTAATCTTCGCGACACGCGTGATACGTGTGTATGGGTTTGGGTTTCTGCGTATCGCGACGCGTCGGAGTGGCTTCAGGCGCATAATCACACGTTTTAGCGTATCGCGCACACGCGCGCTTGGTTCACGACACAAGTTACTAGTTCGGCTTTAATGTCGTATTTGTGTGACTTCAAGCTTATGTGTGATATATTGTGTAATTCTAGGTTCGCAGGCCAGTACGGCGGACGCCGCGCAGAAGGGGAAACAAGACGTTGGCTATACCTAGCGAGAGACTACGGTGAGTAGATTTAACATCTACGGGGATATCGCCCGCATGGCGTTCTACGTCAGGGCTGATAGGATCTTATAGCTACATTTACATACATTGACTGTTCATGGCTACTATTTAATGCATACTGCATTCCCTGCTATATGGATATAAACTAGAATTGATAGAACACCGCACCATTACTAACGGTCCATGTTGCACGAGCACTATCCTCCATGTCACACACACACTGTTAGTAATTAGCATGAGACTCACACTGTAGAATTTCCATGATCATTATGCTGTAGCTCATCTTTTATGTGACTAGACATGATATTCATACTTGATGCACATATCACCTCACATTGACTTGCATAATTGTTTGGATTACATGTGATTTCTGGATTTGGTAACCGTGGCTATTTCAAATATGTAATCATTTAAAAACCTGGTTCCCTTGATATGATATTTCGGTGCGTCCACCATGTGTTTCCTCGGTGCTAGAGTGATATATGTGAACCCGAATCGAGGAGCTGGTTGAGGCCGATTACGGGTACATGGTGGACCCAGTATGGTACCCCGGGGCGAGAACGGTTTCGCTGTGTAGTAGACGGTGAGCCTGGAAGAGGGACTACTACCTACCGGTGATTGGTTGGACCTGGCAGTTATCCGGAGGATACTGATCAGAGTCGATAGATGGATGCGGGAAGATCCGTACTGCTGGGGCCGAGGGCCGATACCGCAGACGGAGCCCGTAGGTTGACCCGGACTGACGGGGCCCGATGGATGAGGATTTTCGTGTCGATGCTGGACACGAGTACTTATGATATTTGGGTGCCGATATTGGGCACTCGTGATTCTCAGAGATTTACAGGATTAGAGGGCCGATTAGAGTGCCGGCGCCTGAGCTATTTGCGGGATCTGGGTGCATTGATGGACACCGATTATATATTCCACGTTGACATTCCGTGTAGATGTTATATTGCCCATGCTCAGCATTTATTATTGTACATCATCCTGTAGTTATATTACCTGATAGAGCACTTGCATCATTATTGCACATACTGCTTATCACATATTGATATCATCTGTTGGTATATGATAGAGTAGCGCAGTACGTGCATGCTCGCGATTACCTTTATATGTTATCTCTATTCACGAGTTGGCAACTCACCCCCGTTGTGCCACAGTGTTTGCAGGTTGCCCTTCGGAGTAGTCACGGCAGGCTGCGTTTTGCACCTTTTGACACAGATACCCTCATAGTTGGTGTACTAGCTCTTTTGCTGATAGGTGGGTTTTGTGCGGTATCTGTTTTTCTTTCAGTTATGTATATTGTTGTATCTAGTATTCTCCATCTACCATATATGTTTTTGACTTAGAGACAGTGTGAGGACGGTGATGTATATTATTTGTATTCTGGTGTCGAGCTCGTTGTGAGCCTACTGTACTTGCAGTTTATTTTATCTGTGATGTTCCCACTTGTGGATCTTGATCTTCGCTACGGCGTCGTATATTGCTATCTTGGTGATTTTTTACTTAGATTTCTTAACATGTTAGTAAGTGTTTTCATTTAAAACTTAAAACATTCCATACTTTTACTGGTTTGATTTCTGGGTTTTCGGTTCACTTAGTCGCGTTACGCCTGTAGACGTTACGTGGTTAAGTGCCGGTCACGGGCCAAACTTTGGGTCGTGACAAAACATCATTTTAATGTATGTATTTTTTAAATCTAATAGATTACTTACCTACTGCAGTTTAAATGATTCGACACTAGATTAAACTAAGGCAAAAAATTACCTTATCTAAGGCAAGAATTTAATTATAAACTAAGGCAGAAATTAAAAGATGAACTTACAGAACAGATGCTCTCCCAACTTCAAATGAATCTGATTTTTTATTTATCAAAAAGAGGCATCACTCATACAATCTTTAGAATACATTTTTATAGGGAATAGGAAAATTAGGGTTACAATTGCTCGCGCATGTGATATTATAGATATACCCCCTAAAAATCCCAACAAAAGCACCGACGCACCGCCAGGAGAATTCTGCACCGACACGTGCGGTAGATGGCTGCGGAACCGCGGCATGGGTGGGGGTAGGGCCGCGGTTCCGCGGCCCTTTAGTGAGATCATCTGCTCAATTTTTCTGGGCTTATTCTTGATGCTTTGGGCTTTTTATTACTCTAGTTCTTTTCTCCATTTGGTTTCTGGGTCTTCTCCAGATCATTCAGTGAAACTTGTAGTGGTCTTTTAACTGTTCACTTTGACATTTGGACCATGTGTTACCTTATACAATTGTGAACTGTTTTTCGTCTAGGCTTAACTAGGATTCTTCTACTTGTTGGTCAAAAGTCTCTCTTTTGTATCATCTTTTGTCTTTTTCACTGTTTTCGCTCGAAGAACCTGTATCCTGTAATATGTAGCAGACATGCGTCAAAAGCACCTGTTTATTTATAAAACGAATAAGAATGGGAAATATAATAATGCAATATTATGGTATGAACAAATACCCCCAAACTTATCTTTTGCTCGTCCTCGAGCAAACTTATTTTTTTATTCTCGACAAAAAAAACTTAACCGCACTTTCGCAAGGAAACGCGATTGCACTGAGCACGTGCAACAAGCCGTTAAACCTTTAGGTGTCCCTAGTAGGAGGAGTGTTGTCTCCTAAGGGTTTTCAGCGGATATTACCCACAAAATCCTATCAATTTGGCTTTTTCGACTTTAATTCTCCAATTAGGGTTTCTAACAAGGAATTCTATTATCTTCGACTCATAAATCATCCACCCATATTCTTCACACTTCCTCATCATTTAACTTAAGATCATATATGTTCTGCAGACCTACTTAGCTTTCGGCATTTCTTAAGTTTTCATTCTAGGGTTCCATCTCCACTTAGGAATTTTTATCAACTCTATTAAAGATACAAGTTCTATTCTTCACTCCTTTCTTTCATCTAAACTCCAATCACATACCCCTATGTGTGTGTATAAATCATCCCTACACTTGGAAATTCAAATCAAGCAATCATACTCTTGTCCTTTTGTCCATAGCACTTATTAATTGGTGAATTTTTAAATGAATTTTTCTTACACATCCTTCATGCGACCGTTAATACTTCTTGAGGTACCAACGACCGATTACAAGATATGTTTGCATTTTAAAGCGTAATTCCTAGTCTTGCAACTCCCAAGGCTTTTAGCAGTGACTCCCAAACCAGTTGGTCTAAGGCACTAGGTGATGAAGCACCCTCGCTAAATATTTTTCTATTTTTACAGCCTTAAGTAATCACAAAAACCTGTGTTCATTTTTTTTCTTTATTCACTTTTTTTTTCTTTTATTTTCTTCGTACTAAGGACTTTAGACAAGAGCATTTCAAGGTCTCTTCTACTATTCCAAGTTTCAAGGTGCGTGATTGTGCAAATTGTAGGGTATACATTTTCAGAATCTAGACTTAAGCTAGGAATTATTTTTCAAACTCATACTCTAATAAAAATATCAATACTTTTCCTTTGTTTTAACTTAGCCCAAGAAGTGAACTCAAAATTTGCCTATTTCTAAATAAACTACAAAGACATATACTTTCTATCGTTAATCTTTAAAGAAGGTTATTTTTAGGGTTTTCAATTTACTAAGTCTAAGATCTAGTTGTTCGTAGCCAGTTAACCTATTTGTCAAACTCAAGTTAAATATGGCCAAAATTGAATACAATACATTTTATAATTTTTGAAATTTTTCAATTTTTTATGATTTTTTCAAATAAATATGCAAGTGCAAAAAAAATATACATATGAAGCCGAAGGAAGAAGACATACTGAGCATACCCCCAAACTTAAACTGGACAGTGTTCTCACTGTCATGCTACACCAAGAGGGTCAAAATGTCGGCACTCCCCTGTTCATTTATTTACAAAATATTTTTTATTTATTTTTTTATTTTATATATATTTTTTGAATTGTTATATACAGAAAGGCCCCCCCAAACTTCATTGAAACAGAGTTAAACGCCATTGCCAAACTTTGCAATGACCAAACGTCAACACCAACCAGTCGAAAAAATTATCTGTAAAGAGTATCGGTTGGTGGAAGAATATGTTGTAGCGATCCAAAAAGAATTGGGGAAGATAGAAGTGGTGGTATGGAAAGTGTGGAAGTGAATAGATAGGAGGTGATGATGAATCAAAACGAGAATGTGAATGATCAGCAATCAGTGGAATACTGGCATTCTCGTAGCTTATTAAAAGAAATGGGGGTGGTTCAACTTCTAAAGGATGAGGTTGACTAACCACACCATCCCCAAGATATTTCTGTGGATCCTTTATCGACTTGGCATTATCCATCATATGCATATGATATTCAATTATGAGGGAACTAATCTCCTCAATGTCCGCCTTAGTCCAGCCGAAAACTTACCGCCTATCTTGTAAGACCATTAAAAGAGTGTTCTCTTGCTCGAAGGCTAGAGAGGCCGATATGATAATGGGAAAGGTCTCATTCTCACCTATGTAAGCATATTTAAGGTGAGACGGCAAGGGCATGAGTTCGAGCTTCGGAGGTGAAAGAATCATAGGTAAAATTGGGGAATTTACCTCGAACTCAAAGGACTCCAACACAGGTTCGAAATCACTGCACACAACCGATTCGGATGGTTCGACTAACTCATCCAAAAATTCAAAAGACTCATATTCGGGCTGTGAGTCGTCATCATCCGATAAAGTGAAACATTCATAATCAATATCGGTTGTGTCAACTGTGGTAGGCTCAAGGAGGGACGCACTAGTGGCGTCAAAACTGTTCTCATCAAACAAAAATCTTTCAAGCTCGCAGTCCTCCTGTGTGATTTCGTGAATAGAGCAAACTTCTCGTGTACTAGTTTTAGGCACGGGGGAAAGACTTCCTAACTGGTAAATATTAAACTCACTAGACGTCTTCCCGAAGGATAGAGTCATGGAGTCATTGCGACAGTTTATTACGACATTGGAAGTGGCCAAAAATGGTGGACCGAGGATCACCGGAATTTGGTTCCATGGGTTAGCAACAGGTTGTGTGTCCATAACAATAAAATCAACGGGGAATATGAAATCCCCGACTTTGATCAACACATCCTCTACCTCACCCCTAGGATGGGTAATTGATCGATCAGCCATTTGGAGATCAGCCATTTGGAGAGTATAACGAGTGGGTTTCAACTCTCCAACCCCTAATTGCTCGTACACGGAGTAGGGAAGCAGGTTAACACTAGACCCAAGATCTAATAGTGCTCTATTGATGTTCTTGTCCCCAATTATTATCGAAATAGTAGGACAACCGGGGTCCTTGTGCTTTTGGGGTAAAGATTGGACAAGAGCATCGCTAACAGCACTAGCCACAAAAACTTTCTTTGGTACTTGTGACTTTCTCTTTTTGGTGCATAAGTCCTTTAAGATTTTTGCATATGAAGAAACTTGTTGGATTGCATCCAAAAGAGGGACATTTATGCTAACCTGTTTGAACTACTCGACATTCTTCTCCATTTGTGGAGTTGGTTTATTGGATCTCAACCGGTTTGGAAAAGGAACGTTTTGAAAAGTTGTTGAGTCCAATTTTTGCGAATCAGATTGTTGAGTTGGAACGGAACCCCATGGTAATGTGTTCGTGTTGTGAGAAGTGGGTCCGTTCGAGCTAGAAGAAATAGAGCCGTGTAAAGGATGGAGAATAGGCTCTAACGGAGAAGAAGGTGAAGAAGATGAAGAAGGGCCATCGGCAGGGGTGTCATTGTTAATACCCACATTATTTTGCAACACTTTTCCGGATCTCAATGTGGTCACAGCATTTACGTTATGATTTTGCTGTTGATATACAGCATGTGCGTGACCGGGATTTGGCAGTGGTTGAGATGGGAGCTTTCCTTTTTCTCGCTCGCTCAATGCTACATTGAGTTGTGCAATTTGTGCCTCAATGGATTTGATGCTTTGATCGTGTAAGGCACTATTCTGCACCAAAGTTGAATAGAAGTCTCTAATCTTGCTGTAGATTGTGTAGATTGCTTTAGGAACGCATCTAGACTTCTTTCAAGTGAAGTAACCTTGTCATTATTAGGTTAAAAAAAATTGTTTGGCGGGTAAGAATTGTTAGGCACAAAATTGTTCACTTGATTTGGGTAAGGTTGCTGTTGAAAAGGTTGTTGAAATTGAGTTTGTGGAAGTACTTGTTGTTATGGAGGAGGGGACCTTTGAAAATTGTTATTTCCTTGGAATTGTTGATTTTGGTTCTAAGCAAAATTTGGATGACTCCTCCAACCCGGATTGTATGTCGAAGAGTATGGATCGTTTCTCTGTCGTTGCTGGTAGGCAGCATTGACTTGATCATGTCCTTGAGTAGATGCATTGTAAGGACACTCTTCGGTAAGATGTGATGGATCCTAACAACAACCACAAACAGTTCGTGGAGGCACAACAGGGGCAGGAGAAGACAATGAGATTTTGGTCTTAATCGCTTCTAGCTTTTTCGTAAGAGCGGCCATCTCGGCCTTCATAGCAATCGACATATCTAATTGATATATGCCTGCCCTAGATTGACCACTAGAAGAAGATGATGTGGTCTTGGTGCTCTCCCACTGAATTGTTTGTTCACTAAGGTCCTCAAGAAACCGCCACGCTTCCTCACTAGATTTGGTTAGAAAGTGACCTTGATAAATGGTTTCTAGCAACTGCTTCGTTGCCGGGTTCAATCCTTCGTATAATGTTTGGCAAAGTTGCCAACTTTCGATCCCATGGTGAGGGCATTGAACGAGTAGGTCTTTGAATCTTTCAAAACACTTCCAAAATGGTTCGGAAGGAAGCTATGAAAATTGTATAATCTCATTACGGATTCTAGCAGTTTTGTGATGAGGATAGAACTTTTTAAGAAAAGCTTTCACAAACTCGTCCCAATTTCTAATTGAATGTGATGCGGTGCTGTATAGCCACTTCTCGGCTAGGTCACATAAGGTGAAAGGAATGACCCTTATCCTTATAGCGTCATCACTTAATTGGGTCATTTTCATCATAGCGCAAACGTTTTGGAATTTATTGATAAAAATATACGCATCTTCTGATTCCAAACCGTGAAACTTTGGCAGCATATTGATGAAGTGGGGTTTTATTTCAAAATTTTCCCTATTTGCCGATGGGGATGAAAGACAGGTAGGTAAAGAGGTGCGGACAGGGTAGAAGAGATCCTGGAGCGCGACTCGTGTGGGCGCCTCAACAGGCGGTTGATTCGGGTTATTCGCACCTATCGGAGGTGGAATCATTCCCGTCGGTAAGGTATTGTTAGGATTATATCCCGACATGCCTTCGGATGAAGAATTTGAAGGTGGAGGTAAGAAAGTGGACGGAGTTTCGACTTCGGTGTTGAAAGGTTCGTCGGTCGGTACCAACGACACACGGACTAATCGGGCGTTAGTGTCCCTAGTCCAAAATGACATACACTAAAGGGGTAGTGTAGTCAGAGAAATGAAAGACAGAATGTGGAGGTAAGAAAACGTCAATGAGAGGAAGTGAGGTAAGTGAGGTGCAAGATTTCTTTAGCGACAAGTTGCAAGTTTTGAAAAGATTTTTTTTTCATTTTTTTATGTGAGATTTTTGCAAAAAGATTTTTGAAAAGAGACTTTTGACACAACTGCACTCAACCACAAATGCACAATCAGGCCTAGATCTAAGGTCACCTAGGTCAGCTAGACAGCTCCTAACTGTTCCAAAGGGCTAGAAATAGGACCTCAAACCGCCTCTTCACCGCCAATTGCGGCCAGTTAAGTGCCAGATAAGTGGGAAGGAACCACAGTAGTGGGCCTAATTAAAAACCACTAGCCTTTGACACACTTGCCTAAACACCGCAAAGTCAGGTTAGGATAAACGGCTGATGCCTATAGCTAGTCCTCTGTCCTAGTGAGCACGACGTCCTTAAGGCTGAGTCTAGTATTTTTTTAATTAAGATTGGTCAATGCAAATGCTTTAAGTGATTTCTGGGGTCCTGGGAAGGGTAATGAAATCCCCACCCAATCTGAGTTTGGTCAATAGCCCCTTAAAATCCGATTAAAATATGCAAAACAGTAAATTCACTTGCAATTAATTATTTTTAGCTTGGCGCAAAGAAACCTGCAGAAAATGTGTTATTGAGAAGGGGGAAGAAGTTTTTTTTTAGCGCAAAGAAATCCTGCAGAAAATTTCGCAAAAGATATATGTAGGTTGGCAGAGGGGGGAAAAAGAAACAAACCGAGAAAAACTGAGGAGCTGACGTGGCAGGCTCACCGCGGAACCGCGGTTCTTAGCGCTGATCGGCTGTGGAAACGCGGTCTGGAGGAGGGATCGAAGCTCTGGAAAAATTGTACGGTCCCGTTGTGGAATTTCCCCTCTGTTCTGATGTGACTTTTTATGTTTCTCACTCTGTAAATTTCCAGATCCGAGATTCTTTGCTGTTCCTGCAAGATTCAAACGATAACCCTTCAAACAAATAAAAGAAATGATAAATTTTTTTTTACATTTTATATTTTCAGACTTTCATGATTTTTAAAATTTATATCAACCCGAAATTACAAAAAGGAAATTTTTACGCCATCCCCGGCAACGGCGCCATTTGATTAGAATGTAGGATTTTAACGATCAAAAATAATTTACCGCAATCAAGAACGGCGTCGCTTTGCAGCTAGCCGGTGAGTACAGGTCAGTCCACAGGGATGTGTAATTTTCCTAAGTGTTCTTACGAGCTAATTCCAATGGTAGTTTGGTCCTTTAATTGAATCTAAAAACTAAGTTGTACGATGATTAAGAAACTTGCTAGGATTAGGTCTAAGGTGGAGTTTGGTAAGATTAAATTTCACACCTCCTTCAATGCCCTCAATTAAATCTTTTAGAAGTTATAGCAATTATTAGTAAAGGGGATTAGGATGATTAGGAAGAAACAAAGTTTCTTCCTCTAGATCCTTGTCCGTGCTTTCCTAATAATTGCTCTAACCTTCATGGAAGTCATGCATGTCCGGTCCTTTATACTACGGTTTCACCGTTACCTCGTAGGTAGGGTGCCGTAGGGAGCGGATCATGAATGCGTGCATGAAGTTCTAGTTATTACCAATGATTGGGCATGAAAGAGATGAGAGATATTCATCTATCAATCCCTCCCCTATTCCTAACCCTAACAAGCGAGGAAATTACTCGCTCATTAGGGGAATTGTTAAAAACATCATTTTATTGTATGTATTTTTTAGATCTAATAGATTACTTACCTACTGCAGTTTAAAAGATTCTACACTAGATTAAACTAAGGCAAAAGATTACTTTATCTAAGGCAAGAATTTAATTATAAACTAAGGCAGAAATTAAAAGATGAACTTACAGAACAGATGCTCTCCCAACTTCAAATGAATCTGAATTTTTATTTATCAAAAAGAGGCATCACTCATACAATCTTTAGAATACATTTTTATAGGGAATAGGAAAATTAGGGTTACAATTGCTCGCGCATGTGATATTACAGATATACCCCCTAAAAATCCCAACAAAAGCTCCGACACACCGCCAGGAGAATTCTGCACCGACACGTGCGGTAGATGGCCGCGGAACCGCGGCATGGGTGAAGGTAGGGCCGCGGTTCGGCGGCCCTTTGGTGAGATCATCTGCTCAATTTTTCTGGGCTCATTCTTAATGCTTTGGGCTTTTTATTTCTCTAGTTCTTTTCTCCATTCGGCTTCTGGGTCTTCTCCAGATCTTTCAGTAAAACTTGTAGTGGTCTTTTAACTGTTCACTTTGACATTTTGGACCATGCGTTGCCTTGTACAATTGTGAACTGTTCTTCGTCTAGGCTTAACTAGGATCCTTCTACTTATTGGTCAAAAGTCCCTCTTTTGTATCATCTTTTGTCTTTTTCACTGTTTTCGCTCCAAGAACCTGTATCCTGTAATATGTAGCAGACATGCGTCAAAAGCACCTGTTTATTTATAAAACGAATAAGAATGGGGAATATAATAATGCAATATTATGGTATGAACAATCATCGATCGTTGATCTCTAATTTGGAGTGAAAACATTCAAGGAAGCATCTCGCTCAAATTAGGTTGTCGATGATTCAGTTTCCTAAAGTTTACAAAACTCATAAGACTTAAGAATTGTTCAAGAATTTAGTCATCATCATCTACCTATTTTCTCGATTCTTCTACAAGCGGAGTTTTCACTCATACATCATGAAAAAGATAACAAACAAGAATCGATAACTCTTCATAATGCTCAAATGTAAAGAAAAGCAAGATCAAGAATTTTCACCTTTTATTATTCGATGTTTCATTACAATACACTCAAAGACTACAAGAATTGAGGAGGAACTAAATCATCGAACTAGCTTCGCATCGTCTTCTTGAGTCGCGGATCTTCGTGGATCACTTGCTCGGATGAAGATCGGCGTTGCTTCAAAAGGCTCGTTGGATTCCTGCTCAATTTGGTACTCGATGAATCTTGATTTGGCTTTTGAATTGTATTTGGCTAGGGTTTTGAGTTGCAAATTGTATCACTCAACTTGTGTTTGGAATTTTTGAACAACCTCTTCATGAAGCCTTAGGTGCCCTTTTATAGTTTTCCCTTCAAGCTTCTCCTAGAAGCTAAGTTTAGCTTCCCTTAGAAGCTAAGCTAGGTTTAGCTTCCCTTAGAAGCTTGGTTGTTATGAAGCTTGCATAGGAAGCTAGGTAGTTGTAGGGAAGCTTGTAGATTAAGGTAGTTAGCTAGCTTGCATGAGAAGCTTGGTAGGTATTTTGCTTGCACAAGAAGCTTGGCTGATAGAAGGGAAGCTTCTGGAGCTCTCTAGGGACTGAAGTATCTTGAAGAAGTTTTGCTATTGAAAAGGAGACTTCTGGAACATGAACAACTGCCGACAAGTCAATGCGGCCGCAGATCCGCGGCGGATCACCTGACTTAGCCGCGGATCCGCGGCCGTTTAGAGTGATCTCTGCATGAAATCTTCAGGGTATTTTTATGTTGGCTTTATGGAACTTTTCTGTTGTCTGGAATATTTTTATACTTTCTTGTTCACTGCTAGATTTCAAGTCTTTGACTTAACGTATTTTTATCAGCACTTTTATGATTCCGGCTCTTTTACCTGGAGAATTTCCTGCACACAATTTTGAGACAAGTGTTGACACGCAAAAAATCATGCGTGCAATAATAAACACACAATTTCCCTCAAAATGCCGGTTATAATGTATAACACATGTTATTTGATATTTTACAGACAAATTGCTAATAAGTGCTATATTCTTACCAAACACCTTTAGATGATTGCAAAGAGTAGGGAAATTGATGTGTTAGAAATGCAATATTTTCGATTGATCATCGACCATCCTCACCTAGCAAGTTTGGATCATCGGGTAGAGCCTCCTCCGGTTTCCCTCGGTTGGATCGTCTTCGGCAAGCGTGGTCGATCTTCAAGCGCGATCCCGACGGCTATGAGCTTAGAAGGGTCTTTCACAATTGGGTGGACACGTGAAAAAGGTTGTAGTTTCTCAACCCTTGCACTCTTAGTTAGCTAGTTTAGGTTATTGGACCGTATCCTGGTTTTTACGGGCATTCGGTGTTCGCTAAAATTTTTATTTTCGTTTCCGCCTCGGCCGCGGTTTCTGCGACGCGGGCACCGAAATCCAACATATCCATGTAAACACACTCTTCTAAACTTTTATTTAGAAATGTGGTTTTATCATCTATCTACCAGATGTCATAGTCATGGAAGGCAGCAATGGAAAGTATGATCCGAATGGATTTAAGCATTGCCACTGGTGAAAATGTTTCGTCATAGTCCAATCCTGGTTTTTAAGGAAAACGTTTAGCAACAAGTCTTGATTTGTAGGTTTCTACCTGTCCATCTACATCAATCTTCTTTTTGAAGATCCATTTGCATCCTATGGGTTTTACCCCAAGAGGAGAAATATCCAAAGTCCATACTTTATTGGTGTATATGGATTCCATCTCGGATCTCATCGCATCTAGCCACTTCACCGAATCTCTATTCATGATGGCGTGCTGAAAACTAGTCGGCTCATCATCATCGATGATGCAATCCCATCGATCCCCGTCTACGAGAAAACCATAGTATCTCTCAGGAAGATGAGACTTCCTGCTAGATCTGTGGAGTGGCGTAGGTACGTCCGGTTCAATTGAAACTTCATGTCCTACAAAGTCTTCAGTAATAGTTTGTGGTTCTAGAATTTCTTCAAGTTCTATTGCGCTCCCACTAATTTCTTTTTGAAAAAATTGAGTTTCCATAAAGCGGGCATGATGAGAAACAAAGACCTTTTGTTCCTTAGCGTAATAGAAAAAATACCCCCTAGAGTTCTTGGGGTTTCCCATAAACTTACACACTACTGAACGTGTCTCGAGCTTGTCCGGATAAACCTTTTTGACAAAAGTTGGACAACCTCATATCTTAAGATACTTAAGATAGGGTTTCTGCTGGGAACTTAGGAACACTAGCAAACTAATTTTAGAAGATGGCAACATGGATTTCAAAAATTTCTAGTTTGCTAAACTTCCGAAACCAAGAATCGAACTAAAGAGCTAGGACTTGTATACAAAACCCAGTGAGCTAAACTAATCTACTATGTGTAAAATACTCACATCCTCAAGCTTTCTTCAAGTGCTCTGGATCGCGTTTACAAGACGGTCCTACTCTGCCGAAGATGATCCACCTGAGGGAAATGATCCAAGCTCCAGTATCGCCTAGCGAAGCAACCGACGCTTCAAGGTCGCTAGCAATGGAGAGTGGGGATATAGGAATTTTCCACAATCATTTTCTCTCATTTCCAAAGCTCAAGTGAGCAACTAAAGAAGGAGGAGGAGGAGGTGAAGAAACATGGGCATGAGCAACTCAAGAAAAATGAGCTAAGTCAAAAATTGAAGAAGAGGGAATGGCATGTAGAAAGAATGGTTCTTAAATCATTTTGCAACCATACAAAATATCTCACAACATTTTCAATAAACTAATAAAGGCCTTACCTCTCTACATACCTCCAACCATGCTCATGCCACCTCACCCTCCACCTCATTTGCAAATTATTTTCTAAAAAGAAATTCATATAATGATGTGTCCATCTTCTAGAAGATATTCCGAATAAATACGGAATACAACCCGGTAATTGAAATACATTTACGTATATTCGTATAAAAACACGAATAGCCAAGAGAGAAAATGAATAGTGAACAATAATACTAGAATACATATATTTAAAAAAATATATAAATTATTAAATCAATACTTGATTTAATAATCCGGCTTAATCCTAAGCCGCCAGTATTATCAACCGTCTAATTAAAGTCTGTGTAGCCTATACACATATTTAATCAGACACTTGTATGCACCAACATACATCATTTATATCATATCGCCTGAACTGTGAAAACCCTATGGGTGACACTCTAAAGGCTCGTCAATACGCTGGCAATGAGTTTAACCACAAGCACGTCAGCGACACTAGCTGTACGTAACGACTGCCCAGGTATAGAGCGAAAGGAAGGCCAACGAGCAAACTCATCCATACCCCTACTGAGCCTGTCTGTGACAATCTCCGTACAGTCCGGTCTGTTCGTCTAAGAGTATCACATATCTGGTCAAGGGGGTGGATAAAGTCAGACCCTTAGTAATGCGATATTTCGTGTCGGTGTGAAGCTCATAACCCACTGAGAAACTACTGATCCAAATCAGTAATTTTTGTCCATCTTGGCTAAGGATTTCTGGTGATGGCCACCCGTACACAGTGCGACGTCAACCCCGAATACCGGGAGAGACGAATCCCCGACGATCCGCTCATTGTCTCCATGTGGCTTGGGACTGTACCCAACTAAAACCTGTTTTCATAACTCCTTTGAGCCATGGTAGTGTAGTAATCAAAGCACAGTAGAAACTCAAAGGAGACAAATGACAATCTCAGGTCGACAGACTAACTTGTACACATGTCACCTAAGAACTGTTATCTTACAATAGGTACAATACTATCTAGCATGTTCCCGGCGAGTCTGTTCAGTATAACTCATAACCCAATGAGCACCTGTATACTATCTTAGGTGACTAATTGACACCAATGGCTTGTGAGACCTGCCACAGCCCCTCGTCGTGGTCTCGAAAAGTATACACTGGTCTACTCTGGAGTATCGATGCCCCTGTTCATCGCTGAAAGACCGGACCGAGATGTTGGGACGTTTGGCCTGAATTTAGGGGCAGATGCTATTTAGACTTATCCATCCACCTCTCCGAAGATAACAAGTTGATTTATGGCACCATATATCGGAGGTTTGGACATACGCGACCGTTGTAGCGTGACTTCATTGGATTCCCCCTCATTTGCGAAGGGTTTTTGATTATGTGGACGCTCTTCCCTTCAGGCGCAAGCCCCTGCAGTTAATTACGTTTCCGCATTGTGATAACCGCTTTCTCCTTCTCCAGCAGTTCACTTCGTGTCGTGTTATGTTTTTTTTTATGGGGTTGCTCGTGGATTGTATACGGATTAGTCCAAATCCGTATACTTTAGATTTGAGATTTTGAACATAAGTTATATTTTTCCTTTAGTTCAAAATATTTTGTTTGGTTTAAGGACAGTTAATCTAGTTTGAGATTAAGATCAACTTAAACATATGAGCATTTGGGCCCAATTATTTTAGTTTAAGGACATCACGGTCCATTATCGCCATGTTTGGGGCGAATATTAGTTTAAGGGCATTTCAATCCAATATCGCCATGTTTGAGGCGGATAGTTAGTTTAAGGACTTCTCGGTCCGACATTCCCATTTTGGAGATGAATGTTAGTTCAAGGACATTTCGGTCCAACATTCCCATTTTGTGGACGAATGTTAGTTTAAGAACATTTCGTCTAACATTTCCATTTTAGAGATGAATGTTAGTTTAAGGTCATTTTGGTCCATCATTCATCTTGCACGCACGTATATTTGTTACATGGTAGAGCGAATGATGGTGACATGGAATGCGCCAAATTTGGGGCGCGATCCGATTTGAGGTGTGCATGTCAATTTGGAAGTGCATCAATGTAGGATTTATCATTCCCTGTCTTGATGAAATTTTACATCAAGTTGGGACGGGAAAAGAGTTGTTGGTTGTCAGGACCCACCACCTCTCTGAAGATGTTGAGGAATTACAACAACATATATTAGAGGTGTGGAAAGATGTACCATTGAATCAAATCCCGTATTTGAGGGAAAAAGGGGTTGTGGTGGACCTAAGAATCGTTAGTCATATTTGAGACTAAGATTATCTTAGGAGATATGGGATGAATATCATTTTAGATATTATCAATGAGAGATCATTAGTCATGTTTGAGACTAAGATTAGTTTGGAAATCACGAGCATATAGGCTCGGTTGAATTAAAATTAAAGAGGTTTAACCTCAGGAAACATAGCCAATTTGGACTGAGATTGGGTTTCTATGCTACCCAGCAGTGCTAAGCATTAAGATATACAATACTCACGTGTGTTTCACGTAGGGCGCTGGAATAGTGCTAAGCACCTATCTTTTCTGGCGCTCACGTGTTTTTCACGTGAGGCGCTACTATAGTGCTAAGCACTAATTTTCTCTGGTGCTCACGTGTGAAACATGTGAGGCACTTAGATATGGGCGTTGCCCAATCAATGCTAAGCACTTAGTCATTTTGACTGAATATAGAGTGCTAAGCACTTTGCATGGCATTCACGTGGGAAGCGCGTGAGTGCTGAGCATTGATTTCGGATTTTATTTGTTCACCCCCTTTTTTTGACAGAAGTGCTAAGCACTTTGCTAGAGCTCTGGTGCTCACGTGTGAAGCACGTGAGGCATCAGATTTCAGGTTTCCAAAAGCGTTTCACATGTATTTCACGTGACTACTTTATTTTTGGGGTGCTGGGCTGCTTTATTTGGTGGCTACCCAATCAACACAAATGAGTTTTTGTTTGTTTTTTGGACGCTCACGTGGGAAGCACGTAAGGCGTTTTAGCACTTCTTTTGTTTGTTTTAGGCACTCACGTGGGAAACACGTGAGGCACTATAATAGTGTTAAGCACTAATTTTGCTCACGAGTGTTTCACGTGATACGCCAAGTTCTTCTTCTTTTTAGAGATGTTAATCTCTGTTAATGACATTTTAGTCATTGATGATCATCATGATTTCTGTTTTGAATATCTTGGATCATTTTTTTTAATTGGAGAACTAAGTTCTTATTTTCTTTTTATAAGAACTAAGTTCTTTATGTATGGTTAAACCCTAATTTCAGAGGAATTAAATTCCCAGAACATATGTTCTTTTGTTTTTTCTTTCTTTTTGACTTAGAATTTTTTTCTGAATTTTTGGTTCTCAAGAACAAGATCTTCCCGATGAGAATTAAATTCTCAACCTTTGGGAGACTTGTCTTATGGATCACTGATTCAGAGGAAGAACTAAGTTCTTTGAGAAGGGTTAAAGCCTTAGATAGGTAAAAGAGATATTTTGATCTCTGTGTTTTCTTCACCTAGGGTTTTTGGGGAGGAAGATCTTCTTCTTTTAGAATTAAAATCTCTGTTCTTTTTGAGAGCTCTCTGTCTTTGTGTGTTTCTGCCTCTGTGGTAATGTTTGAGACTTGAAGTCTCGGGGCCTTTATATAGTGGATGCAAATTTGTTAATTAATTTTGAGAAAATCTCTTATTGAGAGATTCCAATTGATTTAATTGGTCTCAAAATTTGTTTGGAGAATTTTACCCACCGTTGGATCTTTGATCCAAGTGTTTCCGTTTTACAGAATATATTTTCTTGTTTAAACAAGATTGGGGGAATATTTTCCCATATATAGAATTTTATTCTATTAAACGGTGATAATTTTATCACCATTGGATTTTTAATCCAAGGGTGCTCGGTTTAACAAAGCACAATCTTTCTCTGTTTAGAAAGATATAGGAAATATTTTCCATCTCATTGGATCTTTTGATCCACCAACTTTCTGTTTAACAGAAAATATCTTTTCCAATAGAATTTAATTCTATGCTTAATCACCATTGGATCTTTGATCCAACGGTTCTCTGTTTAACAGAGTGGATCTTTCTCTTTTAGAAAAATTCAGGGAGGTATTTCCCAAGAGTAGAATTTAATTCTACATAAGGAGGCGCCTTCACGTGCTTAACACGTGAGGCTTATTTAACTTCTTTCATTTGGCGCCCATATGTCTTGCATATGGGTGCTGACGTGTTTAACACGTGAGGTCAATTTGGCCTTTAGCCATTTACTCTTAACGCTATATGCTTTGCTTATAAAAATAGAATTTAATTATATGCATAGAGTTTAACTCTATCTGAATCTAATGCTTCAAATGGGTATTCTCACGTGTTTAACACGTGACCCCAGTGTGGTTTTTTTTTGTGCTTTCATGCTTTACACATAGGCGCTCACGTGTTTAACACGTGAGGCCTATTTATCCTTTAGTCGTTTTATTGCAGCGCCTATATACTTTGCATATCGGCGCTCATGTGTTTTACACGTGAAGCCTATTTAGCCTATAGTTTTTTGATTGCAGCGCTTATATGCTCTGCATATAAGCGCTCACGTGTTCAACATATGAGGCTTGAGCCGTGGGGAATTTTCTTCCCTTTTCTCTCCCTTTTTATGAGGGAACAAATGCCCCCCCTAGCGTTGTTCTCACGTGGCTTGCACATGAGTGCAACGCTCTCCATCTTTACCACCGTTAGATTGCCTACGGGAATGGGAAGTTGAACGGCTCCCCTCACATCTTATAAATGGGGCTTTTGGACCTTGAGATGACCACTGTTTTTTTATTTTCTTCCTTAACTCTTTTCTTGAGAATTTAATTCTCATTTCAGAGCTTAGCTCTCAGCCTATAGAACTCCTTCTGATCAGACTTAAATTCTGCAAAAAATTTCTTTTTGGTAAGGATTATGGACAAAACCTATCTCTTAGGAAACTTTTTTCTTGTTTTGGATTTTAAATCTATTAACAAAGCTTGGCTCTTCTCTTGAATCAATTTCTTAGAGATCTTTAAAAAAAAACTCTTTTCTTTTAAGTAGACCATGGGTCTTGAATCAATGGTCATTCTTGAGAATCCCTGGTTCTCTTGTTAAGGTTTTACCCTATCATTGATTCCGATCTTTGATGATCTTTGGAATTTAATTCCATTTTCTTTGTTTCCCATCTTGGGGATTTCTGGTATTTAATCCCATTATTTGAGGAATTTAATTCCATTGTCTTGCAGAGCCTAGCTCTAAGAGATTTTGGAACTTTAGGGAATTTTATTCCCCTTCCCGTTCTTAAGCATTTTCCCTTTTAGGGTTTTAATAACCTTTTTTACAGATTTGATTCTGTTGTCATTTTTAACGGAACTCATTTTTCGAGGATATTGAGAATTTTTTAAACTCCACTGTTTATTTAATGAGAATCCTTTTGGATTCTCACAATGATCATTTTACTTCATCATTGATGAGCCGCCATTTTGATTTAGTGGGGTCTACTATAATTTTTGTTCACTTTTGTTTTGTTCCCCACTTTAGGTACAATGGCCCCACTTCCCTACTTTCCTTATACCCGCTCAGTGGTCACTTTCCCATAGTCGCCATCAGACGAGGAAGCGATGGCTATGATTAGGAATCATGATAAGGACCAAAAAACGCCTTTTGCTATGGAATGTCTGGTATGGTCATATCATAAGGGGCTGTCACAGTTTTACGTGCGGTGTACCGATAGAACCCATTCGTCCGATTTCATTTATGGAGCGTCCGCGTACTGCTTATGTAGTGGAGGCGGCTAATTGTGTTGGGATTTCCTAGCGCCCTGACCATCTATCATGGTTTTGCGGAACAAAAAAATTTTAGGGTTTAAAAACTGGAGCTAGAAAAACCCGTCCTAGAATCTACCATAAACCGAAACTAGCTAACAAAGAGGAGATCTTAACTACTATGATAGAAGTATCTCACCAAAAGATCCGTATTCTTCGATCTTCTATCCTCTTCGTTTGCTCTTTAAAATCTCCTTGATCGAGCTTGATCGCCGGTCTTCCTCCGTCAAAGATGATCCACCCAAGAGATGTAGTACATGGCTCTAGCTCTACACTAAAAGTCTAGTGGAGCAACTAGAGACTTTAGATTGCTAATCTAGAGTGTCTAGGATGTAGTGAAAGGTTCTAAGTGTGTATCTATCTCACTTCCTCTCTTGATTCTCAACACATGAAATTGTAGAGAGGAAGTTGAAGAAGAAGGAAGAGGAGCTCAAGAAAGGCTAGTGAGGAGAGTGAAACCAAGAATGGTGAGAATAATGAAATCTCATGAGAGAGAAAAAGATCAACCATGGTTTTGTAAAACCCCTTTTTCAATATAAAAAAATCAACTATGCTTGAATAGTTTGCACAAATGAATTGAAAATTCATTTGTGCAAACTATTCAAGCATAGTTGATTTTTTTATATTGAAAAAGGGGTTTTACAAAACCATGGTTGATCTTTTTCTCTCTCATGAGATTTCATTATTCTCTCCATTCTTGGTTTCACTCTCCTCACTAGCCTTTCTTGAGCTCCTCTTCCTTCTTCTTCAACTTTGTCAAAACTATTGAAGCATGATTCTCACCATACTCACCTCACCACCTTTACACCTCATTTTCCATTTAAAATAAATGGATAAATCTAAAATAAGGTGTCTACCTTCTAGAATGTTTTCCATATAAATACGGAATACACTCTACTGTATATACATACCTGTATTCGTATCAAAATACGAATACCCAAAAAGATAGAATAACACAAAGAACATAATACAGGAATATGCATATCGAAATAAATATGCATAAATTATTAAATCAATACCTGATTTAATAATCTGGCTCAATCCCGAGCCGACTAGTATTATCAACCATTCGATCGAATGTCCGGGTAACTAGTATAATCATTCGATCGGAACCCTACACGTATCCAATATGGCTACTACATCATTTCGCCTGAATCAGGGAAACCCTTTGTGTGGGACTCTAAAGAATCGACAGTACGCCGGCAGTGAGTTACTGGATAAATCCATAACCACAAGCACGTCAGCGGCACTAGCTGTACGTAATGGCTATTCGGGTACCTGTCGAAAAGGAATGCCGATGAGCAAACTCATCCGGATCCGTACTGAGCCTATTTATGATAATCTCCGTACAGTTCGGTCTCTTCATCTGAGAGTATCGCATACCGAGTCTAGGGGTGGTAAACGTCAGACCCTAATAACCAGATAATTTGTGCTGATGTGGCTCGGGACCAATCCGGGAAACTACTGATCTAATTATCATTAAATCCCAACTGTCTTAGCCAAGGTCTTATGTTGCTGGCCAATCGAACACAGTGCGATACCGACTCCCTATACCGGGAGAGACGATTCCCCAACAATCGCTCACTTCCTTCATGTGGCTCAGGATTGTACCCAATTAAAACCTATTTGCATGCCTCAATAGAGCCGTGGTAGGGTAGTAATCAAAATACAGTGTGAACTCACACGAGACAAATGACGATCTCAGGTCTGAAGACTTACCTCTACTCATGTCACCTGAGAACTGCTATCTGACGATAGGTATAGTACCATCTAGAAGTTCTCGGCGTGTCCGTCCTGTATACTCATCCCTAGTGAGCATCTGTATATGATCTTAAGTTCGAAAGACCCATGGCTGTGGGACCAACCATTGCCTTTCGTCGGGGTCTAGAAACGTATACACTAGTCTACTCTGGAATATCGTTGCCCAGTCTCGATACTCCTACGACTAGGGACACTTTAAGGATGTGCTTATCGACTACCCAGCTCCCGCAGGTATGATTGCCATCATAACGCAGGTAGTCAAGCAATGATCCTACGGGCTTTATCAACATGTATAAATGATGCCATCACAACACTGGTAGTCAAGTAAAGATCCTAAGGGCTCTACCAATATGTATTAGCGATACGCTAAAAGAAACATATAAACATATTAAGATAGAAACAAACTAAGTAGGATACTACCATATTGAGCAAGACTGTCATAAAATCCTGATCAGTCGAAAATATTGCATTCTTAACACATCAATTTCCCTACTCTTTCTAATCATCTAATGGTGTTTATTGTAAATATAACACGGATTACAAATTCATCTGGAATTACCAAATACCACATGTTACAGTTATAATCGACACTCTGGAGGGAAATTATGTGTTTATTTTTACACGCATGATATTGTATATCTCAACACATTTTATCGAGATTGTGTGCAGAAAATTCTTCAGGTCAAAGAACCGGAATCGCAAAAGTGCCGATAAAATACAGCAAGTCAAAGAATTTAAATCTGGCAGAGATTTAGAAGAGATAAAAAGATTCCAGATATCAATTATACACCCAGAGACCAACAGAAGAAGACAACAGAAAGCAGGTGCAATGAACTCTTCAAACGGCCGCGGAACCACGGCCAAGTTGGCCGAGTTGCCGCGGTTCCACGGCCGAGTTAGGGCATCAAGCGACGTGTTCTCTCCTGAAGCTTCACCCTAACAACCTCGCTTACTTGAGACGCTCCATTGTAACAGACTTCTTCTGGAAACTTCTCTGCAACAACCTTATTCTGGAAGGCTCCTTGTAACAATCTCATTCTAGAATGCTCTCCCTAACAACCTACCTCATTCTAGAAGGCTCTCTCTAACAAGCTAGCTTATGAAGGAAGATTTATTTGAAATTTATAAAACGGGATCTAGATCTAAGGTGAGGGGGTTTCAAAATTAGTTGTTAATTCAATCACAAATCCAAATCAATTCAAGATCCAAATCTAAATCAAGAGTCAATTGAGAGCATTATCAAGCTAAGGCATCCAAAGATCCTTTATCGCAACACCGATCGTCATCGGAGCAAGAGATCCGCAACCGATCCACGTCTCACGGCGATCGAGCCACACAAAGATCGATGTCAAATTCACCTCTTCAACGGAGCGATCGAGAGCTTAGTCTTGTACCTCGAATTGAGGAATTGTGTAAATTTGAAGAAGATTTAATAAAGGTGATCATTACTCTTAGTCTTGCTTTCTTTAGATTCTTGCATTATGAAATATATCATTCTTGATTATTCTATTTTCATGATGTGTGAGTGAAATCTCCACTTGTAAAGGATTCGAAAGAATCGGTAGATCAAGTGATGATAAGATCCTATTACTAATCTTAAGTCTTATGAGATTTGTCAACTCTAGGAAAGAAAATCATTAATGACCTAATTTGGAGTGAGATCACATTCTTGATTATTTCGTTGCAAACTAGGGATTAAATGATTGATGATTCTCTTTGCTAAAGGCTAGATCCGAATGATGATCAATGAAAAGACAAGGGATTGAGAAGGAGAAACCTAGTTTCTTCAATAGATCCCTAATATTCATTCACCACTATCGATCTAGCTACAATTTATCAATAGATAAGATTAGTCATTATGAGATTCATCATTGCTACTAATTTGATCGAATACTACAAGCTTTTCTACATTCTCTTGATAACCGATATTGATCTTGGATATATTCTTAATCTTTCTTAAATTCTTGAATGTTTTCTTGATTTTCTTGAAATGACTACTCAAATAAATCTCGAATTACTTTCTTGAATTTTTTTCTTTTATATTTTCTTTTCGACTCAACTAAAACAAGATGGAACAAGTACACACATCTCAGTGGACGATCCGTGCTCACTAAAAATCGCTACAAGCGACACCGTTAATTGATTGCGGTATAAAATTCTTTGGTTGTGAAAAATTTTACTTAACACGTCAAGAAGGAACCAATCAAATGGTGCCGTTGCCGGGGATGCATGCTATTTTGTTCGTTCTTGTTATTTGAGTTGAAAAAATATTATTCCATCAAATTTTAATTCAAGAATAGCTTCAAGTGCTTAACGGTTAGTGTTTGAATTTTGCGAGGGAATCTGGAATCATTTACTGAGAAAATTAAGATTAAGAGACTTTCTGAAGATTACAAAGGAGTACAAGAAGTTACAGGAAAATTTTCAAAACCTATTTCCTCCTTTCCAACGCGGATCCGCGACGTTTAGCTGGTTTTTGCGGCGGTTCCGCCGCCGTTTAGGTGAATCAGAGCCTAAAACTTCTGTGGTATATTCTCTGTTCTCTCCTCTTCTCTCTGATCGTGTCCAATAACAATTTCCTGCAAGATTCTTTGCAAAATTTGCAGCGCTTAAAAAAAAATCTTGTTGCGTTTCTTGAAATTGGTTGTTTTATATTTTAATACGGAAATTAAGGGGCAAAGACTAAATTCAGATTAGGTAGGGAATTCATTACCCTTCCTAAGCCCTAAAAATCACAAAACTAGCATCTGCATAACCCTTCATTAACTAAAAATATCTAGACAAGACTCTAAAGACCGTCGCGCTCAATTAGGAGAGAAGAAGATTGTGGGTAATCTATTGCTTATCCGTATTTCTTTTGTGGTGTCTAAGACAAGTGTGTCTATGGCAAGTGGTTACTTAATTAGGCCCACTACTTACGTAGTGGAAAACCTCCCACTTACCTGGCACTTACCTGACCACAGAAGGGATAAAGAGGCAATAGAGGATTTATCTTGCGATTTGTCTTCTGGAAGTCTAGGAGTTGTCTAGTGACTTGACCTAGGTGACCATTATATATAGGGTTTCTTGTGCATTTTTGTGTGAATTTTCATAAATCCTCCTTTTTTTTCAAAACAAACCAATTATTTTCTCTCATTTTTACCCTTTTTCCTCTCTTCTTTTCTTATAAAGGGTGACCAAAATAGACGAACTCTTGCTGCGCTTTGCTATCCACAACTAGATATTTCTTGTCTTCGTAATCGCTTTGGTATACTATCCAACTTTCCCATGTCTTTAAGAGATCAGATAGAACAAGAGGGTAGAAATAGTTGGCTACTTCAGTCTAGGTCTTATCAACCGTATCCTAATTCTATATCTGTTTCAAAAGATACTCCGAGTGAGGATGCCCCTAGACGCATGTCCACTGCTGAGCATACAGCTAGGGCCAAAGGCCAATGTTTCAATCCGGACCAATATCAACCATCACCACCACTTTCCAAAGAAGAATTTCATAATCGGTTTGTGGCATGTATGATGTCTATTGAAAATAGCCAACCAACCAACCAATATCAATATTCTTCTTATCATAATGTTGATCCTACTCCTGCCCAATTTTCACAACATTTCAATTCCTATCAATCCTATTCGACTTTTACACCTTCCCTAGACACTCATTCTAACCAATCATTTGGGAGTTTTACTTATCCACAAGAATTTCAATCTTATCCTGAAGCCCCTTGTCAACCCAAGTCTAGTCTTGAGCGGAAATTAGAAGAAGGTATAGTGATGTTTAACCGCATTAGAGAGCAATGGAAGGAAACCATGGCTAAATATGAAAGAGCAATTAGTCCCGAACCAGTTAAAAAATTTTCAATGTCTAATATGGCCATAAAACAAAGTGAGAATTTGGGTAGTGAGACGGAACTATATACCCTTCCTAATCAAACCTCCCCTTTCCAAACTGAAATCCACAACTCTAGTTTCACAGATTCATCAAGTATATCAAATGTTTCATCAATTGAAGATAGAATGTATGAGAAGTTGTGTAACTTTGCAGTGTTTGATTTACCCGACTGTGAAGGGTCCATTTCGAGTGAAACCATGCCAAATCCTTGTGATCCCTACACCTCCACTCTTGAACCAAAATTGACTGAAAACCATACTTTTAATGAGGTGTTTGAGAATTCTAACCTTCACTTGAATGAGGAAATTGACGTTGGGGATATATTGATTGATGTACCCGAAATTTTGGATGAGTTTGTCCCACCAAGTCATTAGAACCTTTCACTCCTATGTAGTCATCATCTCGGGCCTTTACCTATTCTTCCCGAGCCTCATACATGTCTTGACATTGATGATAATTGTATACCTAAAAAGCCAAACGAAATTCAGCTTTCATTTCCCACATCTGGTTCAGCGATCCTCGATACACCAATTTGTTTACCCATTTCACCTTCTACTTGTTCAGGTTCTTCTTCTGTTCCTGTAATGTTAACGAGTGTTGATGAATCACAATCCGATATTTCGAGTTCTAGCGAAACATTTAGCGACATTATTCTTCGATATATCGATGAAAGTTTCGAAGAAATTTTCGCTGATGAACTCGTATTCTTAACAGACACAGATTTTGTGATTAATCAACCTCCACCTAAGGAAGTTGAACCGCCGCCACTCCTTCTTCTAAGTTACGAGAATGAAAATGCTCCACTCATTCCTAATCATTCACATTCTCGCTGTCATTCATCCCCATTCTTTCATTTCTATAATTTAAAACTCAAACCATTTCCATCACACCACTTATTTCTTCCCCACTTCTTCTTGACTCTGTACAACATGTTCTTCCACCAACCGGTGCACATCACTGATAAAGTCTTCGAACGGTTGGTGCTGACATTAGGTCTTTGTAAGGCTTTGCATTGACCAATAACTTTACCCCCTCTTAATGAAAATGAAAAGTTGTCCTCGAAATTGTGAGCCAAAATTAAGTTTGGGGGAGGATTTTCACGATCATATTTCATGTACCTATTAATAAATTTTTTCTCCCAAGCCTACAGGTTTTTGAGATTTAACAGATGACAACAGTGAGGACACCGTTGTAAACAAGTTTGGGGGAGGTTTGTGCTTATTTACGCATCACTTTATATCATACTTTGCATAAGCACAAAACATATAATAAAAAAAATGTGTGTACATAAATAAAATAATAAAAGATTAGAAAGTGAAAAATTACATCTAAAAGATTGGAAAAATTTAAGAAAACCAAGAAAATTAGAAGTTTTCTTAAAAAAAACTAGTAATAAGTAGTTATGAGACGTTGTCCCATGGGTTAGTAAGATGAAAGAATTCACTAATCTGAGGATAAAAATAAGTCTGAAAATTAGTTTCTATTCTGGAAGCCAAACATTTGAACGTTGATATGCTACTATACGCAATTACACACGTCTTGAAACTCGAGATAGTAGAGGATACCTTGAAATGCTCTTATCTAAAAACCAAAGTATGTAGAAAATAATAAATGAAGCATAAAAGATAAAATGGTGAAGAAAAATGAACACTGTTTTTGTAATCACCAAGGCAGCATAAAAAAAATATAGCGAGGGTGCTCCATCACCTAGTGCCTTAGACCAACTGGTTTGGGAGTCACTGCTATGCCTTAGGTGTTGCAAGACGAGAAAATTGCTAATTACGACTAACATGTGAGCACATTTAGTAATCGGTCGGTTAGTACCTCAAGAAGTATTAACGGTCGCATGAAAAATGTGTGAGCAATTCCATCCAAACTATTCACTGACTAAAAAGTACTGTGGTGATGGACAAGAGTATGATAGCTTGAATTCTCCGAGTGTAGGGATGTTCTTTACACACACGTAGGGGTATATGATCGGTGTTTGGAAGAAAGGCAGGAATGAAGAATAAAGGCGATGTTTTATTAAGGAATGATGTGATTTCTAACATCTTTTCACGACTACTAAGATAGGGCTCATGACAACCGAAAAGCTAGTGTAGTTGGAAACTATGATTTTCAAAGTCTTTCTTTTATAATTCCTATCTTTATATGTAACTTTCACAGTCTTCCTTTTATTATAGGATTTTGTGGGTGCAATCCGCTGAAAAACCCTCAAGAGACAACCCTCCTCCTACTAGGGACACCTGGAGATTTAAAGGCTTGTTGCACGTGCTCAGTGCAATCGTGTTGCCTACGAAAGTGTGCTAGTTAGTTTTTCTTTTTCTAATATTTTCTCCTTCTCTTGAATAAAAGATATTTACTCGAGATGACCAAAATTAGGTTTGGGGGAATTTGATCAGTCGAAAATATTGCATTCATAACACATCAATTTCCCTACTCTTTCAAATCATCTAAGGACGTTTATTGTAAATATAACACGGATTACAAATTCATATGGAAATTACCAAATACCACGTGTTACAGTTATTATCGACGCTCTGGAGGGAAATTATGTGTTTATTATTACACGCATGATATTGTATATCTGAACACATTTTATCGAGATTGTGTGCAGAAAATTGTTCTAGTCAAAGAATTGGAATCGCAAAAGTGCCGATAAAATACAGTAAGTTAAAGAATTCAAATCTGGCAGAGATTTAGAAGGGATAAAAAGATTCCAGATATCAATTATACACCCAGAGACCAACAGAAGAAGACCAGAGAAAGCAGGTGCAGTCAACTCTTCAAACGGCTATGGAACCGCGGCCGAGTTGGCCGAGTTGCCACGGTTCCGCAGCCAAGTTAGGGCATCAAGCGACGTGTTCTCTCAAGTAGCTTCACTATAACAACCTTGCATACTTGAGATGCTCCATTGTAACAGACTTCTTTTGGAAACTTCTCTGCAGCAACCTTATTCTAGAAGGCTCCTTGTAACAATCTCATTCTAGAAGGCTCTCACCTCATTCTGGAAGGCTCTCTCTAACAACCTAGCTTATGAGGGATGATTTAATTGAAATTTATAAATGGGGATCTAAATCTAAGGTGAGGGGGTTACACAATTAATTGTTAATTCTAGCACAAATCCAAATCAATTCAAGATCCAAATCCAAATCAAGAGTCAATTGAGAGCATTATTAATCTAAGGCATCCAAAGATCCGTTATTGCAACGCTGATAGTCATCGGAGCAAGAGATCCGCAACCAATCCACGTCTCACGGTGATCGAGCCATGGAAAGATCGACGAAAAATTCACCTCTTCAATGGAGCGATCAAGAGCTTAGCCTTGTACCTCGAATTGAGGAATTGTGTAAATTTGAAGAAGATTTAATAAAGGCGATCATTACTCTTAGTCTTGTTTTCTTTAGATTCCTGCATTATGAAATATATCATTCTTGATTATTCTATTTTCATGATGTGCGAGTGAAATCTCCACTTGTAAAGGATTCGAGAGAATCGGTAGATCAAGTGATGATAAGATCCTAATACTAATCTTAAGTCTTATGAGATTTGTGAACTCTAGGAAAAAGAATCATTAATGACCTAATTTGGAGCGAGATCACATTCTTGATAATTTTGTTGCAAACTAGGGATTAAATGATTGATGATTCTCTTTGCTAAAGGCTTGATCCGAATGATGATCAGTGAAAAGACAAGGTATAGAGAAGGAGAAACCCTAGTTTCTTCAATAGATTTCTAATCTTCATTCATCACCTTCGATCAAGCTACAATTTATCAATAGATAAGATTAGTCAATATAAGATTCATCATTGCTACTAATTTGATCGAATCCTACAAGCTTTTCTACATTCTCTTGATTACCGATATTGATCTTGGATATATTCTTAATCTTTCTTAAATTCTTGAATGTTTTCTTTATTTTCTTGAAATGACAACTCAAATAAATCTCGAATTACTTTCTTGAATTTTTTTTCTTTTATATTTTCTTTTCGACTCAACTAAAACAAGATCGAACAAGTACACACATCTCAGTGGACGATCCGTGCTCACTAATGATCGCTACAAGCGACACCATTAATTGATTGCGGTATAAATTCTTTGGTTGTGAAAAATTTTACCTAACACGTCAAGAAAAGATCAATCAAATCCGTGTATATCCCAACCTTCCAAAATGTAATATGCAAACTAGTACTATACAATAATGTCCTCTAGGGCATATATCACTAACACTCATTTCATTTAGGGAGATTGCTTCACTTCGGGAATTTGGCGGGTAGTTTGCCGCACCCGTAGGGGTCTAGGGTCGGGTTTGGCTATTCATCATGACTGTGGAATCCTTTTTTCATTCTAGGCTAAAACGAAACACGGAAATTCTAGTATATCCAATATATTCATCTGTGTTGCTGTGATCTGTGATCTGAAATAGCTATCATTGCATGAGACGAATGGCTATATATATATATATATATGAGATAAATGTTGCTTATGTTCTGCACCTGCGCTAGTCCAGCCCCCGCTCTGCCGTTAATTAAGTAACCTAATGGTGCAAGACGGGCCCCGTAGGGAATGTGGATGGCATAAGCGTACATTCTATTTTCGTTTCTTTCTGCAATGATAGGGTTCAATGTGTTGCGCCACGGCAGCGCCCCGGCCGTCTATCCGAGGCCAAAATGCGGAATCAAAATTTTCTTAACTTTTAAACTGGCGCTACCGCGGACAATATACCCGGATCGTAACCATTAACAGATACTAGCAAACAAGAGAAAGGGTGAGAGATATACCGAGTGATCCGAGTCCTCCGGTCTTCTCGTCATCGTCCCGATCTCCCGCGGAAACTCCGGTCGTCTCATCCTTGCCGGAAGGGCACCACATCGTCTGCATCTTTTACGGGCTCCCACCTCAATACCGAGGCAACTCGGGCGCGAAGTTGGCAAGCCGACACGCCCAAGATATGCTGTAGAATATAGTGTAGAATCGTTGTCTCATTTGGGGTAGTGAAGTTGCCTTGGAGGGAGAAGAGAAACATGAACTTTGGAGAGGGTTTTTGAGAATTTAGCAAGCATGGAAAAAGAGATGTGAATGAATCCTTCATACAAATGAACTCCTCTCATTTTTTTCTCCTCTCATCAAAATGTGGCCGGCCATGCTTGCTTGGAAATGGTGGAGGGAAAAGCAACACATGAAGGGAGGTGAGTGTAGGATAAAGAGAATGGTGACCATAAACAAAACATCATCATGATAAACTTACATCAAACCCATACCCTCTCTTTAATGCAAGTGATGGTGGAAAAGAAAAGATGCCTTCATAATCAAACCATTTGCATGAAACCCCTCCACAATGTGTTATTTGCAAACTTGCAAATAACACCCTCCATCAAAAGGTCCGGCCGGGAAAGAACAAAGGAAAACCGGCCGGAACGGAATGCAAACTGGCAACTCCAGAAAACTGGTCCCGTAATAAATTACAGGAAAAACCCCGATACTGTGCATACACATCCGCATCTGTATTCCGTCCGGATACAAATGCAATGAGACAAAATCTACACTGTACTAAACTAGGATCCGGCTTAAACCAAAGCTGGCTAGTAATATCCGTCCGATCCTGATCCGTGCAATACCGCACGTATCTGATCGAACCCTGCCATATATCCATACGGCCACTACAGCGTTTCGCCCGAAAGCTTGAGTAACTGAAAGTGTGGTGGACTCTAAAGACACGTCAATACTATGGCTGTGGATTTAACCACTAGCACGTCAGAGGTATAAGCCAATATGTAACGGGCCACCAGCTATTGACCAAAAGGGACGTCGATGAGCGAACTCATCCTGACACCCTACTGAGCCTGTCAGTGACAATATCCGTACAGTCCGGTCCGTTCGTCTATGAGCATCGCATGGCGGGCCTAGGGGGTTGGTAAAAGTCAGACCCCCAAAGGCGGTACAAGTCGTGTCGGAGTGTAGCCCAGAACGCCCTGAGATACTACTGGAATACCTACCAGTAAATCTCCTGCCTCGGCCGAGGGCTTTGCGTAATGGCTCTCCTAGACACAGCGCGACCTCACCCCCAATACCGGGAGAGACGTACCCCTGCAGATCTGCTCACTGCCTCTATATGGCTCGGGACTGTACCCAACTAAAACCTGTTTGCACGAATCCTTTGAGCCGTGGTAGGGTAGTAATCAAAGCACAGTGGGAACTCACACGAGACAAATGACGATCTCAGGTCGATGAACTAACCTGTTCAAATGTTACCTGGGAACTGCTATCTGACGTCTGGTATAATCCCAACTAGCAGGTTCCCGGCGAGTCCTGTCCGGTGTACTCATAACCCAATGAGCACTTGTATACATCTTAGGTGAACAAACTGACACCAGTGGCTTATGAGACCGGCCACCGCCCCTCGTCGGGGTCTCGACTGTATACACTAGTCTACTCTGGAGAATCGATGCCCTGTCTCGAAACTCCCATGACTAGGGACCTTTTAAGGATGTGCTTGTAGACCACCAGCTCTCACGTATATGATCGCCATCATACTGCCGGCAGTCAAGCAAGAATCCCAGGGGCTCTATCAGCGTGTAATTGCGACCTGTAAGGTCACCTGAAGCAGTACACGATGATAAAGGTAAACCAGATAGCATACTATCATCTCGAGTAAGACTGTCCTACCGGGATAGGTCCTCCCTCAATCATTGCAATTACGTGCCTGTGATCCAATAATTGACTCTGAGGGCACTATCTCCAACAATCTCCCACTTGCACTCAAGGCTAATTATTGCGATGTCGCATACTCACAGCCCGTGTGATACCGAACACCCAACTCCTCTACTAGTCAGTCTCACAAAGCTCGTTTGCGAAACTATTGCGTTCGAGGAATAGCCTCAGTGAGTGGATCCGCTGTGATGTTTCTTTCTATGTCTCTCTATATCTCAAGTTCGCGGAGAAAGCCATCTCCCGAAATGAGCAATACCTGTCTTAGAGTATGTATGGATATCTGATGGGACCTAGCTCATAAATGAACTCCAAATCCAAACTTCTTAGACTGTATCGATAACTGAAATTAATCAGTACCCAGCGCCATGCCTCCCTCAGTATTGCCTTGGACCACCTGTCCAAAATACTGCCCCTCGTCTGAAGGAGAAACTACAACTCTGACAGCCACTCTGCCATCCATGTCACCTTGGAAGCCTGGAATGATAACTGTCTCCCAAATGAAGCTGTCGTTATCATATCCCTAGAACATCCACTTATGTTCTAAAACTGTTTCCGACTGTTCCTCCAGGATTGGATCAATATCAACTTATTGCATCTAGTGCAGGAACAACATCTGGTGTGGTACTTGACATCTCATGACTGACTCAATTGCCTAAGCAAGTGATCTGTCAATCATGCGTATCCCTCTCCCCTTTAGTCTGTAAGACACCTTTAGAGAGGGTGACTCCATTACCTGCAGGTGTACTACCGTGTCAGGAGTCGTCCATTCTAAATACTCATTGAATGCTGTCAAGGTACCCAGATTAGGAAACCACCCAAATCTAGATCTAAAACTATAGATCTAGTAACCAGAATGTCTGATATAATATCCAAGTCCTGTGTGGAGAAAACACCGTGTGACAACCAAAATATAACCGATCGTAGTATAGGAATATCACTTCCTACTCTGTGTATGTCATCAAATACCAGGACATCACACCCTACTACCTTCTTAACAGATCCATCCCCTATTCTGATGAAGTCAAACCTATGACTTCACATCAGAAATAGATGATCTATCTCCGCAATATCTGCTTTAGTCTATAAATAGACATAAGCCAGATGTCCACCAATGCTTCCGCTGCTCCCACTGACTACGACAACCCTCTGGCAGAGTCATATAGACGTGCACTTCTAAAGCTAGTTTAGAACGACGCTATACTCATCCTCCTGCCGGGTCTCGCAGCCTGGAACAACAACAATGGCAAGTGTGGGTAAACAAGAACTTCCCTGTCACCGTCCTTGAGGCTACCGGAGTACCTCTCGGGTGCCTGAAGTTACCCACCTTATCTGCGGAGTGGCCAATGGAATGTTAAATCAGATTGAATCTTTAGGTTCCTTATCAAATCTTCAGTAATCGTTTGCGGTTCTGGAATCACTTCCAGTTCTACCATACTCCCACTACTGTTTTTGAAAAAATCCATTTTTATTAAAACTGTGGCGAGTCAAGAACAATATCACTATTGATCTTTCTTATGGTAGAAAGTCAACCCTCGTCATAGCCTGGGTCAACCCACAAACAGCCATTACAGAAACGTGCCTTGAGTTATCCAGAGTCTGGTTTTAATCATAAGCCGGACAACTCCCCGTACCTTAACAATGTTAAGATATGAACTGTACTATATCCAATATAGAACCAGAGGCACTGATTTAATTGAACCAGATTCAAATCATGCAGCTGTCTCCAGTACATGTCAACTAAATGGAGAGAGGCCGATCAGCGTTACTCAACTTAGGAATGCTTCCAATTATGAGTAACCTGAAAAAGAAGCTAGTTCTCTTAATCATTACTATCAACTGAACACCATACACAAGTATCTACATCCTCGATCATTTTGAAGAATCCCGATACTTGCTACACCTGGTTCTCTACTCTATTCAAATACCTATAACTCCTCAAAACTTAACCCTGTGTTCCTACGAAACACATGTCTAAGAACTAGAGAAGTTAAAAGTAAACAGAATATAGTATGAGGACCAACCCCTCTGACCTAATGGACACTGGACAACATACAATACTCTGTATAAGTCCGCTGAGTCTAACAACTCTTTCACTGTGCGTCGTAGGTTGAAAAACTGTACTTATGGTTAAGAAGAATTACACCGTTGTTTGATGCTCCTTACCTAACCATCCACTGATATAGGTAAATGTCATCGACATAATATCAAAAGGTATATCTCACTCTATGAAAATAGACGTACAGATATATCAATTTGAAATTGGTGCACAACAGCGGATATTCAAAACCAAATATTTGCCGACCGGCAAACAGCCCAGGTGATCTCCTCAAATATCACCGATTACAACGAATCTCGATATAATGAGGATGATCACCCAATTCCCAATAACTTACTCCCACTCATCATTTGTAAAACCATACAGATGTGAGAATCAAACCTGGTAAATACACACCCTGGAGCAAGTGTCTAATCGGGAAATCAGTTTTCTTTTAACAGTACACAGTTGAACTGAAACATTGAAATGTTTCGATAGGGTGTCCTGGTATTCCTAGTAATGCCTCTACCATTATCCAGATTCACAACTGTAACCGTATATCTCTTTGCCATCTGTCCAAATCCCTTTATATGTCTTTAGTCATTACCGTCTGCACACCCCCTTAGGCCAAATGGTTTTCTTCCTTCCCTACCGTTCGGTACCAGCCTATGGTTTGGAAGAAGACTATCCAATAAGCATAATGGGTGTACTGTCCTAATCCTAGGAGCACTCGCAATGCGAGAGAAGGTGAAGATAAAAGACAACCGAATAAACCTTATTCCTATTTCTCCTGGACCAGAATCCATCCCCGAACTGGAACAAGTTCCTTTCGAGTTCGTATATAACCATACGATGGAGTATCCAAATAAACTGTGGATCTTCGTAGTGATACGGAGTGTCCTGGAGAAATACAAAGGTGATTTAGGTTTGGCGAAGATATACTCGGTTTGGTCGTGAATAGCAGTCGCAATTTACTTTGCCCTCTTACTAATCCCTTGCTTTGTCTTAACTTAATACCTTCTGTACACCATCGTTATGCTAATTGGTTTTCTTCATTCCCCACCGTTCGGCACCAGCCTAAGGTTTGGAAGAAGACTATCCAATTTGCATAATAGGTGTACTATCTCCTAAACCAAGGAGTACTCGCAACCTGAGAGAAGGTAAAAGGAAAAGACAACTGAATAGTCCTATTCGTTTTCTCCAGAACCGGAAACCATCCTCGAATAAATTCCTTCGAGTTCGTATCTAACCATACGATGGTTTTGTCCAATGGAAGTGGACGTTCGTAGTAATACGGGGTGTCCTGGAGAAAAGGGTAAAAGTAGGAGTGGCAATGAGGCTTGCAACTCTGACAATCCAAAAGCCAGTGTTAAGAAGGTTCGGTCAACTTGGTCACTGAGTCATAGTCCAGGGTCGGGTCAATGGTCGCTGCCAAAGAGAGAGAGAAAAGAAACACTCAGTGTGCACTCTAACCTAGATCAGAATGGTTATCACTTTATCTAATCTGGAAACCTCCCACTGTAACCTCAAATTCTTCCCCAAACCTGAAAGAAGAATTAGTCGGGATCACCCGAGGAGTAAACCAACTCATCAGTGGGAATCGGGATCCAACTATCATTGCATGATAACTTGACGGAATCCACTCAAGTCACCACACTCCAGAAGGTATGCGCATGCCTGGCAAGTTTCAGTTTCTTTAGAAACTCCCGATGTGATTTTTACCCCTAGGACCCAAGTGACCTTGACTGAGCCAACATATCAAAGGATCCTAGTCAAGTTCAACCCGTTATTATCTTGATTGCATTAGACCCACCCGTACGAATCCTTGACTAAGCCAAAATGACCGCACGACTGTCCTAACCAATCTCATATCCATGCAACAGAAAAGCACTACATAGCTACCGAACACTACGCCTCGGCTAAGCACGACATACGCAGCACGAATACTAAGTAATACTAATCTGAAATGACGGAGGGCTACGACTGGTTTTTGGCGAAAAACCTTTAACGTAATGAACTTGATATCGTTGAAGGAACTGCATAACTTTTTATAAAAATATAGTGACGAAAACCTTTGCTAAAGAGGTCACTCCCGATGAAGGGATCTCGGCTCTTTCCCCGTAGAATGAGGTGCAGGATATTCCAACTGAATACCATGATGCAAAGCAAAAGTAATCGGCTATAGTGAAGTTAATGCCCTGACGCAAACTTCTGTCCAAGGGGTCACTCCCGGTGAAGGGATCTCGGCCCTTGCCTCGTCGACTGAGGAGCAGGATATTCCAAATGAATACCACGATGCAAAACAAAAGTGAACGTCCTTGCAATAACAGCTTTTTTTTGAAAAGTGTTCCAACAACATCAGATTAGGTTTGTTTATCTTGCATTGATCCGAATCAATGCAGTCCCATCAATTGATCACACCACAAAGAACGAAAATATACTGACGTACGTATATGCCATCCGCATTCGCCACTGGGTCCCGTCATCACCCGTTAGGTTAGCTAACTAACGGCAGAGCGGGGACTGGACTAGCGCGGATGAAAAACATATACAACATCTAGTAATATATATACCAATATATAGTATTTCGCTCAAGGCGTGAATAAAATGCAACATCACAGAAATATACAGCATCATAGAACAATACAGATATCTGGGATCCCCGGGTTTCACAGAGCCGCTGCTGAAACCCGACGTTCCCCTGGTCGTGTGGAGAGCCTGTGCAATGAAAACCTAGACCCCTACGGGCGCGGCAAGTCACCCGCCAAAACCTGAAGCGAGGCAGCCCCCTTCAGCAACGTGAATGGACCACCCAGCACTTCACGGAATCCGGTAACTCGGGCACCCCTCCAGGGTCAACCTGTACCCCCTACGAGTGCGACGAATAGCCCGCCAATTCCAGACTGAAGCCCCCTCCGTCTCAATGCCCTGAGATGCGGGCCCGTTGCCCTCTAGAACCCGGCTATCCGTGCACCCCTCCGCGGGGTAATCCTAGTACAGAAAGTAAAATATACATACAACGGGTACATCGACCGCAACCAGGTCGTGCCCCAAAAGAATAATACAAACAGGCAGTGACGGCAGTCCACATGTCGGACGCTCGCCCCGCAATATCAAATGTACATATAAAACAAAACTGTACTAACATTGCATCCAGGCTATCCCCACGACCGATCCGCAACATCACAGCATAAACACAAAACATCAACGTGAATGTCACGTTCGCAAATCCGTCTAACCGGGCTATAGCAGTTAGACCGGATTTACCGATCGAGTGACATTCACGGTCGCAGATATAATGTAAATACTGTGAAATAATGTGTTTAAAATATCCAATCGATCAAAAATTAACAAGTGGGCCCCCAAGCAATACTGTAGCACTCACAGAAATTCTGGGCCCAATTTTAATATTCCAAAACCCCTATTATCAGCCCAGAAGCCCACTGGAGAAGTTTGACACATTGACCATTCTAACCTGCGGCGGAACCGCGGCAACAAGGGGGGTTTTGCCGCGGTTCCGCGCTCCGCCTGAAGGATCAATGTCTCGAATTTTCCCAGAACTCTTAGAACTTCTAGTACATCAATTTTCTACAACCTGAAAAATTTTTAGAGCCCAGAAAAAATCGACAGAAAACTGATGCAAGCAAAACGCGGTTTTTGGAATTTTGGTCGATCGGATAAGTAAAACGCATTAGAATAAGCTAGGCAAGGTTAATGGCGTGGCTCTGATACCATGTTGCGCCACGGCAGCGCCCCGGCCGTCTACCGAGGCCAAAATGCGGAATCAAAATTTTCTTAACTTTTAAACTGGCGCTACCGCGGACAATATACCCGAATCGTAACCATTAACCGATACTAGCAAACAAGAGAAAGGGTGAGAGATATACCGAGTGATCCGAGTCCTCCGGTCTTCTCGTCATCGTCCCGATCTCCCGCGGAAACTCCGGTCGTCTCATCCTTGCCGGAAGGGCACCACATCGTCTGCATCTTTTACGGGCTCCCACCTCAATACCGAGGCAACTCGGGCGCGAAGTTGGCAAGCCGACGCGCCCAAGATATGCTGTAGAATATAGTGTAGAATCGTTGTCTCATTTGGGGTAGTGAAGTTGCCTTGGAGGGAGAAGAGAAACATGAACTTTGGAGAGGGTTTTTGAGAATTTAGCAAGCATGGAAAAAGAGATGTGAATGAATCCTTCATACAAATGAACTCCTCTCATTTTTTTCTCCTCTCATCAAAATGTGGCCGGCCATGCTTGCTTGGAAATGGTGGAGGGAAAAGCAACACATGAAGGGAGGTGAGTGTAGGATAAAGAGAATGGTGACCATAAACAAAACATCATGATGATAAACTTACATCAAACCCATACCCTCTCTTTAATGCAAGTGATGGTGAAAAAGAAAAGATGCCTTCATAATCAAACCATTTGCATGAAACCCCTCCACAATGTGTTATTTGCAAACTTCCAAATAACACCCTCCATCAAAAGGTCCGGCCGGGAAAGAACAAAGGAAAACCGGCCGGAACGGAATGCAAACTGGCAACTCCAGAAAACTGGTCCCGTAATAAATTACAGGAAAAACCCCGATACTGTGCATACACACCCGCATCTGTATTCCGTTCGGATACAAATGCAATGAGACAAAATCTACACTGTACTAAACTAGGATCCGGCTTAAACCAAAGCCGGCTAGTAATATCCGTCCGATCCTGATCCGTGCAATACCGCACGTATCTGATCGAACCCTGCCATATATCCATACGGCCACTACAGCGTTTCGCCCGAAAGCTTGAGTAACTGAAAGTGTGGTGGACTCTAAAGACTCGTCAATACTATGGCTGTGGATTTAACCACTAGCACGTCAGAGGTATATGCCAATACGTAACGGGCCACCAGCTATTGACCAAAAGGGACGTCGATGAGCGAACTCATCCTGACACCCTACTGAGCCTGTCAGTGACAATATCCGTACAGTCCGGTCCGTTCGTCTATGAGCATCGCATGGCGGGCCTAGGGCGTTGGTAAAAGTCAGACCCCCAAAGGCGGTACAAGTCGTGTCGGAGTGTAGCCCAGAACGCCCTGAGATACTACTGGAATACCTACCAGTAAATCTCCTGCCTCGGCCGAGAGCTTTGCGTAATGGCTCTCCTAGACACAGCGCGACCTCACCCCTAATACCGGGAGAGACGAACCCCTGCAGATCCGCTCACTGCCTTCATGTGGCTCGGGACTGTACCCAACTAAAACCTGTTTTCATGACTCCTTTGAGCCGTGGTAGGGTATTAATCAAAGCACAGTGGGAACTCACATGAGACAAATGATGATCTCAGGTCGATGAACTAACCTGTACACATGTTACCTGGGAACTGCTATCTGACGTCTGGTATAATCCCAACTAGTAGGTTCCCGGCGAGTCCTGTCCGGTGTACTCATAACCCAATGAGCACCTGTATACATCTTAGGTGAACAAACTGACACCATTGGCTTATGAGACCGGCCACCGCCCCTCGTCGGGGTCTCGACTGTATACACTAGTCTACTCTGGAGAATCGATGCCCTGTCTCGAAACTCCCACGACTAGGGACCTTTTAAGGATGTGCTTGTAGACCACCAGCTCTCACGTATATGATCGCCATCATACTGCCGGCAGTCAAGCAAGAATCCCAGGGGCTCTATCAGCGTGTAATAGCGACCTGTAAGGTCACCTGAAGCAGTACACGATGATAAAGGTAAACCAGATAGCATACTATCATCTCGAGTAAGACTGTCCTACCGGGATAGGTCCTCCCTCAATCATTGCAATCACGTACCTGTGATCCAATAATTGACTCTGAGGTCACTATCTCCAACAATAAATGATGGGACAACATTAATATTGTTTAATGCAAAGAAAACAAACAAAATTTAAATCGTTGGAACAATTTCAAAACCACTTGGTTTTTTTTAAAAAAAACTTTTAAAAGCGGAGCCTACACCACTCCTTTTAAAAGCTATCTTGGTTCCTTCGACTATATCAAGTTCATTACGTTCATGGTTTTCGCCAAAACCAGTCGTATCCCTCTATCATTTCAGATGGGTATTCAGTAGTATTCAAGCTATATATTTTGACTTTCGCCAAGGCATAGTGATTGGTAGCTGCTGGGTATTCATATGTAGTATAGATAGATGCGTTAATCTGGGACAGGCATACAACTATTTTGGCCTTTGTCAAGGGTTTGTACGAATGGGTTCAGATTAACCTGGACAATGACGGGTAGAACATGACTTGCGTCTTATGATATTTTGGCCTTCGTCAAGGTCATAAGTGCCTGGGGCAAAAATCCAAATCCGGAGTTTCAAAAGAAAAGGAAACTTGCTAATTTTGCATAACATCTGATGTGTGATGATTTTGGTACGATTCCTTCAAAGTTGTCACACAATTATAGTTGGATCCCGATCCCAACGTGAGTTTTGTTACTTCTCGGGAGAGTTTCTCACTTTACAATCAATGCTATAAACCAAGTAGGTGTCTAGAATGGTGTTAGCGGGGCTACACCTACATAGAAAAGAAGTTTTTCAATTAAGGAACTTCGCGAAAGTGTTGTAAAACCTCCTTCGAAGTACTGACACTAGCTTGGCCGAAAGGTTAAAGCAGGAATTGTACGGTGCGATTAATCCCGACTAATTCTTCTTTTATGGTTTGAAGGAGGGTTTGAGGAAACAGTAGGAGCCATCCTGTTTAGATAATCTAATAACCAATCTAAACTTGTAAGAGTATCATGTTGAGTGTTTCTTCTCTCTCTCCTAATTGCAGTGAACAAAATGACCGGGTTTAAGTTACTGCTAGATAAAAATATATTGATGGCGCCAAACTATAAAGATTGGCAAAGGAATGTCCAGATGCCCATAACATATGACAAGCTGGGATACCTCCTAACTACCAAAGCCCCCGCTGTCCTAGGTCTAGATTCCACCATCGCGGATATTGAGATCCGTAAGACATTGGAAATAGACAGTGCGAATGCCAAGTGTCTCGTGCTGGCCTCTATGGATAATGAACACCAGAGGCGGCACGAGAAGATGGACTTAGCTTTCATCTTGCTCCATACCAAGGATTTATATGGAGAGCAATCTCGTATCGCAAGATACGAGACCTCAAAGAAATTATTTCACGGACCTTGGGACCACGTTGGAGAACGAGTTATATATAGACTTGATTCTACAGTCCCTCCCCTCTACCTATGCCCAGTTTATCTTTAATTTCATATTCAAGATAAGGAAGTTACACTTCTAGAACTCTTCAACATGTTGAGAACTGTAGAGAGCGCCCTAAAGAAAACCAGGGAGACACCCGCTCTGCTTATTGGGGAATCTTTCTCCTCTAAATCCAAGGGGAAAGCCAAGGAAAGAAGGCCCCCACCAAGCCGAAAGGCGGTGTCGTACAGCGGAAAGGCAAGGCAAAAGTTAGGGGGCCGACAGTACGGAAAGAGGAATGCTTCTATTGTCACAGAAAATGCCCTTGGAAGAAGGACTGCAGGGCTTGGAAAGCCAACAACCAGGATTCGAAGCAAGTTATGGCTTCGGCTTCAGGTGTGTTTATGATTGAAAATTGTCTGTCAACCAACTCTACTTCCTAGGTATTGGATACCGGTTCTGGATCTCATATCTGTAATTCATTGCAGGCATTGAGAAACCGTATAGTTTTGAAAGCAGGTGATATGACCCTCAGGGTTGCTAACGGAGCGAGCGTGGATGCTGTTTCCGTAGGGAAATATCACCTAGGATTGACAAGTCGACACATTTTGGTTTTGCGTAACTATTTTTGTGTACCTAGTTTGACATGTAATATCATCTTTGTATCTTTACTATCTAAAGAAGGTTATGATTTTACATTTTTAAGCAATGTTGTAAACATTCACCTTAATCATGGTTTGATTGGGTCAGGTACACTAGACAACGGTATATACGTATTAAATCAACACCAGGTTTTCAATGTCTAGAACACATTTAAAAGAAAGTCTCTAGAATTAAATCAAGTTTTCTTATGGCATTGTAGGATAGGTCACATCAATGAAACACGGTTGACGAAATTACATAAAGAAAGATACTTGGATCTATTTGAATATCTGTCTTATGCAACTTGTCAATCATGTCTCAAAGGAAAGATGACAAAGACTCTGTTCACTGGACACTGAGTAAGAGCCACCAAGCTTTTGGGACTCATAAACAGCGACGTGTGTGGTCCATTGTCTACACATGCAAGAAGTGGGTATTTCTACTTCATTACTTTTACGGATGATTTCTCAAGGTATGTACATGTATTCTTGATGAAACATAAATCCGAGGCCTTTGAGAAATTCCAAGAATACAAGAATAAAGTGAAAAAACAGGCAAAAGTATCAAGACACTTTGATCTGATCAAGGTGGTAAATACTTAAGTGCCGAGTTCCTGGATTATTTAAAAGAGAATGGAATTCTCTCTCAGCTTACTCCTCCATACACACCTCGGCACAACGGTGTATCAGAAAAACGGATCCGCACCTTATTAGATATGGTACGTTCCATGATGAGTAACGCTGAGTTACTGTGAACCTTCTGGGATTATGCACTAGAATTCACTGCATATCTTTTGAACAAAGTTTCTACCAAGTCTATGCCTACCACACCATATGAAAAGTGGAGTGGGAAGAAACCCTATCTTAAGTAGCTTAAGATATGGGGATGCCCAGCTTTTGTCAAAAAGCAGCATGCAGAGAAGCTCGAGGCCCGATCGGTACTGTGTAAGTTTGTGGGCTACTCAAGGAACTCCAGGGGGTATCTTTTCTATTACACAGAGGAACAAAAGGTTTTTGTTTCTCGGCATGCCCACTTTCCGGAGACTCGATTTCTTGAAAAAGAAATAAGTGGGAGTGCAATAGATCTGGATGAAATTCCTGAACAACAAACTATTACTGAAAGCATGGTGAAACCAGAAGTTTCAAAAGAACCGGACGTCCATGCGCCACTCCGCAGATCTAGTAGGCAGTTTCATCCGCCCGAGAGATACTACGGTTTTCTTATAGACGGGGATAAAGAGGATTGTATCATATGATGATAAGTAAACTAGTTTCCAGCAGGCCATTATGAGCAGAGACTCAGTAAAATGGTTGGATGCAATGCGTACCGAAATGGAATCCATGTACACCAACAAACTTTGGACTTTGGACATTGCACTGTTGGATATAGTGCCCTCAAGTCAATTATTGAATCGCAGGCACGCGATTGTGATGATTGAGGGAGGACCTATGCTGGTAGAACAGTCTTACTCGAAATGATAGTATGCTATCTGGTTTGTCTTTATCATAATGTACAGCATTAGGTGGCATTACAGATCACTATTACATGTTGATAGTGTTAGATATGTATGCCCTAGAGGCCTGTATTGTATAGGATGCTAGGCATGTATATGTACAGAAACAATCTTTGCTCGAAATAATAGTATGCTATCTGGTTTATCTTCATCTTAATGTTTGATGTGTTGTATTTCATATCTTTATATAGATGTTGATGAAGCCCTTAGGATTATGCTTGACAACTGGGATTATGATGTAGATCATACAAGTGGGGCCTGGACAATCTATAAGCATATCCTTTAATAGTTCCTAGTCGAGGGTATATCGAGACAGGGCATCGATATTACCAGAGTAGACTAGTGTGTATGTTTCTTGACCCTGGGGGCGATGGTTGATCCCACAACCATTGGTGTTTGACATCAAAGATTGTATACAAGTGCTCATTGGAGAATGGGTAAACCGAACAGGACTCACCGAGAACTCCTAGATGGTATATATACAAATTGTCAGATAGCAATTCTCTGGTGACACTTGTATAGGTTAGTCTATACACCCGAGATCCTTATAGTGTCTTGTGTGATTCCCACTGTGCTTTCATTTTCTTCCTACCACGGCTCTACTTAGTCGTGCAAATAGGTGGATTTTGGGTATAGTCCCGAGTCACATGGAGGCGGTGAGCGATAGGAGGGGTTTTGTCTCTCCCAGTATAGGGAGTTGATGTTGCGCTATGCTTGATCGGCCATAACAGCAAATCCCTGGCCAGGTTTGTCGAGATTTACTGATCAGTAGTTTCTCGATGCGTTATGGGCCATAAATCAACATGACTTATAAAGTTACTGGGTTCTGACATTTACCACCCCTAGACTTCATATGCGACGTATCAGACTGTAACATTTTGAAATATTTTAGATAATTAATTAAATTATTTATTTAATTAAAATTGTTAATTTAAAATTTTATTGAAACAAAATGGGACCTTTCATATGTAGTGTTTGAAATTAATTAATTTGAATAATTAGTTTGTAACATTAGTTACTAAGAAGGGTTTTAGTGAAATTTTTAGCTTCATTATGTATTATGATATAGTGTGAGGGGTTTTATGGAAAGTTTAATTAATTGTGGAAATTAGATATTGTGTGAGGGTTTTCTTGTAAAGAGGGCTAGATCATTGTTAAGGTTAATGTAAACTCATTGGATATCTTAACCTAGGTTCAACCTCACACATACACCTCCTCCTTGCATGAAAACACCACCGTCTTGCATGGTGACACCACCTCCTACCTTATCACTCCTTATTCTTATATTGTCCAAATGGTTCAGTTGATATATATCAAGTTGAAACTAATTAACTAGCTTAGAAAAAGAAAAATATTAGAACACGCCAAAGAAAAAGAGAGAAGAGAAGAAAAGCTAAGTGCTAAGGATCATTCCCACCACTATCAAGCTAGGATAAATTGTGCTTGTACACCTTTGAAGGAAACTTTTAGTTGATCTTCTAGATAGGTATAATTTCCAACCCTGTAGTTCTTTTAATTCAATACTGTTTTAGTATAGAAGGTGATATCGGTAAATGTCGGATTTGGGTTAAGTTATGGCTCTGTTTTGAATCTGCTATAAGTTAGTTAATCTTTAGAAAAATCAAGTAATGCAATAACCTTGTAAATTGGACATAGAATAACCACTAGAAACATGGAACCATTCCTCAGATTTTCGGCCGGCGACATCCACAAAATTTCCGAGCGCCCCGGTTTTCTGTGGGGTCTAGTTGTTGGGGTTTTCAGGATAGCTCTTTGTTTATATTTTGGGGTGTCTGGTATTGTTAGTTTATTTTAATTATTCAGTATATAAAATCTGGAAGCAAATATCAGTTTTGGGGTTAAAATTATAAATACGATACGGATATATCGTGTTACGATTTCTGTTTCTGCCTGTTGCGACCAGAATAGGGTTAGCTTCGGTTAAACTAGGTCCAGTTAGTCACAATATCCATACAAAGCATACTTAGTATGTCAATCGTGTAGTTTCACGTTTTCGTCGTATAAGATTTTAGCCGTTTCTTATACGAAGTTAAATTCTATATTAGGTTCGATCGCGGAGACATCGGAGACCGTAAGAAAAGGAAAAGGATTTATGACATCTGAGTAGTTTCGACGTATTCCGGTGAGTAGATTTAACATCTACCGGGGGATTTTATATGGATGGCGTTATACGCCCGTAATTAATAGTTGGATAACAATTTCCTTTATATTGAATATATGTATAAAACTAAGAAACTTCATCATACGCATTCATATCTATAAAATAACACTTGCTAGAACACTGGACGAATTATCGATGAGTCATGTTGCACGCGCACATGCCTATATGTTACACTACACCTCATCGATATTGACATGTCACGTATCATTTAGAACTTGCCATATTCTATATGATTTCTTTCATACCATAAGCATCATTATTAGTGGTTGTGTGCATCGTTGTTATTAGTTGATACCAGATAAGTCGAAAATATTGCATTTTTAACACATCAATTTCCCTACTCTTTGCAATCATCTAAAGGTCTTTGGTATAAATATAGCACATATTAGCAATTCAATACCAAATAACATGTGTTATACATTATAACCAGCATTTTGAGGGAAATTGAGTTTTTATTATTGCACGCATGATCTTTTGTATATCAAACACTTGTCTCGAGATTGTGTGCAGGAAATTCTCCAGGTAAAAGAGCCAGAACTGATAAAATACGCCAAGTCCAAGACTTGAAATCTGGCAGTGAACAAGAAAGTATAAAAATATTCCAGACATCAGAAAAGTGCCATAAAGCCAACACAAAAATACCCTGGAAGTTTCATGCAGCAAATACACCAAACAACCGCGGATCCGCGGCCGAGTTGGCCGATCCGCCGTGAATCCGCGTCTAGTTGGACACGTCAGCAACTCAAAATCCTCCACGTGGCTTACCATAACAGCCTCAGCTTCCAGAAGACTCCCAAAGAGCACATGGCTTTATCCAGAGGGCTCGGCCTAACAACCATATCCTAGAATATTCCTTATTCTAGAATATTCCCTCCAACAAATTTCTTCTAGAAGACTCTCTCTAACAACCTAGCCTTGGAGGGAATATTCAAATGAGTGGTTATAAAAATGGATCTAGATCTAGGGTTTGGGGGTTGTTGAATTTGGAGGGAAATCATTTTGAGTGGTGAAAATTGTAGATCCAAATCATTTCTAAATCAAACTGAGTGACACAATTTGATCCAAATCAAGATCCACCGAGTACCGAGCCAAAGCAAGCCTTCAACGAGCCTTTTGAAGCGACACCGATCTTCATCCGAGCAAGAGATCCACGATGATCCGCGACTCAAGAAGACGATGTGAAGCTAGTTTCGACGATTGAGTTCTCTCCTCAAAATCTTGCAATCTTTGAGCGAATTGTAACGAAACGTTGATTTATAAAAGGTGAAAATTCTTGATCTTGCTTTTCTTTACATTTGAACATTATGAAGAGTCATCAATTCTTGATTGTTTTCCTTTTCATGATGTTTGAGTAAAAACTCTGCTTGTAGAGGAATCGAGAAAATAGGTAGATGATGATGATTAAATTCTTGAACGATTCTTAAGTCTTATGAGTTTTGTAAACTTTAGGAAATTGAATCATCGACAACCTAATTTGAGCGAGATGCTTTCTTGAATGTTTTCGCTCCAAATTAGATATCAACGATCGACGATTGAATTTCCTAGAGGCTAGAATTTGAATGCTAATCAACGAAAGGACAAGGGATAGAAGAAGAAACCCTAGTTTCTTCAATAGATCCTTAATTCTCGTTGATCGTCATTGATCTAGCAACAAATCATCGATAGATAAGAATTTGTAATCATAAGTATTCATCATCACTATCAATTGGATCGATTCCTACAAACCTCTTTACAAATCTTGATAATTCATTCGATTAGGACATTTCTTGATTCCAGATCTATATTCTTTATGTTTCTTGAAATTAAAATTTACAAATCTTGAATCAACTTTCTTGCAATTTTCTTTTATCTTTTCATTTCGACTCATAAAACAAGATCGATCAAAACACACATCTCAGTGGACGATTCGTATTCATTAACGCACTACATCGACACCGTTAATTGATTGCGGTATAAATTTTTTTGGTTGTGAAACATTCTAAACACGACACGAAGAAAGATGATCAATCAAATGGCGCCGTTGCCGGGGATGTGTGCTATTTTGTTCGTTTTTGTTATTTGTGTTGAAAAATTATTATTCTATCCAAATTTTTAGATCAAATTCGCATCATGTGCTTAACGATTAATTGTGAATTTTTGCGAGGGAATCTGGAATCATTGTAGCAGCGCGATCAAGATTCAGAGAAGTTCTGCAAATTCAAGAGGAGTACCAGAAGCTACAGGAAGATTTTGAAACCCTAAGTCCTCCTTTTAACCGCGGATCCGCGGCCATTAGCAGGTTTTTGCGGCGGTTCCGCCGCCGTTTAGGCGTTTCAGTGACTGAAGTTTCTGTGGTATACTGTCTGTTCTCTCTTCTTCTCTCTGATCTTCTCTAATAACCATTTTCTGCAGGATTCTTTGCAAAATTCGCAGTGCCGCAAAAAAAAATTGTTGTGTGTTTGATCCAGGTTGTTTGCATATTTTAATACGGAAATTAAGGGGCAAAGACCAAATTCAGATTAGGTGGGGATTTAATTACCCTTCCTAAGCCCCAAAAATCACAAACTTGCATCCGTATCACCCTCATTAACTAAAAAATATCTAGACAAGACTCTAAGGACCGTCGCGCTCAATTAGGATAGAAGGAGGTCGCGGGTAATCTATTGCTTATCCGTGTTTCTTTTGTGGTGTCTAAGGCAAGTGTATCTAAGGCAAGTGGTTACTTAATTAGGCACACTACTTACGTAGTGGAGAACCACCCACTTAGCTGGCACTTACCTGGCCACAGAAGGGGCAAATAGGCAGTAAAGGATTTATCTTGCGACTTGTCTTCTGGAAGTCTAGGAGCGGTCTAGTGACTTGACCTAGGTGACCATTAGATCTAGGGTGGTGTGTGCATTTTTTTGTGATTTGATTTTTTCAAAATCCGTATCTTTTTCAAAAACCAAACACAACCAACTTTTCCCCTAATTATCACAACGCTGCCACTTGTGCTAAACCCTTTAGTGCAAGCTCGGCTAGACACGCGATTCTAGTGCCCGTCTTGTCCGCGTTTCCCCCATCGACCCCAAAGTCGGTATTTCTATATTTTCTTTTTCCCACCATGACCGCGATAGACAGATTTCCATCAAAGTTTAATACCACTCTGCCACCGCCCGCAGGTGCGCAGAATCCTCCACGCATTTCTCTCCAAGAGAGATGCTATCCAGCACGTGTTCCCCTTCCCACCTGTCTTTCTATACCACCTGCCAACAGGTAAAATTTTGAAATCAACCCCCAATTTATCAAACTGTTACCCAAATTTCACGGTCTTGAGTCTGAAGACGCATACGTTTTTATATCTAAATTTGAAAATGTATGCGCAATGATTGGAACGTCACAACTGTCTTTGGATGCTCTGCGTTTACGTTTTCTTCCATTCACGTTGTGCGATTTAGCCAAGAAGTGGATTTATAATACAACCGCACATTCTATTTCAAAATGGTATGAATTTGTTGCAGCATTCCATAAGAAATTTTGTCCCAATCACAAGACCAGCCGTGTTCGGAGCGAAATCTTCAAATTCACCCAACTTCCCAATGAACCATTTTGGAAATGCTTTGAACGGTTCAAGGATCTTCTTTTACAATGCCCTCATCACGGAATCCCCAGATGGGATTTGTGTCAAATTCTCTATGAGGGTATTGATCTCATGACTAAACAGATGCATGAAACCATATGTCATTGTCAATTCCTATCTAAAGATGATGGTGAAGCTTGGAAATATTTAGAAGATTTAGCTCAAAACACATTACAATGGGAAAGTGTTAGACCTCCATCGCTAAGGGAAAGTATCAATTAGCTTGATATTTCCGTCACAATGAGAGCCGAAATGGCCGCAATGCAAAGGAAGCTCGACGCTATAGACAGAAAAATCTCTTCAGCCTCCCTAAACCAATACACACTTCCCAAAATCGTGTGTGGCTTCTGTTCAAATCCATCACATTTGATAGAAGTATGTCCTTTGAATGTACCGTTTCAAGGTCACACTAAGGCTGCATTTCAGCAAAGACTTGGAAACGATCCTTCTTCTTCCTCATATAATCAAGATTGGAGGAATCACTCTGATCTTTCTTGGATCCAACACCAAACTCAATATACGGATCCAAACCAGAATAACTTTCAATGGGTCCCTCCACCCCAACAGCAAGCACCACAACCGAGTCAGCACCCCTTTCAACCACAAAATTTTCAAAACCCGGCCAACAACTTTGATCCTTTTTCTGCCGGAACCAATAACACATCTTCACTCGAATAAACCATGAATTTGTTTTTGACAAATTTCATGCAAGTCACTGCAAATTTTCAGTCTTCCGTCGATGACTTAAATAGGAACTTTGCTTCCCAAGGTGAGATTATTAAATCGATGGAAACACAAATCGTACAACTGACTGCAGCAATGAGTGCTAGAGAGAAAGGGAATTTTCCATTTCAACCCCTACCTGATCCTGGACCTTCACATTACACTAATTTGGATGCATTTACCACGTTGAGATCTCGAAGAGTGCTAGACAATCATGTGGGTGAACAAATTGATAATGATGAATTGATCATTAACACCCCGGCTTCCACTTCCACTTCCATTCCCACTTCTACTTCTTACCCTATTTCGTCTAATTTACCTTCTTCTTCCGAGCCTATTCTCCATTTTCCCAAAGGCTCGAACCCTCCACCCACTTCATCCTTCCCACCCCCACAAACTTCTCCACAAATGTTGGACCCAACACTTATTGATAGAGCTCCATTTCCGGAAAGGTTGAGGCCCAACAAACCCAATGCACAAATAGAGAAGCTTTTGGAAATGTTTAAGCAAGTTAACATCAACATCCCTCTCCTAGATGCTATACAACAAGTTCCGTCCTATGCAAAAATTCTTAAGAACTTGTGCAGTAGGAAGAGGAAGACTCAAGTGCCTAAAAAAGTTTTCATGTCGAGTACTGTAGACACGGCTTTTCCCCAACAATTACCAAGGAAACGTAAGGACCCAGGCTGTCCTACTATTTCTATTTCTATTAGGGATAAACACATTAACCTTGCTTTACTTGACCTTGCTGCAAGTGTTAACTTGCTTCCATATTCAGTCTATGAGCAACTAGGTATCGGAGTGTTAAAGCCCTCAAACATAACTCTCCAGATGGCAGACCGATCGATCACCAAACCTAGGGGTGAACTTGAGGATGTGTTGATAAAAATCGGGGAATTTGTATTCCCTGTAGACTTTATTGTTCTTGATACACAGCCTGTAACGAACCCACGGAACCAAATTCCAGTGATTTTAGGTCGTCCCTTTTTGGCTACTACCAACGCTGTAATCAACTGTAGAAACGGCTCTATAAACCTTTCTTTCGGGGATAGGTCAATTGAGCTTAACATTTACAAGTTGGGAAGTCAACCCTCCGATTCTCATGCTCGAGTATGTTCTGTCGAATTAATGGATGCCGACAGCAGTGAATTTGATAAGCTTCACGATACAGATCCAGACTTCCTTTATACGTTGTTGTTTGACCTAGATATGTATCATATACACACGAACCCTTCTTTCGAGTTATCTGGGTCAACATCTAACGTCGATTATGAACCTTTTCTGGAGTCTGAGTATCATCCTGTTCTTTCAAATGAGAATATTCTTCAGGATATTGATGAAAGCTTCAACGAAATGTTCGCTGATAGACTTGCATTCTTAGCAAATACGGGTGTTGAGATGAATCATCTCCAAAACAAAATTGAACCTCTACCCCTTCTTCTGGACTATAAAGAGAATGCAAGTAATCCATCACAATCATTGAGTCGTCTCTCCAAAACGAGACGCAAACCCTCTCCTTCACACCACTTATCTTTTCCCCGCTTCTTCTTGGCTCTTTTCAACTCGTTCTTCCATCAACCGATGCACCACACTGATAAAATCTTTGAATGGTTGGTGTTGACTTTCGATCTTTGTAAAGTTTTGCATTGACCAATAACTTTGACCCCCTCTTGTGATTTCAAAAGATTAACATTGTTTAACTCAAGTTTGGGGGGGTATATTTTTGGCTCTTGAAAATAAAAGCTGTCCTCAAAATTGTGAGCCAAAAATAAGCTTGGGGGAGGATTTTCACTTTAATATATTTTGCCCCATTAATAAATGTCTTCCCAAGATTACAAGTTTTTGATATTTAATGGATGGCAACAGTGAGGACACTGTTCTAAACAAGTTTGGGGGAGATTTGTGCTTATTTGAGCATCACTTTGCATCGTACTTTGCATAAGCACAAAACATATAAGAAAAATTGTACATAAAAAAGATAATAAAAGATTAGATAGTGAAAAATTATATCCAAAAGATTAAAAAATTTTTTGAAAACCAAGAAAATTAGAAGTTTTCTTAAACGAACTAGTAATAAGTAGTTATGAGCCGTTCTCCCAAGGGTTAGTAAGATGAAAGAAGTCACTAATCTGCGGATAAAAATAAGTCTGAAAAATAGTTTCTATTCTGGAAGCCAAACATTTGAATGTTGATACCCTACTATCGCACTTACACACGTCTTGAAACTCGGGATAGTAGAGGATATCTTGAAATGCTCTTGTCTAAAAGCCAAAGTATGAAGGAAATAAAAAAATGGAATAAATAATATAAAATTGTGAAGAAAAATGAACACTGGTTTTGTAATCACGAAGGCAGCATAAAAAAAATATAGCGAGGGTGCTTCATCACCTAGTGCCTTAGACCAACTGGTTTGGGAGTCACCGCTAAGCCTTAGGTGTTGCAAGACGAGGAAAATACTAATACACCTAATAAGCAAGCACATGAGTAATCAGTCGGTTAATACCTCAAGAAGTATTAACGGTCGCATGAAAAATGTGTGAGCAAATCCATCTAAATATTCATCGACTAAAAAGTACTGAGGTAGATGGACAAGAGTATGATAGCTTGAATTGAATTCTCCGAGTGTAGGGATGTTTTTTACACACATGTAGGGGTATATGATCGATGTTTGGAAGAAAGGTAGGAATGAAGAATAAAGACGATATTTTATTGAGAGATGATGTGATTTCTAACATTTTTTCATGACTATTAAGATAGGGCTCATGACAACCGAAAAGCTAGTATTAGTTGGAAACTCTAATTTTCAAAGTCTTTCTTTTACAATTCTAATCTTTATATGTATTTTCACAGTCTTCCTTTTATTATGGGATTTTGTGGGTGCAATCCACTGAAAACCTTCAGGAGACAACACTCCTCATACTAGGGACACCTAGAGGTTTAAAGGCTTGTTGCACGTGCTCAGTGCAATCGTGTTGCCTACGAAAGTGTGCTAGCTAGTTTTTCTTTTTCTTATATTTTCTCCTTTTTTTGAATAAAACAAGTTTACTCGAGATGACCAAAATTAAGTTTGGGGGAATTTGATCAGTCGAAAATATTGCATTTTTAACACATCAATTTCCCTACTCTTTGCAATCATCTAAAGGTGTTTGGTATAAATATAGCACATATTAGCAGTTCGTCTGTAAAATACCAAATAACATGTGTTATACATTATAACTAGCATTTTAAGGGAAATTGAGTGTTTATTATTGCATGCATGATCTTTTGTATATCAAACACTTGTCTCGAGATTGTGTGCAGGAAATTCTCCAGGTAAAAGAGCCGGAACTGCTAAAAGTGCTGATAAAATACGCCAAGTCCAAGACTTGAAATCTGGCAGTGAACAAGAAAGTATAAAAATATTCCAGATATCAAAAAAGTGCCATAAAGCCAACACCATAACGGCCTCAGCTTCCAGAAGACTCCCAAAAAGCACGTGGTTTTATCCAGAAGGGTCGGCCTAACAACCTTATCCTAGAATATTCCTTATTCTAGAATATTCCCTCCAACAAACATCTTCTAGAAGACTCTCTCTAACAACCTAGCTTTGAGGGAAGATTCAAATGAGTAGTTATAAAAATGGATCTAGATCTAGGGTTTGGGGGTTGTTGAATTTGGAGGGAAATCATTTTGAGTGGTGAAAATTGTAGATCCAAATCATTTCTAAATCAAATTGAGTGACACAATTTGATCCAAATCAAGATCCACCGAGTACCGAGCTAAAGCAAACCTTCAACGAGCCTTTTGAAGTGACGCCGATCTCCATCCGAGCAGGAGATCCACAATGATCCGCGACTCAAGTAGACGATGCGAAGCTAGTTCCGACGATTGAGTTCTCTCCTCAAAATCTTGTAATCTTTGAGCGAATTGTAACGAAACATTGATTTATAAAAGGTGAAAATTCTTGATCTTGCTTTTATTTACATTTGAGCATTATGAAGAGTCATCAATTCTTAGTTGTTTTCCTTTTCATGATGTTTGAGTAAAAACTCCGATTGTGGAGGAATCGAGAAAATAGGTAGATGATGATGATTAAATTCTTGAACGATTCTTAAGTCTTATAAGTCTTGTAAACTTTAGAAAATTGAATCATCGACAACCTAATTTGAACGAGATGCTTTCTTGAATGTTATCGCTCCAAATTAGAGATCAACGATCGACGATTGAATTTCCTAGAGGCTAGAATTTGAATGCTAATCAACTAAAGGACAAGAGATGGATGGAGAAACCCTAGTTTCTTCAATAGATCCCTAATTCTCGTTGATCGTTATCGATCTAGGAAAAAATTATCGATAGATAAGAATTTGTAATCATAAGTATTCATCATCACTATCAATTGGATCGATTCCTACAAGCCTCTTTAAAAATCTTGATAATTCATTCGATTGGGACATTTCTTGATTCTAGATCTATATTCTTATGTTTCTTGAAATTAAAATTTACAAATCTTGAATCAACTTTCTTGCAATTTTCTTTTATCTTTTCATTTCGACTCATAAAACAAGATCGATCAAAACACACATCTGAGTGGACGACCCGTATTCATTAACGCGCTACATCGACACCGTTAATTGATTGCGGTATACATTTCTTTGGTTGTGAAACATTCTAAACACGACATGAAGAAAGATGATCAATCAATGCCCATCATGTCTTACTTTCAATTCGTTGTTAATTGTGTCACCAGGTGTATTGGATTTAAGGATTTCTGGTTTTGAGTTTTATACACTATTAAGTTATATTAATTGATTCTTTATGTTTGATGTGATACGTCCACCATGAGATGGCGTTTTTATGATTTGGATTTACTCCGAACCGAGTGGGGGGGCTATACGGTTGAGGATTTATATGTTATCTAGACTAAGGGGGGATATACAGTTAGATAAATGGTGGACCCGGTCGAGACCGAGGGCAGGATAACCGCATGTGAGGCGGGGAGCCTAGCGAGGATACTCGATACTGGAGATGGTAATGAAACACGGCAGATATCTGGGAGATACCGACCGATGTTGTAGATTGATAGAATTGTTCGAGGAGCGATATTTGCTAAAAACAGAAGATTTGTGTCGATATTGGACATGGAAAAATGAGCCTTATTTGGAAAATTATGATATTTGAAATATTTGATTAGATTTCAGTGTTGTTTTAAGACATTTAGTTAATACATATTCATGCTTTCACAGATTATCAAACATTATACTTATATTTATTGTTGATAACCCTAGTTCGTCATACTTACATTATCAGCTGTTAGATGTTAGTTTATTCACTGAGTTGGCAACTCACCTTCGTTGTGCCATAGTTCCTTGCAGGAGACGCGTGGACATGTAGCAGCAGTGCGGATCCACTTGTCAGCTTTTATCGCTCATTTTGCTAGGTGGGTTACCTACGTAGTAACCTCCTATTTTGGTATATGTATTTTGGATCTGGTATTACTCCAACAGACCCTGTATATATTTGAATTAGAACGAGCTATGTTTGTATATGTTTTAAATTCAATTGAGTGAGATCGTCTAGTTGTGTTAATTTATGCTTTCCCTATATATGCATGAAATTCTTTACTTGTTGCGTCGTATTATTATTGCGTATTGATTTCTGTCGTTCAGCGTTGTTTTGCTCCCAACTAGGGATGCAACTTATTTAAACACTTTATAACTGCTTTTATTAATGATTAATAAGGAGGTGTTGTCGAACATTTTAAATGCTAAAAATCAGTTGTTTAGATTTCATTTCTTAAAATCATTCGACATACTACCTCATCCTTTTACTTAAAAACTAAAATTTTCTAAATTTTAAAAAGGGTTTTTGATCTTGGTTTTTTGCTTACTCAAATAGTGTCGACGTCTTTAGATGTCATACAATTTAAGTACCAGTCACATCCGAATTTCGGGTCGTGACAAAGTTGGTATCAGAGGTTAGGATTAACCTTACGGAACCAAGTAGTGAGTTGAAGTTAGTAGGCTTTAAATTTCATTATGTAGGTTGGCCCTTGGTTTGATGGAGTAGGTGATTTATGATGAGTAGAGTACTGTACATATGTTCCGCGGCATATTTACGCTACGATACTCAGCCTAAGTAACCTTAGGATGTATATCTTTCATAATCCTTCCTTTGACTCCCTATTACTGCTATTCCTATTCGTACGCCTTATCAACTATCGTTTCTTGTTCCAGTTGCTATGGCTACACGAGCTAGGTGAGCCGCAGCCAGGGATGCAGCCAGGAAAAATCCGCCTTTGAGGACGACTGACGCACCGGACATTCTGGTGGTACCAGAGCATGTTGATCCTCCTCCTCCTGATAGACTGACTAGGATAGAGGAGGGCATGTTTGGCTTACAGCTGATGGTATGACATTTGACTGAGGCCACCCGTGTTTAGAGACAGGATCTGGCACCGACAGTGGTAGAGCCCTATGTACAGCCCATGCAGACTGTCCCACTTGTAGACTCGAGGTTGATGGAGGTATCACATCCGGAGTTTATAAGGTTGAGACCTCCGGTGTTTACAGGGACCGACACAGTAGAGGATCCTCAGTCCTTTCTCGATAGGATGGCTAGGATTGGTAGGTCATTGAGATGTTCTGATGCGAGGTCGGTGGAGCTGACCAACTTTCGATTGGAGGGACTTACACAGGCATGGTGTGAGTCGATTGAGGGAGGGCGAGCCACTGGTCTTCCTCCGATGTCATGGAAAGAGTTTTCTGAGGTGTTTCTTGCCAGATTTCTTCCACAAAGCGTAAGAGATGCGAGAGCCAGTAGTTTCGAGGAATTGCGAAAATCTGCAGATATGCTGGTGGCAGAGTATGGCTTGCAGATCACCCAGCTATCACGCTAAGCTCCATACTTAGTTCCTACGGAGGAGCTCCGGGTGAAGAGGTTTGTGATGAGTGTGGATACACAGCTATTCCTTGCTATAGGCTCCCAGCATTTCGATACTTATACCCAGGCCATGGACGCAGCTATGCGAGTAAAAGAGCATCTGAACGAGACAGCGATTGTTCCGGAGCCAAAGAGGACCGGACCTATCGGGTCAGTACCAGACAGTTTGGGAGAGGTGGAGGCAGACACACTCTAGGCCGCAGTGTTGTCGAGGCTGGGCTCAGAGCCAGATGTTCAGTTCGTATCCCATGGAGCAGAGGCCCCCGTTTACATGTTTTAGTTGCGTACTTCCAGGGCATTTGGCTAGAGAGTGTAGACACCATGGCGGTACTGTTGTTCCGCAGACTGCTTTACCCCCTCCACCTTTTACTCCGATAGCACTACTTCCTCCACCAGTTGGTATTATGCGCCAGGCCGTTATACCGCGAGGTCGAGGTTTTGCAGGACGTTTTCAGAGAGGATGGGGAGAACGAGGGAGAGGATGTCCGGATGCTGGTAGGGGCCAGGCTCGGGTTTTTGCCTTGACTCCACAGGATGCCCAGGCATCCAATGCAGTTGTGAAAGGTACTCTTTCATTATGTTCTTTAGATGCACACATTTTATTTGATCCTGCTTCTACACACTCTTACATGTCTGCACACTTTGCACTTTCTCTGGGAGAGAGTCGTCGTTGTTAGAATTACCGCTTGATGTAATTACTCCGGTGGGAGATTCTTTTGTAGCCCGACATGTATTCAGCTCCTGTTCAGTACGTATTGGTGATAAGGATTCGTTAGTCGATTTGATTCTCCTGGATATACTAGATTTTGATATACTTCTTGGTATGGATTGGCTAGCCGCTTGTCATGCTTATGTTGATTGCCGGGGGAAGGCAGTCAGATTCTGTTTTCCTGGCGAACCAATTTTTGTTGTGCAGAAAGACCGCAGTATAAATCCTGCCAACCTGATTTCTGCTCTTTGTGCGGGACGGCTCTTGAAGAACGGTTGTCATGGGTTCTTAGCGTTTGTTCAGGACATAGGAGTCGCTGAGGTCCCGTTAGACCAGGTTCTTATCGTACAAGAATTTCCGGATGTGTTTCCTGCTGAATTACCAGGATTGCCACCTGATCGCGATATCGAATTTTGCATTGACTTGATTCCGGGTGCGACGCCTATTTCTATACTGCCTTATCTGATAGCCCCGATTGGGTTGAAGGAGCTCAAAGGTCAGTTGCAAGAGTTGCTGGATAGGGGGCTCGTTCGTCCGAGTGTATCGCCGTAGGGAGCTCCTGTCTTGTTCGTTAAAAAGAAAGACGACAACATGAAGTTGTGCATCGACTACAGGCAGCTGAATCGAGTTACGTTGCGAAATAGATATCCATTACCTCGTATTAATGACTTATTTGATTAGCTGTAGGGAGCTGGCTATTTCTTAAAGATTGATTTGCGGTCAGGGTATCACCAATTAGGAGTTCGGAAGGATGACATTCCGAAGACCGCTTTTCGCACACGGTACGAGCATTATGAGTTTTTGGTGATGTTGTTCCGGCTCACCAAAGCCCTAGCAGCTTTCATGGATATGATGAACCGCATATTTAGGCCGTTTCTTGATCAGTTCATAATTTTATTCATTGACGATATTCTTGTATACTCCCGTAGTCGAGAGGAGCATGAGCAGCAATTGCGAATTACATTGCAGATTTTGAGGGAACACCAGTTATTCACTAAATTCTGTTGGATATAGTGCCCTCAGAGTCAATTATTGGATCACAGGCACGTGATTGCAATGATTGAGGGAGGACCTTTACCGGTAGGACAATCTTACTCGAGAGGTTTGTATACTATCTGGTTTGCCTTTATCATCGTGTACATGTTTTAGGTGGCATTGTAGTTCACTATTGCACGTTGATAGAGAATAGTATGCTACCATGGTTTATCTTTATCATCGTGTACTGCTGCAGGTGACCTTACAGGTCACTATTACACGTTGATAGAGCCCTTAGGATTCTTGCTTGACGACCAGCAGTATGATGGCGATCATATACGTGGGAGCTGGGATCTATAAGCGCATCCTTAAAGTGGTCCCTAGTCGTGGGAGTTTCGAGACTGCGCATCGATACTCCGTTAGTAGACTAGTGTATACAGTCGAGACCCCGACGAGGGGTGGTGGCCAGTCTCACAAGTCATTGGTGTCAGTTGGTTCACCTAAGATGTATACAGGTGCTCATTGGGTTACGAGTACACCGGACAGGACTCGCCGGGAACATGCTAGTTGGTATTATACCTAGCGTTAGATAGCAGTTCCCTAGTGACATGTGTACAGGTTAGTTCATCGACCTGAGATCGTCATTTGTCTCGTGTGAGTTCCCACTGTGCTTTGATTACTACCGTACCATGGCTCAAAGAAGTCGTGCAAACAGGTTTTAGTTGGGTACAGTCCCAAGCCATATGGAGGGAGTGAGCGGATCGGCAGGGGTTCGTCTTTCCCGGTATTAGAGGTGAGGTCGCGCTGTGTCTAGGAGAGCCATTACACGAAGTTCTTGGCCAAGGCAGGAGATTTAATGGTAGGTATTTTAGTAGTATCTCAGGGTGTTCTAGGCTACACTCCGATACGACTTGTACCGCTTTTGGGGGTCTGACTTTTACCAACCCCCTAGGCCCGACATTCGATGCTCATAGACGAACGGACCGGACTGTATGCATATTGTCACTGACAGGCTCAGTAGGGTGTCAGGATGAGTTCGCTCATCGACCTCCCTTTTTGTCAATACCAGGTAGCCCGTTACGTATAGCTAGTACCTCTGACGTGCTAGTGGTTAAATCCACAGCCAAAGTATTGACGAGTCTTTAGAGTCCCCCATAGACAGTTTCTCAAGTTTCGGGCGAAACGTTATAGAGGCCGTATGATATATATGGCAGGGTTTGATCTTATACGTGCGGTATTGCACGGATCATGATCGGACGGATCATACAAGTGGGCCTTGGTTTAAGCCGGATCATAATATTAGATTTGTTGGATTACTTTAATCTCATCGCATTCGCATTCGGTCGGAATGCAGATCCAGGTATGTATATACAGGTGAGGGGTATCCTTGTGATCCGTCACGAGTTTACTTTAGATGTTGTCGGATTTTTCTTTGTTGGACCAAACATTTGGATTTATATTTGGATGGTGGAAATAATAAGCTAGAATTTCATCATGAGATGCATTAATGTGACATAGACATATATCATGAGTCATGGTCTCTTTTTTAGCAAATATGTCACATTAGTGGATTGATTTGGTTTGATATGATGAGAGGAGAGAGAGAGGGGCTGCCATAAGGTAGTTGGGTCTTGTATTATTCTTTGCTCTCTCTCATTTTATCATATGAATCACAACAAAAGAAAAGAAGAAAAAGCCTTCTCTTCTTCTTCATCTTCTTCCTCTAGCTTGCATTCTCCATTAATGGCAATATCTCTAACCTCCATCCAAGCAATAGATGCAAGAGGCAAAGTAATCACAAACATTCTCTACAACACCTTGGACACGTCGGCTAGCACACTTCGTGCCCGAGTTACTTCGGACGAAGCGGGAGCCCGTAAAAAGACTTCTCGATGTGGTGCCCTTTCCGACGAGGAGATCGAGACCGGAGATACCGCGAGGAGCTTGGGATGGTGGCCGAAGACCGAAGGACATGGATCTCTCTGTATAGCCTCTCTACCCTTTCTCTAGTTAGCTAGTAGTAGGTTAATGGTTCGATCCGGGTTTTATAGCCCACGGTAGCGCCGGTTTCTAGTTAAAGAAAAGTTTTTGTTTTCCGCATTTTGGCCTCGGAAAGACGGCCGGGACGCTACCGTAGACTTACATGGTATCAGAGCCACACCATTAACCTTTTTTAGCTTGCTCTAACGTGTTTAGAACTTCGATCGAACAAAAATTCCAAAAACCACAATTTCAAAATGCAGTTTCTGTCGAATTTTATTTGTTCTCGAAAAATTATTTTGAGTGTTGCAGAAATACAGGCAGGCTTTTATAAGAGATCTGTGAAAATTTGGTTTCATGTTGCCACTGTTCCGCCGCGGAACCGCGGCCAAACCCATGCATTGGCCGCGGTTCTGCCGCCATTCCAAGTCAACAATCCCCCAAATTTTGTACAGTGTTCTCTGTGTTGGAATTGGGGTTTTCGGTATATTCTGTTTGAGTCCAGATTTATTTTGAGTGCTACAGTTGTGCTTGGGGCCCACTTCGGGAATTTTAGTCGATCGAAAATTTTAAATATGTTAGTTCACAGTATTTACATTATATCTGCGACCGTGAATGTCATTTAATCGGTAAATCCTGTCTAATTGCTATAGCCCTTTTAGACGGATTTACGAACGTAACATTCATGTTCAGTTGATAAAACTGCACATTTGTTATTATATTTTTCCTACCATTTTCATATTAAAAAAGGTCTTTATTATAATATATCATACATATGAGGGTTTATCTGTAAAAATAATATTTTCCATGTGTTGATATATTATAATTAGCATTTGGTAGGAAAATGTATGCAAATAATATCATTAACCAAATCCTAAGAGAACAAAGTCTACTAAATATTATTTGAGTTGTTGTGCAGAATTTTTCCAACTTGTTGTGCAGAATTTTTCTAAGAAATCAAGTTGTTAAAGAAAACTTGCCTAATTAAGAAAGCAAAACTTGGAGATCAAGTCTGGCAGCAACTACGAGAAGATTTCAAAGATCCAAAGATTCCAGAGAACACCACATGTCACATAAAGGAAGCCCCAAGAAAATGATCAAAGGCCGAGATCATATGGCCGCGGATCCACGGCCATAACCCCCTTGGGCTGCGGATCCGCGACATGATTGATGAGTTAGGGGCTGGGCAAAATTTAGGTGAATCTTTATAGCTATTTCCCTAATTTGGAAGCAAAGGTTTCTGGCTTTGGACTATAAATAGGGACCGAGAGCCTCTTGGAAAAAGCATCAAGCCGACGAGATCACGAAGTCCAAGACGCCTCACGCATCCAGGCTGATCATCAACTGTTCGTCTACCTCCTTGGAAGAGATCGAGAAGCAAACTAGTATTTGTAATCATTTTCTAAGGGATCAAAGTGTAATGAATATTGTTGATTAATAAAGGTAGCTCTTTTTCCTATTCTATTTCTTTGTAGTTTAATTATGCATTTTCTCTCCATCTCTTTTTCTCCCAACATGCGCGAGTAATTCTCCGCTTGTTAGGGTTCGTAGGATTAGAGTAGGTTAATGGATGATGAAAATACCTAAACTCTTTTTACGTCCTATAAAGTTTATAAACTTTATCAAAAGAATCATTAACATCCTAATCGGGCGCGCTACCAATTCATTGTTAGTCTCGACCGCGATTAGACATTAGATTAATGATTGTTTTGGTAAAGGCTAGATATGAATGGAGTTCCGTGTCGAGATAAGGGTTAAGAGTGGGATTCGTTTTCCCTCCAGAAACCCTAATCTACACGCATCACCGTCGTTCTAGTTTTAAATCTATTAAAGGATAAAAAGAGTAACTTTTAATTAATTGTCCATAACTACTAAATTCTAACGAACCCTACAAGCCCTCTTATTATATTAGCTACATCCCTAAAATAATCTAGATCTATATATTTTGCATTCTTGCTTAACATAGATCTAGAAACCTTTCCACAAAATTCTTTATCCCTCCTCTCTTTTTCAACACATCTAAAGTAAGAGTAAAAGATTCAACGTTTCCCAGAGGACGACCCGTACTCATCTCGGTCTAGCTACGCGTGACACTGTAATTGATTGCGGTTACTTTAACTACAAACACTTTTTTCGTACCAATCAAATGGCGCCGTTGCCGGGGATACGTGCGTAATTTTTTGTTCTTACTATTTGCAATCTATATCATAATCAAAACAAAACTGCAAATTGTATATTTAACGATTATTGTGTGAATTTTGCGAGGGGATCTGGAGTCACCGAATTGAGGAAACCGAGAGACAGAGACATTCATCAAGATCCATAGGAGTACAGGAGGCCACGTAGCAAAACTCATCACCTGATCCCTTAAGTCGGCGGCGGAACCGCGGCCGGAAGTGCACATCGGCGGCGGTAGCGCGGCCAGTTAGGTGATCTAGGGCTTCAGTCTTCTCTGGTAAGATTCTAACCTCCTTCTCTCTCCTCTCAAATCCAATAAAATCTCTTTTCTGCATGATTCTTTGCAAAATATCGCCGCTCAAAAATCTTTTTGCAAAGTTTTGTTTTATGGTTCGTTTTTGCATATTTTAATACGGATTTTTAAGGGGCAAGACCAAAATTCAGATTAGGTGGGGATTTCATCACCATTCCTAAGCCCCACAAATCACAAACCGAGCATCTGCATCAACCTTACATTAATTTAAAAAATATCTAGACCGGACTCTAAGGACTGTCGCGCTCAATAAGGACAGAGGAAGGTCGTGGGTAATCTATCGCTTATCCGCATTACTTTTGTGGGGTCTAAGCAAGTGTGTCTAAGGCAAGTGGTTACTTAATTAGGACCACTACTTTCGTAGTGGGGAGCCTCCCACTTACCTGTCACTTATCTAGCTACAAGGGTAGTAAAGAGGCGGTAGAGGATTGATCCTGCGGCTTGTCCTTTGGAAGTCTAGGAGCGGTCTAGAGACTGACCTAGGTAACCTTAGTTCTAGGGTTGTTTGTGCATTTATATGTGATTTGTCTAAATCCGTCATTTTTCAAAACAAACAAATTATTTTCTCCCCTTTTTACCACTTCCCCTTCTTCTCTTCTTATAATGGGTGACCTAAACAGAAGAACACTTGCCGAGCTTTATTGTCCAGAACCAAATATTTCTTGTTTTCGTAATCCCTTCGGTATACCGTCCGGCTCTTCCATGTCCTTAAGAGATCATATAGAACAAGAGGGAAGAAACAGTTGGCCACCTCAGTCTAGGTCTTATCAACCGTATCCTAATCCTACACCTGTTTCAGTTCATACCCAGAGTGAGGAAGCCCCTAGACGAATGTCCATTGCTGAGCATATAGGTAGGGCTAGAGGCCAAAGTTTCAACCCGGACCAATATCAACCATCACCACCACTGTCCGAAGAAGAGTTTGATAGGAGGTTTGTGGCATATAAGATGTCTATTGAAAATAACCAACCAACCAACCGATATCAATATTCTTCTTATCATAATATTGATCCTACTCCCACCATATTTTCGCAACCATTCTATTCCTATCAATCCTATCCGACTTTTTCACCTTCTCTAGACAGTTCTTCTAATCAGTGATTTGGGAGTTTTAATTATCCACAGGAATTTCAATCTTATACTGAAACCCCTTATCAACCCATGTCTAGTCTGGAGCAGACATTAGAAAAATTTCTGGAATTGTCGAACAAATTAGGAAGGAAACAACAGAGTGGATGCAAGCAAAGAATTTCAAACCTACCCAAAATTTTTCAGTATATGATTCGGGCATAGGACAAAATGAGAATTTGAGTAGTGAGACAGAACTGTACACCCTTCCTAATCAAACCTCCCCATTCCAGACTGAAATCCACAACTCCAGTTTCATAGATTCATCAAGTATACCAAATAGAATGTCTGATAAGTTGTGTGACTTTGTAGTGTTTGATTTACCCGACTGTGAAGGATCCATTTCAAGTGAATCCATACCCAACCCTTGTGATCTCTACACCTCCACTCTTGAACCAAAACTGATTGAAAACCATACTTTTGATGAGGTGTTTGAGAATTTTAACCTTCACTTGAATGAAGTGATTGACGTTGGGGATATATTGATTGATGAACCCGAAATTTTGGATGATTTTGTCCCACCAATTCATCAAATCCTTTCACTTCCTTGTGGTCATCATCTTGAGCCTTTAATTCTTCCCGAACCCCAAATATGTCTTGAAGTTGATGATAAAGGTATACCCGAAGAAATACAGCCTCCATCTTCCACATCTGGTACAGCAACACTCGACACACCAATTTGTTTACCCATTTCACCTTCTATTTTCTCCGGTTCTTCTTCTGTTCCTATAGTTTCAGTGAGTTTTGATGAATCACAATCCGTTATTTCAAGTTCAATAATACCAGAAATTCAACTTGATATTTTTGAAAATGAGGTAGATGAGTTTTTCGAGTCCTCTACCTGAATGATTTTTGATGAATCAAGTAGGATAAATTCTGGCACAAAACTTTTTGACAGCAAAATGTTCAATCACACCATTGATAAAAGTTTTGAAGAACTTTTTGCTGACGAACTTGAATTTTTAAACAATACGGATTTTGTGATTGATCAATCTCCACCTATAGAGGTTGAACCGTCACCATTCCTTCTTCCTAATCATTCACATTCATCCTCATTCTTTCTTTTCTCTAATTTCAAACCCTTTCCAGACCACCTCTTATCCCTTCCCCATTTTTTCTTGACTCGATACAACACATTCTTTCACCAACCTATACGCTATACTGATAAAATCTTTGAGTGGTTGGTGTTAACTTTTGGTCTTTGTAAAGTCTTACTTTGACCAAATGACTCACCCCCTCTTAAAATGCTTCGTATTTTCTAACTCATGTTTGAGGGGGGGGTATATTTTTGGCTCTTGAACATAACTTTTGTCCTCAAATTTGTGAGCCAAAAATAAGTTTGGGGGAGGATTTTCACTTTCATAAATTCTTGCCCCCATTAATAATGTCCTCCCAAGCTTACAGGTTTTTGTGATCCAGCAGATAGCAACAGTGAGGACACTGTTGAAAACAAGTTTTGGGGGGGGGGGGGTTGTGCTTATTTATGCATCAATTTGCATCATATTTTGCATAAGCACAACATTTTCAAAAAAAAAAAATAATAAATTTTTCTTTTATAACAAAAGAGTAGAAAGTGAAAAATTACATCCAAAAGATAGGAATAGTTTAAGAAAACCAAGAAAATTAGAAGTTTTCTTAAACGAACTAGTAATAAGTAGTTATGAGCTGTTGTCCCAAGGGTCAGTAAGATGAAGGAAGTCACTAATCTGAGGATAAAAGTAAGTCTGAAAAATAGTTTCTATTCTGGAAGCCAAACATTTGAATGTTGATACCCTACTATATGCACTTACACACGTCTTGAAACTCGGGATAGTAGAGCATACCTTGAAATGCTCTTGTCTAAAAGCTAAAGTATGAAGGAAATGAAAAAAATGAAGAAAATATAAAAATGGTGAAAAGAAAAATGAACACTGGTTTTGTTATCGCCAAGGCAGCAATAAAAAAATATAGCGAGGGTGCTTCATCACCTAGTGCCTTAGACCAACTGGTTTGGGAGTCACTGCTAAGCCTTAGGTGGTGCAAGACGAGGAAAATATTATCACCTAATCAGCAAGCACATGAGTAATCGGTCGGTTAGTACCTCAAGAAGTATTAACGGTCGCATGAAAATGTGTGAGCAAATCTAAATATTCATCAAGTTAAAAAGTACTGAGGTAGATGGACAAGAGTATGATAGCTTAAATTGAATTCTCTAAGTGTAGGGATGTCCATTTCACACACGTAAGGGTATATGATCGATGTTTGGATGAAAGGTAGGAATGAATAATAAAGACAATGTTTTATTGAGGGATGATGTGATTTCTAACATTTTTTTCATGACTATTAAGATAGGGCTCATGACAACTGAAAATCTAGTGTAGTTGGAAACTCTTATTTTCAAAGTCTTTCTTTTATGGTTCTTATTTTTATATGTAAATTTCACCATCTCTCTTTTATTATAGGATTTTGTGGGTGTAATCCACTGAAAACCCTCAGGAGACAACACTCCTCCTACTAGGGACACCTAGAGGTATAACGGCTTGTTGCACGTGCTCAGTGCAATTGTGTTTGCCTACGAAAGTGTGCTTAGTTTTCTCCTTTCTTTTTTCTCCTTCTCTTGAATAAACTAGTTTGCTCGGGACGATCAAAAATAAGTTTGGGGGTATTTGTTCAGTTGATAAAACTGCACATTTGTTATTACATTTTTCCTGCCATTTTCATATTAAAAAAGGTCTTTATTATAATATATCATACATGTGAGAGTTTATCTGTAAAAATAATATTTTCCATGTGTTGATATATTATAATTAGCATTTGGTAGGAAAATGTATGCAAATAATATCATTAACCAAATCCTAAGAGAACAAAGTCTACTAAATATTATTTGAGTTGTTGTGCAGAATTTTTCCAACTTGTTGTGCAGAATTTTTCCAAAAAATCAAGTTGTTAAAGAAAACTTGCCTAATTAAGAAAGCAAAACTTGGAGATCAAGTCTGGCAGCAACTATGAGAAGATTTCAAAGATCCAAAAATTCCAAAGAACACCACATGTCACATAAAGGAAGCCCTAAGAAAATGATCAAAGGCCGAGATCATATTGCCGCGGATCCACGGCCATACCCCCCTTGGGCCGCGGATCCGCGGCATGATTGATGAGTTAGGGGCTGCGCAAAATTTGGGTGAATCTTTACAGCTACTTCCCTAATTTGGAAGCAAAGGTTTCTGGCTTTGGACTATAAATAGGGACCGAGAGCCTCTTGGAAAAAGTATCAAGCCGACGAGATCACGAAGTCCAAGACGGCTCACGCATCCAGGCTGATCATCAACTGTTCGTCTACCTCCTTGGAAGAGATCGAGAAGCAAACTAGTATTTGTAATCATTTTCTAAGGGATCAAAGTGTAATGAATATTGTTGATTAATAAAGATAGCTCTTTTTCCTATTCTATTTCTTTGTAGTTTAATTATGCATTTTCTCTCCATCTCTTTTTCTCCCAACATGCACGAGTAATTCTCCGCTTGTTAGTGTTCGTAGGATTAGGGTAGGTTAATGGATGATGAAAATACCTAAACTCTTTTTACGTCCTATAAAGTTTATAAACTTTATCAAAAGAATCATTAACATCCTAATCGGACGCGCTACCAATTCATTGTTAGTCTCGACCGCGATTAGAGATTAGATTAATGATTGTTTTGGTAAAGGCTAGATATGAACGGAGTTCCGTGTCGAGATAAGGGTTAAGAGTGGGATTCCTTTTCCCTCCAGAAACCCTAATCTACACGCATCACCGTCGTTCTAGTTTTAAATCTATTAAAGGATAAAAAGGGTAACTTTTAATTATTCGTCCATAACTAATAAATTCTAACGAACCCTACAAGCCCTCTTATTATATTAGCTATATCCCTAAAATAATCTAGATCTATATATTTTGCATTCTTGCTTAACATAGATCTAGAAACCTTTCCACAAAATTCTTTATCTCTCTTCTCCTTTTCAACATATCTAAAGAAGAGTAAAAGATTCAACGTTTCCCTAAGGACGACCCATACTCATCTCGGTCTAGCTACGCGTGACACCGTTATTGATTGCGGTTACACTACAAACACAAATTTTTCGTACCAATCAATTCACATTGATGTTCTGTGTTGTGCTGTGATTTTACGGATCTGTCGTGGTGGATAGCCTGGATGCAATGGTAGTACAGTTTTGTTGTATTTGTACATTTGATATTGCGGGGCGAGCGTCCAACTTGTGGACTGCCGTTACTGCCTGTTTGTATATTATTCTTTTGGGCCACGACCGGGCTGAGGTCGATGTACACATTGTATATATTTTACTTTCTGTACTAGGATTACCCCGCGGAGGGGTGCACGGGCAGCCGGGTTCTAGAGGGCAACGGGCCCGCATCTCATGGCTTTGAGACGGAGGGGGCTTCACTCTAGAATTGGCGGGCTATTCACCGCACTCGTAGGGGGTATAGGTTGACCCAAGGAGGGGTGCCCAAGTTACCGGATTCCGTGAAGTGCTGGGTGGTCCATTCACGTTGCTGAAGGGGGCTGCCTTGATTCAGGATTCGGCGGGTAAATTGCTGTGCCCGTAGGGGTCTAGGATTTCATTGCATAGGCTATCCACACGACCAGGAGAACGTCGGGTTTCAGTAGCGGCTCTGTGAAACCCGGGGATCCCAAATATCTGTATTGTTCTGTGATGCTTATTACATTTCTGCGATATTGCTTTTATCACACCTTGAGCGATTATTATATATTGATATATATACTAGTAGATGTTGTATATGTTTTACACCCGCACTTGTCCAGTCCCCGCTCTGTCGTTAGTTAAGTAACCTAACGGGTGATGACGGGATCCAGTGGCGAATGCGGATGGCATATACGTACATCATTATTTTCGTTCTTTATTGGTGTGATCAATTGATGGGACTGCATTGATTCGGATCAATGCAAGCTAAACAAACCTATTTGACGTTGTTGGAACATTTTTCAAAAAGCTGTTATTGCAAGGGCGTTCTCTTTTGTTTTGCACAGTGGTATTCGGTTATGAATATCCAGCACCTCAGTCGACGAGGCAAGGGCCGAGATCCCTTCACCGGAAGTGACCCCTTGGACAGAAGTTTTCGTCAGGGTAATAACTTCACTATAGTCGATTACTTTTTGCTTTGCATCGTGGTATTCAGTTGGAATATCCTGCACCTCATTTTACGGGGAAAGAGCCGAGATCCCTTCACCGGGAGTGACCTTTTTAGCAAAGGTTTTCGCCACTATATTTTTATAAAAAGCTATCCGGTTCCTTCAACGATATCAAGTTCATTACGTTAAAGGTTTTTCGCCAAAAACCATTCGTAGCCCTCCGTCATTTCAGACGGGTAGCACGTAGTATTCATGCTATGTTTGTTGGCCTTCGTCAAGGTATAGTGAATGGTAGCTGCTTGTTACCTTTCTACTGCATAGATAGATGCGTTGGTTTGGGACAGTCGTATAGCCTTGTTGACCTTCGTCAAGGGCTTGTACGGGTGGGTTCAAATTAACCTGGACAATGACGGGTAGAACATGACATGTGACTTATGATTTGTTGACTTTCGTCAAGGTCATAAGAGCATGGGGTAAAAATCACATCCGGAGTTTCTAAAGAAACTGAAACTTGCCAGATATGCGCATACCTTCTAGAGTGTGATAATGTGAGTGGATTCCATCACGTTATCATGTGGTGATAGTTGGATCCCGATTCCCACTGATGAGTTCGTTTACTCCTCGGGTGATCCCGACTAATTCTTCTTTCAGGTTTGGAGAAGAATTTGAGGTTACAGTGGGAGGTTTCCTGATTAGATAAAGTGATAACCATTCTGATTTATGTTAGAGTGCACGCTGAGTGTTTTTCTCTCTCTCTCTTTGACAGCGACCATGGCCCGACCCTTGACTATGACTTAGTGACCAAGTTGACCGAACCTTCTTAAACACTGGCTTTTGGATTGTCAGAGTTGCATACCTCATTGCCACTCCTACTCTTACCCTTTTCTCCAGGACACCCCGAATTATTACGAACATCCACATCCATTGGATAAAACTATCGTATGGTTATATCGAACTCGAAGGAATTTATTCGAGGATGGTTTCTGGTTCTGGAGAAAACGAATATGACTATTCAGTTGTCTTTTCCTTTTACTTTCTCTCAGGTTGCGAGTGCTCCTTTGATTAGGATGGTACACCTATTATGCTAATCGGATAGTCTTCTTCCAAACCATAGGCAGGTGCTGAACGGTAGGGAATGAAGAAAACCATTTAGCCTAAAAGGTGTACAGAAGGTATTAAGTAAAGACAAATAAAGTGATTAGTAAGAGGGCAAAGTAAATTGCGACTGCTATTCACGACCAAATCAAGTATTTCTTCGCCAATCCTACATCACCTTTGTATTTCTCCAGAACACTCCGTTCTACGAAGATCCACAGTTTATTGGATATTCCATCGTATGGTAAGATACGAACTCGAAAGGAACTTGTTCCAGTTCGGGGATGGATTCTGGTTCAGGAGAAATAGGAATAAGTTTTTATTCAGTTGTCTTTTATCTTTACCTTCTCTCGGGTTGCGAGTGCTCCTACGATTAGGACAATACACCCATTATGCTTATTGGATTGTCTTCTTCCAAACCATAGGCTGGTGCCGAACGGTAGGGAAGGAAGAAAACCATTTAGCCTAAAGGGGTATGCAGAAGGTAATGACTAAAGACATAAAAAGGGATTTGGAGAGATGGCAAAGAAATATACGGTTACAGTAGTGAATCTGATAATGGAAGAGGCATTACTAGGAATACCCGGATACCCCTTCGAAGGATTTATATGTTTCAGTTTCACTGCGTATTGTTAAAAGAAAACTGATTTCTCAATTAGCCTTTGCTCCAGGGTATGTATTTACCAGGTTTGATTCTCACATCTGTATGGTTTTACAGATGATGAGTAGGAGTAAGTTATTGGGAATTAGGTGATCATCCTCATTATATCGGAATTCGTTGTAATTGGTGATATTTGAGGAAATCGCCTGGGTTGTTTGCCGGACGGCAAATATTTTGTTTTGAATATCCGTTGCTATGCATCAATTTCAAATTGATATATCTGTAAGTTTATTTTTATAAAGTGAGATATAACTTTTTGAAATTATATCTATGACATTTACCTATATCAGTGGATGGTTAGGTAAGGAGCATTAAACAGCGTTGTAATTCTTCTTAACCATAAGTACAGTTTTCAACCTACGACATACAGGGAATGAGTTATTAGACTCAGGGGACTTATACAGAGTATTGTATGTTGTCCAGTGTCCATAAGGACAGAGGGGTTGGTACTCGGACTATATTCTGTTTACTTGTGACTTCTCAAGTTGTTAGACACGTGTTTCGTAGAAATGCAAGGTCTATGTTTCAGGAGTTATAGGTATAAGAATAAAGTAGAGAACCAGGTATTGCAAGTATCGGGATTCTTCAAGGTGATCGAAGATATAGATACTTGTGTATGGTATTCAGTTAATAGTAATGATTAAGAGAACTTGCTTCTCTTTCAGGTTACTCATAATTGGAAGCACTCCTAAGTTGAGTAATGCTGATCGGCCTCTTTCCATTTAGTTGACATGCACTGGAGACAGCTCCATGATTTGAATTTGGTTCCAATTAAATCAATGCCTCTATTGTAGGACTACGATAGCGCCCCGGCCGTCTTTCCTCGGCCAAAATGCGGATACGAAAATTTTTCTTGACTTTAAAACCGGCACTACCGCATCCTAAAAACCCGGATCGTAACCACTAACCTAATGCTAGCTAACTAGAGAATGGATAGAGAGCTATACCAAGCGATCCGTGTCCTTCGGTCTTCACCTCCACTCCGATCTCCTCGCGGAACCACCGGTCTTCATTTCCTCGTCGGAACGGACACCACATCGCCGGGTTCTTTTATGGGCTCCCACCTCTGGACCGAGGCAACTCGAGCACGAAGTTGGCGAGTCGACATCCCAAGGATGCTGTAGGCTAAGTGTAGCAAGTCTTTTCTCTAGCGGGTATGAAGTTGCCATGATGAAATGGAGAAGAGATGAGCTTTGGAGAGGGGTTTGGAATTTTTGTAACAAGCAAAGAATGATATCATAATTTTTCCACCACCAAAAAATCAATCTCTCCCCCTCACCTAATGTGGCCGGCCATTCCCTTGAATGGATGAAGGAAAAACACAAGGGAGGTAAGTATAGGGAAAAGCCAAAGGTGACCATAAGCTATGTGAAGAAAATGAGGTTATTATGCCACATCCATTTCTAATCTAATCCAAATCAATCCTCATCACATAAATGCTAGCCATCATGAAGAAAGAAGCAAAGATGCAAAATCTATCATAATCCCTCATTTACAAGAAACCCCCTCCACATATCCAATTTGCACACTTGCAAATAACCCCCTCCATCGAAAAAATCCGGCCGTGAAGGAACAAAGGAAAACTGGCCGAAACGGACTGCAAACTGGCAACTTCATAAAACTGATCCCGTAATAAATTACAGGAAAACCCCGCGACTGTATATACATACCCGCATTTGTATTCCTACTGAATACAGATGCAAAGAGACAAAATCTACACTGTACAATACTAGGATCCGGCTTAAACCAAAACCCGCTAGTATTATCGGTCCGATGATGATCCGTGCAATACCGCACGTACATGATCGAACCCAGCCATATCTCCATACGGCCTCTACAGCGTTTCGCCCGAAACTTGAGAAAACGGTCTGTGGGGGACTCTAAAGACTCGTCAATACTTTGGCTGTGGATTTAACCACTAGCACGTCAGAGGTATTAACCATACGTAACGGGCAACCAGGTATTGACCAAAAGGGACGTTGATGAGCGAACTCATCCTGACACCCTACTGAGTCTGTCAGTGACAATATCCGTACAGTTCGGTCCATTCGTCTATGAGTATCGCATGGCGGGCCTAGGGGGTTGGTGAAAGTCAGACCCCCAAAAGCGGTACAAGTCGTGTCGGAGTGTAGCCCAGAACACCCTGAGTAACTACTGGAATACCTACCAGTAAATCTCCTGCCTCGGCCGAGGGCTTTGTGTAATAGCTCTCCAAGACACAGCACGACCTCACCCCCAATACCGGGAGAGACGAACCCCTACCGATCCGCTCACTGCCTCCATGTGGCTCGGGACTGTACCCAACTAAAACCTGTTTGCACGACTCCTTTGAGCCGTGGTAGGGTAGTAATCAAAGCACAGCGGGAACTCATACGAGACAAATGACGATCTCAGGTCGATGAACTAACCTGTACACATGTCACCAGGGAACTGCTATCTGACGTCTGGTATAATCCCAACTAGCATGTTCCCGGCGAGTCCAGTCCGGTGTACTCATAACCCAATGAGCACCTGCATACATCTTTGGTGAACCAACTGACACCAGTGGCTTGTGAGACCGAACACCGCCCCTCGTCGGGGTCTCGACTGTATACACTAGTCTACTCTGGAGTATCGATGCCCTGTCTCGAAACTCCCACGACTAGGGACCATTTAAGGATGCGCTTATAGACCCCAGCTCCTACGTATATGATCGCTATCATACTGCTGGCAGTCAAGCAAGAATCCTAGGGGCTCTATCAACGTGCAATAGTGATCAGTAATGTCACCTAAAGTAGTACACGATGATAAAGATAAACCAGATAGCATACTATCATCTTGAGTAAGACTGTCCTACCGGCATAGGTCCTCCGTCAATCATTGCAATCACGTGCCTGTGATCCAATAATTGACTCTGAGGGCACTATATCCAACAATCTCCCACTTGCACTCAAGGCTAATTATTGCGATATCGCATACTCACGGCCCGTGTGATACCGAACACCCAACTCCTCTACCAATCAGTCTCACAAAACCCGTTTGCGAAACTATTGCGTACGATGAATAGCCTCAGTGAGTGGATCCGCTCAAATGTTTCTTTCTATGTCTCTCTTTATGTCAAGTTCGCGGAGAAAGCCAACTCCCAAATGAGCAATACCTGTCTTAGAATATGTCTGGATATCTGATGGGACCTAGTTCATAAATGAACTCCAAATCCAAACTTCTTAGATTGTATCGTCAACAGAAACCAATCAGTATCCTGCGCCATGCCTCCCTCAGTATCCCCTTGGACCACCTGTCCAAAACACTGCCCCTCGTCAGAGGGAAAACTATAACTCTGACAGTCACTCTGTCATCCAGGTCACTTTGGAAGCCCGGAATGATAACCGTCTCCTGAATGAGGCTGATGTTATCATATCCCTAGAACATCTACTTATGTTCTAAAACTGCTTCCGAACGTTTCTCCAGAATTGGATTAATATCCTAAGTGGAGAAACCACTGTGTGACAACCAAAGTATAACCGACCGTAGTATAGGAATTTCACTTCCTACTCTGTGTATGTCATCTTAATAACAGGACATCACACCCTACTACCTTCTTAACAGATCCATCCCCTATTCTGATGAAGTCAAACCTATGATTGTCACATCAGAAATAGATGATCTATCTCCGCTATATCTGCTTTAGTCTATAAATAGACATAAGCCACTTGTCCACTATGCTTCCGCTGCTCCCACTGACCACGACAACCCTCTGGCAGAGTCATATACACGTGCACTTCTAAAACCAGTTCAGAACGACGCTATACTCATCCTCCTGCCGGGTCTCACAGTCTGGAACAATAGCAATAGCAAGTCTGGGTAAACAAGAACCTCCCTGTCACCGTCCTTGAGGCTACCGAAGTACCACTCAGGTGCTTGAGGTTACCCACCATATCTGCGGAATGGAAAACGGAATGTCAAATCAGATTGAATCTTTAGGTTCTTATCAAATTTTCAGTAATCGTTTGCGGTTCGGGAATTACTTCCAGTTCTACCATACTTCCACTACCGTTTTCGGAAAAAATCCATTTTTATTAAAACTGTGGCGAGTCTAGAATAATATCATTATTGATCTTCCAGATGGTAGAAAGTCAACCCTCGTCATCGCCCGGGTCAACCCACAAACAGCCATTACAGAAACGTGCCTTGAGTTGTCCAGAATCTGGTTTTAAGCATAAGCTGGACAACTCCCCGTACCTTAACAATGTCAAGATATAAACTGTTCTATATCCAATATAGAAACAGAGGCACTGATTTAATTGGAACCAGATTCAAATCATGCAGCTGTCTCCAGTGCATGTCAGCTAAATGGAAAGAGGCCAATCAACATTACTCAACTTAGGAGTGCTTCCAATTATGAGTAACCTGAAAAAGAAGCAAGTTCTCTTAATCATTACTTTTAACTGAATACCATACACAAGTATTTATATCTTCGATCACCTTGAAGAATCCCGATACTTGCAATACCTGGTTCTCTACTTTATTCATATACCTATAACTTCTCAAAACTTGGACCTTGTGTTTCTACGAAACACATGTCTAAGAACCAGAGAAGTCACAAGTAAACAGAATATAGTACGAGCACCATCCCCTATGTCCTCATGGACACTGGACAACATACAATACTCTGTATAAGTCCCCTGAGTCTAATAACTCATTCGCTGTGTGTCGTAGGTTGAAAACTGTACTTTGGTTATGAAGAATTACACCGCTGTTTAATGCTCCTTAGTTAACCATCCACTGATATAGGTAAATGTCATAGACGTAATTTCAAAAATGTATATCTCACTATATAAAAAGATGTACAGATACATCAATTTGAAATTGGTGCATAACAACGGATATTCAAAACCAAAATTTGCCGTCCGGCAAACAACCCAGGTGATTTCCTCAAATATCACCAATTATAATGAATCCCGATATAATGAGGATGATCACCCAATTCTCAATAACTTACTCTCACTCATCATCTGTAAAACCATACAGATGTGAGAATCATACCTGGTAAATACATACCTTGGAGTAAGGACTAATTGGGAAATCAGTTTTCTTTTAACAATACACAGTGAAACTGAAACATTGAAATGTTTCGTTGGGGTATCCGGGTATTCCTAGTAATGCCTCTTCCATTATCCAGATTCACAACTGTAACCGTATATTTCTTTGCCATCTTTCCAAATCCCTTCATATGTCTTTAGTCATTACCTTCTATACACCCTCTTAGGTTAAATGGTTTTCTTCCTTCCCTACCGTTCGGCACCAGCCTATGGTTTGGAAGAAGACTATCCAATAAGCATAATGGGTGTACTGTCCTAATCCTAGGAGCACTCACAATGCGAGAGAAGGTGAAGATAAAAGACAACTGAATAAATCTTATTCCTATTTCTCCTGAACCAGAATCCATCCCCGAACTGGAACAAGTTCCTTTCGAGTTCCTATATAACCATACGATGGAGTATCCAAATAACTGTGGATCTTCGTAGTGATACGGAGTGTTCTGGAGAAATACAAAGGTGAAGTGGGAGTGGTAATGAAATACTTGGTTTGGTCGTGAATAGCAGTCGCAGTTTACTTTGCCCTCTTACTAATCCCTTTATTTGTCTTTATATAATACCTTCTTTACACCATCGTTAGGCTAATTGGTTTTCTTCATTCCCTACCGTTCGGCACCTGCCTATGGTTTGGAAGAAGACTATCCAATTAGTGTAATAGGTGTATTGTCCTAATCCAAGGAGCACTCGCAACCTGAGAGAAGGTAAAAGGAAAAGACAACTGAATAGTCCTATTCGTTTTCTCCAGAACCAGAAACCATCCTCGAATAAATTCCTTCGAGTTCGTATATAACCATACGATGGTTTTATCCAATGGAAGTGGACGTTTGTAGTAATACGGGGTGTTCTGGAGAAAAGGGTAAAAGTAGGAGTGGCAATGAGGTATGCAACTCTGACAATCCAAAAGCCAGTGTTTTAAGAAGGTTCGGTTAATTTTGGTCACTAAGTCATAGTCAAGGGTCGGGCCATGGTCGCTGCCAGAGAGAGAGAGAGAAAAGAAACACTCAGCGTGCATTCTAACCTAGATTAGAATGGTTATCACTTTATCTAATCAGGAAACCTCCCACTGTAACGTCAAATTCTCCTCCAAACCTGAAAGAAGAATTAGTCGGGATCACCCGAGGAGTAAACCAACTCATCAGTGGGGATCGGGATCCAACTATCATTGCATGATAACGTGACGGAATCCACTCACGTCACCACACTCCAGAAGGTATGCGCATGCCTGGCAAGTTTCAGTTTCTTTAGAAACTCCCGATGTGATTTTTACCCCAAGCGGCTTATGACCTTGGCAGAGGTCAACATATCATAAGTCGCAAGTCAAGTCCAACCCGTCATTGTCCTTGATTAACTTAGACCCACCCGCACGTGCCCTTGACAGAGGTCAAAATGACCGTGCGACTGTCCTAAATAATCTTATTTATGCAACAAACAAGTATTACCCAGCTACCAATCACTGTGCCTTGACAGAGGTCAACATACACAGCATGAATACTAAGTAATACCCGTAAGAAATGACGGAGGGCTACGGCTGGTTTTTGGCGAAAAACCTTTAACGTAATGAACTTGATATCATTGAAGGAACTGCATAGCTTTTTGTAAAATATAGTGACGAAAACCTTTGCTAAAGAGGTCACTCCCGGTGAAGGGATCTCGGCCCTTTCCGCGTAGAATGAGGTGCAGGATATTCCAACTGAATACCACGATGCAAAGTAAAGGGCAATCGGCTATAGTGAAGTTATTACCCTGACGCAAACTTCTGTCCAAGGGTTCACTCCCGGTGAAGGGATCTCGGCCCTTGCCTCGTCGACTGAGGTGCTGGATATTCATAACCGAATACCACTGTGCAAAACAAAAGAGAACGTCCTTGCAATAACAGCTTTTGGAAAAATTGTTCCAACAACATCTGAATAAGTTTGTTTAGCTTGCATTGATCCGAATCAATGTAGTCCCATCAATTGATCACACCAATAAAGAACGAAAATAATGATGTACGTATATGCCATCCGCATTCGCCACTGGGTCCCGTCATCACCCGTTAGGTTACTTAACTAACGACAGAGCGGGGACTGGACTAGCGCGGATGCAAAACATATACAACATCTACTAGTATATATATCAATATATAATATTCGCTCAAGGCGTGATAAAATGCAACATCATAGAAATGTAATAAGCATCACAGAACAATACAGATAATCTGGAAGCTCCGGGTTTCACAGAGCCGCTGCTGAAACCCGACGTTCCCCTGGTCGTATGGATAGCCTGTGAAATGAAATCCTAGACCCCTACGGGCGCGGCAAGTTGCCCGCCAAAACCTGAAGCGAGGCAGCCCCTTCAGCAACGTGAATGGACCACCCAGCACTTCACGGAATCCGGTAACTTGAGCACCCCTCCTTGGGTCAACCTGTACCCCCTACGAGTGTGGCGAATAGCCCGCCAATTCTAGAGTAAAGCCCCCTCCGTCTCAAAGCCATGAGATGCGGGCCCGTTGCCCTCTAGAACCCGGCTATCCGTGCACCCCTACACGGGGTAATCCTAGTACAGAAAGTAAAATATACATACAACGGGTACATCGACCTCAGCCCGGTCGTGCCCCAAAAGAATAATATACAAACAGGCAGTGACGGCAGTCTACATGTCGGACGCTCGCCCCGCAATATCAAATGTACAAATACAACCAAACTGTACTACCATTGCATCCATGCTATCCACCACGAGAAATCCGCAACATCACAGCACAACACAGAACATCAACGTGAATGTCACGTTCGCAAATCTGTCTAAAATGGCAGTAGCAATTAGATAGGATTTACCGATCAAATGACATTCACGGTCGCAGATATAATGTAAATACTGTGAACTAACATTTTTAAAATTTTCGATCGATCAAATTTACCGAAGTGGGCCCCAAGTACTACTGTAGCACTCAAAGAAAATCTGGGCCCAAAAGGAATATTCCAAAAACCCCATTTTAAACCCAGAAGCACACTGGAAAAATTCGATGCATCGATTTCACTTTATTGCAGCGGAACGGCGGCCCAAACAGTGGTTTGGCCGTGGTTCCGTGGTCCTACTAAGGAATCAGTGCATTGAATTTTTCCAGAATTCTTAAAAACACCTGCATGAATTTCTGCAACACTAAAAAAAAAATTTCGAGCACAAATAAAATCGACATAAACTGATGCTCTTGAAATCGCGGTTTTTGAAAATCCGATCGATCGAACTTGTAAACACGTTAGAGCAAGGTATACTAGGTTAATGGCGTGGCTCTGATACCATGTAGGACTACGGTAGCGCTCCGGCCGTCTTTCCTCGGCCAAAATGCGGAAACGAAATTTTTTCTTGACTTTAAAACCGGCACTACCGCATCCTAAAAACCCGGATCATAACCACTAACCTAATGCTAGCTAACTAGAGAATGGATAGAGAGTTGTACCAAGCGATCCGTGTCCTTCGGTCTTCGCCTCCACTCCGATCTCCTCGTGGAACCTTCGGTCTTCATTTCCTCGTCGGAACGGGCACCACATCGCCGGGTTCTTTTACGGGCTCCCACCTCTGGACCGAGGCAACTCGAGCACGAAGTTGGCAAGTCGACGTGCCCAAGGATGTTGTAGGCTAAGTGTAGCAAGCTTTGTCTCTAGCGGGTATGAAGTTGCCATGATGAAATGGAGAAGAGATGAGCTTTAGAGAGGGGTTTGGAATTTTTGTAACAAGCAAAGAATGATATCATAATTTTTCCACCACCACAAAATCAATCTCTCCCCCTCTCCTAATGTGGCCGACCATTCCCTTGAATGGATGAAGGAAAAAACATAAGGGAGGTAAGTGTAGGGAAAAGCCAAAGGTGACCATAAGCTATGTGAAGAAAATGAGGTTATTATGTCACATCCATTTCTAATCTAATCCAAATCAATCTTCATCACATAAATGCTAGCCATCATGAAGAAAGAAGCAAAGATGCAAAATCTATCATAATCCCTCATTTACAAGAAACCCCCTCCACATATCCAATTTGCATACTTGCAAATAAGCCCCTCCATCGGAAAATCCGGCCGTGAAGGAACGAATGAAAACTGGCCGAAACGGAATGCAAACTGGCAACTTCATAAAACTGATCCCGTAATAAATTAAAGGAAAACCCCGTGACTGTATATACATACTCGCATTTGTATTCCCACTGAATACAAATGCAAAGAGATAAAATCTACACTGTATAATACTAGGATCCGGCTTAAACCAAAACCCGCTAGTATTATCCGTCCGATCATGATCCGTGCAATACCGCACGTACATGATCGAACCCAGCCATATCTCCATACGGCCTCTACAGCGTTTCGCCCGAAACTTGAGAAAACGGTCTGTGGGGGACTCTAAAGACTCGTCAATACTTTGGCTGTGGATTTAACCAATAGCACGTCAGAGGTATTAGCCATACGTAACGGGCTACCAGGTATTGACCAAAAGGGACGTCGATGAGCGAACTCATCCTGACACCCTACTGAGCCTGTCAGTGACAATATCCGTACAGTCCGGTCCGTTCGTCTATGAGTATCGCATGGCAGGCCTAGGGGGTTGGTGAAAGTCAGACCCCCAAAAGCGGTACAAGTCGTGTCGGAGTGTAGCCCAGAACACCCTGAGATACTACTGGAATACCTACCAGTAAATCTCCTGCCTCGGCCGAGGGCTTTGTGTAATGGCTCTCTTAGACACGGCACGACCTCACCCCCAATACCGGGAGAGACGAACCCCTGCCGATCCGCTCACTGCCTCCATGTGGCTCGGGACTATACCCAACTAAAACCTGTTTGCACGACTCCTTTGAGCCCTGGTAGGATAGTAATCAAAGCACAGTGGGAACTCACACGAGACAAATGACGATCTCAGGTAGATGAACTAACCTGTACACATGTCACCAGGGAACTGCTATCTGACGTCTGGTATAATCCCAACTAGCATGTTCCCGGCGAGTCCAGTCCGGTATACTCATAACCCAATGAGCACCTGCATACATTTTAGGTGAACCAACTGACACCAGTGGCTTGTGAGACCGGCCATCGCCCCTCGTCGGGGTCTCGACTGTATACACTAGTCTACTCTGGAGTATCGATGTCCTGTCTCGAAACTCCCACGACTAGGGACCATTTAAGGATGCGCTTATAAACCCCAGCTCCCACGTATATGATCGCCATCATACTGCTGGCAGTCAAGCAAGAATCCTAGGGGCTCTATCAACATGCAATAGTGATCAGTAATATCACCTAAAGCAGTACACGATGATAAAGATAAACCAGATAGCATACTATCATCTTGAGTTAGACTGTCCTACCGGCATAGGTCCTCCCTCAATCATTGCAATCACGTGCCTGCGATCCAATAATTGACTCTGAGTGCACTATATCCAACATCTATTTCTATATTGGATATAGAATAGTTCATATCTTAACATTGTTAAGGTACAGAGAGTTGTCCGACATATGCTTAAAACCAGACTCTGGATAGCTCAAGGCACGTTTCTGTAATAGCTGTTTGTGGGTTGACCCGGGCTATGACGAGGGTTGACTTTCTGCCATCTGGAAGATCAATAGCGATATTGTTCTTGACTCGCCACAGTTTTAATAAAAATGGATTTTTTTCAGAAAGTAGTAGTGGGAGTATGGTAGAACTGGAAGTGATTCCAGAACCGCAAACAATTACTGAAAATTTGATAAGAACCTAAAGATTCAATCTGGTTTGACATTCCATTGACCACTCTGCAGGTATGGTGGGTAACCTCAGGCACTTAAGAGGTACTTCGGTATGCTCAAAGACGGTGACAAGGAGGTTCTTGTTTACCCAGACTTGTCATTGCTGTTGTTCTAGACTGTGAAACCCGGCAGGAGGATGAGTATAGCGTCGTTTTAAACTAGCTTTAGAAGTGTACGTGTATATGACTCTGCCAGAGGGTTGTCGTAATCAGTGGGAGCAGCGGAAGCATAGTGGACAAGAAGCTTATGTCTATTTATGTACTAAAGCAGATATAGCAGAGATAGATCATCTATTTCTGATGTGACAGTCATAGGTTTGACTTCATCAGAATAGGGGATGGATCTGTTAAGAAGGTAGTAGGGTGAGATGACCTGGTATTTGGATGACATATACAGAGTAGGAAGTGAAATTCCTATACTACGATCGGTTATGCTTTGGTTGTCACACAGTGGTTTCTCCACATAAGGATATAGATATAATATCGGACATTCTGGTTACTAGATCTATGGTTTTAGATCTAGATTTGGGAAGTATCCCAATCTGGGTACGTAGACAGCATTCTAAAGGTGTTTTAGAATGGACGACTCCTAGCACGGTAGTGTACCTGCAGGTGATGGAGTCACCCTCTCTAAAGGTGTCTTACAGACTAAAGGGGAGAGGGATGTGCATGATTGGTAAATCACTTGCTTGGGAAATTGAGTTGATCATGAGATGTCAAGTACTACACTAGATATTGTTTTTACACGAGCTGAAATAAATTGATATTAATCCAATCCTGGATAAACGATCGGAAGCAGTTTTAGAACATAAGTGGATGTTCTAGGGATCTGATAATGGCAGCCTCCTTCAGGAGACGGTTATCATTCCAGGCTTCCAAGGTGACCTGGATGACAGAGTGGCTGTCAGAGTTATAGTTTTCCCTCTGAGGAGGGGCAGTGTTTTGGACAGGTGATCCAAGTGGATACTGAGGGAGGCATGACGGAGGATACTGATTAAGTTCAGTTGACGATACAGTCTAAGAAGTTTGGATCTGGAGTTCATTTATGAACTAGGTCCCATCAGATATCCAGAAATATTCTAAGACAGGTATTGCTCATTTCGGGAGATGGCTTTCTCTGCGAACTTGAGTTAAAGAGAGACATAGAAAGAAACATCAAGGCGGATCCACTAGCTGAGGCTATTTCTCGAATGCAATAGTTTCATAAACGAGCTTTGTGGGACAGATTAGTAGAGGAGTTGGGTGTTCGGTATCATACGGGCTGTGAGTATGCGACATCGCAATAATTAGCCTTGAGTGCAAGTGGGAGATTGTTGGATATAGTGCCCTCAGAGTCAATTATTGGATCACATGCACGTGATTGCAATGATTGAGGGAGGACCTTTACCGGTAGGACAGTCTTACTTGAGAGGTTTGTATACTATCTGGTTTGCCTTTATCAACGTGTAAATGCTTTAGGTGACATTGTAGTTCACTACTACACGTTGATAGAGAATAGTATGCTACCATGGTTTATCTTTATCATCGTGTACTGCTTCAGGTGACCATACAGGTCACTATTACACGTTGATAGAGCCCTTAGGATTCTTGCTTGACGACCAGCAGTATGATGTCGATCATATACGTGGGAGCTGGGGTCTATAAGCACATCCTTAAAGTGGTCCCTAGTTATGGGAGTTTTAAGACTGGGCATCGATACTCCGTTAGTAGACTAGTGTATACAGTCGAGACCCCGACGAGGGGCAGTGGCCGGTCTCACAAGCCATTGGTGTCAGTTGGTTCATCCAAGATGTATACAGGTGCGCATTGGGTTATGAGTACACCGGACAGGACTCGCCGGGAACATGCTAGTTGGTATTATACCTAGCGTCAGATAGCAGTTCCCTGATGACATGTGTACAGGTTAGTTCATCGACCTGAGATCGTCATTTATTTCGTGTGAGTTCCCACTGTGCTTTGATTACTACCGTACCACGGCTCAAAGGAGTCGTGCAAACATGTTTTAGTTGGCTACAGTCCCGAGCCACATGGAGGCAGTGAGCGGATCGGCAAGGGTTCGTCTCTCCCGGTATTGGGGGTGAGCTCGCGCTGTGTCTAGGAGAGCCATTATATGAAGTCCTTGGCTAAGGCAGGAGATTTACTGGTAGGTATTCCAGTAGTATCTCAGGGTGTTCTGGGCTACACTCCGACACGACTTGTACCGGTTTTGGGGGTCTGACTTTTACCAACCCCCTAGATCCGACATGCGATGCTCATAGACGAACGGACCGGACTGTACGGATATTGTCACTGACAGGCTCAGTAGGGTGTCAGGATGAGTTCGCTCATCGACCTCCTTTTTGGTCAATACCTGGTAGCCTGTTACGTATAGCTAGTACCTCTGACGTGCTAGTGGTTAAATCCATAGCCAAAGTATTGACGAGTCTTTAGAGTCCCCCACAGACAGTTTCTCAAGTTTCAGGCGAAACGTTGTAGAGGCCGTATGATATGTATGACAGGGTTCGATCTTATACGTGCGGTATTGCACGGATCATGATCGGACGAATCATACTAGTGGGCCTTTGTTTAAGCCGGATCCTACTATTAGATTTGTTGGATTACTTTAGTCTCATCGCATTCGCATTCGGTCAATGCGGATGCAGGTATGTATATACAGGTGAGGGGTATCCTTGTGATCCGTCACGAGTTTACTTTAGATGTTGCCAGATTTTTCTTTGTTGGACCAAACATTTGGCTTTATGTTTGGATGGTGGAAATAATAAGCTAGAATTTCATTATGAGATACATTAATGTGACATAGACATATATCATGAGTCATGGTCTCTTTTTTAGCAAATATGTCACATTAGTGGATTGATTTGGGTTGATATGATGAGAGGAGAGAGAGGGGGGCTGCCATGAGGGAGTTGGGTCTTGTATTATTCTTTGCTCTCTCTCATTTTATCATATGAATCACTACAAAAGAAAAGAAGAAAAAACCTTCTCTTCTTCTTCTTCTTCCTCTAGCTTTCATTCTCCATTAATGGTAATATCTCTAACCTCCATCCAAGCAATGGATGCAAGAGGCAAAGTGATCACAAACATTCTCTACAACAACATAGACACGTCGGCTAGCACACTTCGTGCCCGAGTTTCTTCGGACGAAGCGGGAGCCCGTAAAAAGACTTCTCGATGTGGTGTCCTTTCCGACGAGGAGATCGAGACCGGATATACCGCGAGGAGCTTGGGATGGTGGCCGAAGACCGAACGACACTGATTGCTCGGTATAGCCTCTCTACCCTTTCTCTAGTTAGCTAGTAGTAGGTTAATGGTCCGATCCAGGTTTTATAGTCCGCGGCAGCGCCGGTTTCTAGTTAAAGAAAATTTTTGTTTTCCGCATTTTGGCCTCGGACAGACGGCCGGGGCGCTACTATAGACTTACAAATTCTCCATGTATGCTTTCTGGCTGGATAGTGTGGATTTCTTGGGTCACGTAGTTATGAGAGACGGAATATGTATGGACCCAAAGAAAATCGAGGCAGTACAGCACTGGCCCAGAATTGTATCAGTTACGGAGATTCACAGCTTCTTGGGTTTGGCCGGTTACTATCGACGTTTTGTGCAAGATTTTTTTCATATCGCTGCACCGCTGACCGGGTTGACCAGGAAGGAAGTTCCATTTCTTTGGACAGAGGCATGCGAGCAGAGTTTCCAGCAGTTGAAGACTCGCTTGACGACTGCACCTGTCTTATTTTTACCTTCTGCGTCAGGTGGTTTTGTTGTCTATTGGGACGCCTCTCGAGTGGGTTTAGGTTGTGTGTTGATGCAGCATGGCAGGTTCGTTGATTATACTTCTCGGTTGTTGAAGAAGCATGAGTAGAACTATCTTACTCACGACTTAGAGATGGTCGCGATGGTCTTCGCACTTAAGATTTGGAGGCATTACTTATACGATGAGTCGTGCCAGATATTCACAGACCACAAGAGCTTGAAGTATATTTCTCAGCAGCGGGATCTGAATTTGAGGCAGCGTCGTTAAATGGAGCTTGTAATGGAATAAGACTATGAGATTCAATATCATCCGGGCAAGGCGAATGTGGTGGCAGATGCCTTGAGTCGGAGGCCAGGAAGTAGCTTATCTTATCTGAGCACAGTACAGAGGCAGTCTTCCGCAGATTGGCAGATTTTATGTGACAGCCGAGTACAGTTTGAGTTTACATCGACAGGGGGACAACTTGCTCATATCTGCACCCGTCCACAGTTACTTGATCGCATCCGAGAGGCACAGCCCGCTGATGCTCACTTGTCTGAGATCATAGACCATGTTAGACAGGGTAGAAATTCTTAGTTTGTGATCGATGACCATGGAGTGTTACAGTTTGGGACTTGTCTTCGTGTGTCAGATTATGAGGGGCTGAGACACGAGATCTTAGAGGAGGCGCATCGGTTAGCATATAGTATTCATCCGGGTTCCACCAAGATGTATCATGATTTGAGAGATGTTTACTGGTGGGAAGGGATGAAGTGGGATGTCACGGATTTTGTTTTGAGATGCTTGACTTGTCAGTAAGTCAAGGCCGAGCACCAGAGGCTGGCAGGAGAGTTATAGCCCTTGCCCATTCCGGAGTGGAAATAGGTGCAGATCTCCATGGATTTCGTTATAGGTCTGCCCAGATCCAGTAGATGGTATGATTCCATCTGGGTGATTGTTGATCGATTGACAAAAGCAGCTCAATTTCTTTCGGTGAAGAATACTTATGGATACACGCATTATGCCCAGATTTACATTGATGAGATCGTGCGATTGCATGGAGTTCCGACTTGCATTGTGTCCGATAGAGGCATACAGTTCACCAGCCGATTATGGCAGAAACTTCATGTGGCTCTAGGCACCCGATTGAGTTTCAGTACAGCTTTTCACCCGCAGACCGACGGTCAGTCAGAGTGGACCATACAGACTCTTGAGGATATGCTCCGAGCCTGCAGTCTAGACTTCGGGGGCAGTTGGGATCGTCACTTGCCCTTGATTGAATTCTTTACAGCAACAGTTTTCAAGAGACGATTCAGATGGCACCCTTCGAAGATTTGTATGGGAGGAAGTGTTGATCGCCCGTTTGTTGGACAGAACTCAGCGAAAGCAGCATTTTGGGACCGCGTCTAGTGCAAGAGACTACAGAAAAGATCCAGTTGATACGAGACAGAATGACAGCGGCCCAGAGCAGACATAAATCTTATGCTGATTGACATCGTCGCAGACTTGAGTTTGATGTGGGAGACCATGTGTTCCTCCATATCTCTCCGATGAAAGGTGTGATGCGTTTCAGGAAAAAGGGGAAGCTCAGTCCGAGGTATGTCGGACCCTTTGAGATTCTGGAAAGGGTGGGTGCTTTAGCTTATCGGTTAGCACTTCCACCAAGTTTTCCCGATGTACATCCAGTGTTCCATGTGTCTAAGCTTCACAAGTATTTTCACGATCCTTCTAATGCCATTCAGCATCAGTCTTTAAGCTTGAGCGGGATTTATCCGATACTGAGCAGCCGGTAGCTATTCTGGACCGGCAGGTAAAGAAGTTAAGATCAAGGATACTTCCATCCGTAAAGGTCCTTTGGCGAGGACCAAATAGTGAGGAGGTCACTTGGGTGGCTGAGGATGACTTATGAAAGACGTTCCCGCACCTTTTTGAAGGTACATGTGTTTAGGTTTTAAATTCGGGGACCGAATTTTCTTAAGGGGGGATATTGTAACATTTTGAAATATTTTAGATAATTAATTAAATTATTTATTTAATTAAAAATGTTAATTTAAAATTTTATTGAAACAAAATGAAACCTTTCATAAGTAGTGTGTGCAATTAATTAATTTGAATAATTAGTTTTTAACATTAGTTACTAAAAAGGGTTTTAGTGAAATTTTTAGCTTCATTATGTATTATGATATAGTGTGAGGGGTTTTATTGAAAGTTTAATTAATTATGGAAATTAGATATTGTGTGAGGGTTTTTTTTTATAAAGAGGGCTAGATCATGGTTACGGTTAATGTAAACTCATGGGATATCAAAAGCTAGGTTGAACCTCATACATACACCTCCTCCTTACATGAAAACACCACCGTATTGCATGGTGACACCTGTTAGTGTATATGCCCTAGAGGCCATTACTGTATCATACTAGTTTGTATATTACTTGATGGAAGCTTGGGATTTCACAGTTGTATATACAATCTTGCTCGAAATGGTAGTATGCTACTTGGTTTGTCTCTGCTTTAATATGTGCATATGTTTCTTTTAGCATATTGCTGATATACATATTAGTAGAGCCCTTAGGATCTTTGCTTGATTACCAGCGTTGTGATGGCGCTCGCACTCGTGGGAGCTGGGTGATCTATAAGCACATCCTTTTACAGGTCCCTAGTCGTTGGACTATCGAGACAGGGCATCGATACTCCGGAGTAGACTAGCGTATGCGCTTCTCATCCCAGCGTGGGAGACGGTCTGTCCTATAGCCGCGGGGACTGTTGGTTGGTATTATACCTATCGTCAGTTATCAGTTCCCAGGTGACATGAGTACAGCTTAGTCCGTTGACTTGACACTGTCACTTCGCCTCGAGTGTGTTCCCACTGCACTTTGATTACTACCCTGCCACGGCTCAAAGGAGTCGTGCAAACAGGTAGTTTTTGGGTGCAGTCCCGAAGCACTTGGAGGCAGTGACGGTTAGACAGGATTCGTCTCTCCCGGTATTGGGGGTTGACATCGCGCTGTGTCCAGAAGAGCCATTACACGAGTAGTCCCTGGCCAGGGCAAGCGAGATATACTGGTAGGTTTCCAGTGTTATCTCAGGGTGTTCTAGGCTACACTCCGACACGACTTGTACCGCTATTAGGGGACTGACGTTCACCGCCCCCCAAGGCCCGCCATGCGATGTATCAGACGAACAGACCGGACTGTACGGAGATTGTCACATACAGGCTCAGTAGGAGTTCGGATGGGGTTCACCTCGTCTGTCTTCTTATCGACATCTACCTGGGGACCGTTACGTACAGCTAGTGCCGCTTGCGGTCTGTGGTTAAACCCACTGCCAGCGTAGTGTCGAGTCTTTAGAGTCCCACACAGAGAGCTATTCGCCTTTAGGCAAAATGAGTAGAGGTCGCATGGTTCTGCGACAGGGTTCGTTCACATTCGCGCACTTGTGCACGTTTGCTGTCCGGACAGTTTATACTAGCGGGCTTTGGTTTAAGCCGGATCCTAGTATATGATTTGAGATTGGTTTTTCTCAGTGTATTCGTGTTCCTCGGATCACGAATGCGGGTGCGTATGCACAGTTGCTTGAGATTGAGGGAGAGGACCTTGATTAGGGTTAATGGCTATTGTCATTTTATTAACCCTAATGTTTATGTGTGTATTATTGTTAATTAATAATTAGTTTAATAATTGTCCATGGTTATGGTTGTTGACCATTTGACTTCTTTGACTTGTTGACCTAGGTTGACACTTTGACCATCATCATTTCTTTTGGAAGATGCTTTTTGATCTTTGCAAATTGAAATGATAATGGTCATGTCATGATTAACCATGACAATTATCTAGCTAATTATTCAATTAAAATAATTCACACATATTAGTGAGAATGGCTCAATTATTTCTCATTCTATCATATCCTTTCTCTCTCTTGTTCTTCCTCTCCCTCAAGCTCTCTCCCTCTCATGTGTTGAGAAACACTTGAGCTTGAGAAAAACCCTCTCTTGATCTTCTCTACTCTCATCTAGGGTTGAAGGACTAGCACTTCTTGAACCCTAGTTACTTCTAGCTTGGAGTTGAAGCCAAAGGTCGAGGCTTTCGGGTGGATCTTTCTTCGGCGTGAGAAGACGAGCAAGGTGACCTCCTTCCACTACTCCAAGGAGCAAGGAGAGAAGGACTAAGAGACCAAAGGTATAACTTTTCTACCACTTAGCTACTTTCAAGTTAGCTTTAGCAAGTTTTTGTTTAGTAAAGATCCTTAAAGCATAGTCCATGTTGCCTATAGTTGATAAAAATCCGATTTTTATTATGTTTTCCGCCTCCCCGTAAGCACCGGGGTGGGCAACGTGGACTTACAGTGGTATCAGAGCCTAACTAAACATAAACTAGCAAGGTAGTGAAGTGTAACGAAGTTCAAAACCGAAAAATCCAAAAACCGAGTTTTCAAAAACCCTAGTTTCTGTTAAAAAATTTTCTGGTCAAAACAAAATTTGTTATACACCTAAAATCGTCTCAGGGTTTTTTAAAGATAACCACAAAACCCGGTCCAGTGAGTCGACTAAACCGCCGTGTTTCCGCGGCAATAGCAAGCTATTGCCGCGGAACCGCCGCCGTTTGGACTCCTCACTGGGTCGAGTTTGGTGCAGTGTATCTCTGGCTTGGTTTTAGGATTTTTAAGATATGTTATATGTGCCCAGATTTTCCAGAATAGAAATTTATTTTTGGGGGCCTATAAATCCGTATTTTTTCCGAACTTCACTACACTTTGACTATGATGGTTATATCTGTGATGTTTGTATGTATTGAACATCGGCTAATCGCTATATGTCGATTAGTCGGGGTTATACATATCTGTGATCTGTGTTTGATATTGGTTTGTGTATATGAATGGGTTGGATCGTCGCGGGTGAATAGCCGGGGTGGATGTGAGATGAGTGTTGTTTTTCCTTTCATTCATTGTAACATGTAAATTGATGTAATATTATTATTTGTTTGGCCGCACAACCGGGTCGGGGTTGTAGCCGTCATTGTATAATTCTTTTTACTGTTTTTGCTCCTAGGATAGACCCGTGGAGGGGGTGCACAAACTACCGGGTATCTCGAAGTGCCGAGTGGCCTACTCACGGTGGTGAGGGAGGTTGCTTCGCTTCGGGTACTTGGCGGGTAGTTTGCCGCACCCGTAGGGGTCTTGGGTGGGGTATTTGGCTATTCACCGCGACCGTGTAATCCGCTTTTCGTTGCAGGCTCGAACGGATTGCGGATTCCTAGTATATCCAATGTATTCATCTGTGATCTGTAATGTCTATCATTGCTATATATTTATATATGATAACTATTTAGGCGTTGCTTATGTTTTACAGCCGCGCTAGCCCAGCCCCCGCTCTGTCGTTAGTTAAGTAACCTAACGGGTGATGACGGGGCCCCGTGGCGAATGCGAATGGCATAAGCGTACGTCATATTTTGGTTGTTTTCTGCAATGGTAGGATTAAATTGTTAGTTATATGTATGCCCTAGAGGCCATTACTGTACATTGGATGTATATTGTAGTGGATGCTGGGACATATATAGGGAGGACTTTCTTGCTCGACATGATAGTATGCTATCTGGTTGATCTTTACCTTAACGTGTATACTGTTTGTCTCTCTGTTACATGTTGGTAAAGCCCTTAGGATCTGTACTTGACTACCTGGACTATGATGCGGATCATACTAGTGGGGACATGGTAGTCCATAAGTACATCCTTCAAAGTCCCTAGTCGTGGGTGTATCGAGACGGGGCATCGATATACCAGAGTAGACTAGCGTGTATCTTCTCGACCCATACAGATGGGCGATGGATGATCCCATATCCATTGGTGTTTGACATCAGAGATGATATACGGGTGCTCAGTGAAGACTGGGTACACTGGACGGACTCGCCGAGAACTCCCAGATGGTATTATACCTCACGTCAGATGGCAGTTCTCTGGTGACACTGGTACAGAGTAGTCTGTTGACCCGAGATCGTCATAGAGTCTTGTGTGGTTCCCACTGTGCTCTGATACCACTGTAGGGTTCCTAGGCACCCTAATGAGGTCTCACAAGGCATCGAACATGCCAATTTCAAAAAATCTAGGTGCCGAGAGACCCTAATACGGATCGTTTGCTAGAAATCTAGGCGAAAAAGTAATCTAGTTAACAGTTAACTAAGGGATACGGATATACAACCTTTGTAGATCCGTTTGTCCACCTCCATAGCTCCATGAAGAAGTCACCTCCGCTGTACAAATCCGAAATCCGGGCTCTTGCGTCGGCTTCATCGGAGAAGAAGCGGGCTAGGTCATCGACGACGTGCCGAAGATGATCTACGTCGAGGCATCGCTAAATCAAGCTCCGACTTCACCAAGTCCAAAAACTTGTGAAGAAAACACACTCTACTACTTGGCAAGAGGTAGAGGATGAAGAAATAGGAAGTGGGTAGACTTTAGAATTGAATTTCTCACTCAAATCATCAATCCACCATTGATGACCTCAAGCTTCCATCAATCCACCATTGATGAACCTTCGGGTTTGGGGCAGTACGGCGTGCCACATGTGAGGCGTTGGCTTGACCCTTCTACGGCTGGACCGTTGGTACTGAGGCACGAACTGAATGTTTTTAGACTTGTTTCATGTGTTGATCTGTATCGGGAAAACTTGGGTGTTCGATTGTTCGATCGGAAAGTTTAACATTTTCTGTTTATCTGGAATGGGATACAATAATTGGAATTCACAATATGTTATGAGATAACTGAATGAATGTTATAAACATAGCAGTTTAGTCTCACTTGATCGGTTGCCACGGAATTTTGATGTGATCAAAAGTCCGTCGCAATCACGTAGCGTACGCGGATATTCGCCGGGTAAACTTAATAGACAGCCTCACTCCATAGCCCCGACCAAGTGACTGTAGGAGAACCCCGTCGCCGAAAGCATCCGTCCGGGTGCTCGCGGCAGCGGTGTTCCGCCTTGGTGCACTTCGTCGACGGTATCAGGGGTGCGGCCGTCTACTGAAGTTTGCGACGAGCATTCGATCAGGATATCGGGAATCTTGTTGAATTGCCCGACTTGGTATTGAAAAGAGTTTTCGATTTTGAGACTAAAATGCGGGGTTTATAATTGTTAGGCATGCGATGTCTAAGTAATTCATTTGGTCAGGCATGCGATGTCTGAGATGGTTGCGGATTCCAACTGTTGTAGTTTTACACTTTCTTTTCTGTGACCGTAAGTGTAATATGTGATATCGCCGGTTTCGTTGCTATATGTCAACGACAATTGGGATACGCGTATTTACTTACGTTGATGACATGTGATGTTATGTGTTGCTGGATATGTTATATTGGATCGTCGTGTTTGAATAGCCGGGGGCTTTTATGTGAGATGAGTGTTTTTCATTTTCATTCATGTAAAAACTTGTATGTAATATTCTTTTAATTGGGGCACTTCCAGGTTGCGGAAGTTGTCACCCTTTGTATATTATTTACTTTTCTGCACTAGGATAGACCCAAGGAGGGGAGCACAAGTAACCGGGTTCTGGAGTCCAGTGGGAGACCAACTCGAGGAGTCGAGTCTGGGTCTCCTAACTCTAGAATTGGTAGGGTTGCTTGCCGCTCTCGTAGGGGTCTTGGGGTGTGGGTTTGGCTATTCATCACGACCGTGGAATCCGTGTTTTATACTGGCTCGTATTGAAAACACGGACGTCCTAGTATATCCAATATTTCATATGATTCTTCTGCTGCGATATCTGTGATGTGATCATGTGATGTTCTGTGATAGATACTATATTTAGTATATATGATATATTATATAGACGTTACTTATGTTTTACACCCGCGCTAGCCCTGCCCTGCTCTGCCATTAGTTACCTAACCTAACGGTGCACGAGGGGACATCGAGGCGAATGCGGATGGCATAAGTGTACGTCGTATTTATCTGTGATGTTTAGGTACTTAAATGATGGGACTTCATTAATGAGATTAATGAAATAAAAGAAACCTAAAGATGTTGTAGAATCGAATTTCAAAATAAAACAGGTAGCTACAGTTCTTGCTTTGCACAGAGGTATATGTGATATATCCTGCACCTTATTCGATGAGGAAAGGACCGAGATCCCTTCACCGGGAGTGACTCCTTTAGCAATAACTGGCAGATGCTACACACTCGGTTTGTCTTTTGATTGCTTTTAAGTGTTTTGCTTTGCACAGTGATATATATGATATATCCCGCACCTCATTCGACGAGGAAAGGACCGACGATCCCTTCACCGGGAGTGACTCCTTTAGCAAAACTAGAAAAGCCTCAAAAGCACTCCATTTTAAAAATCATTTGATTCTACAACGATATCAAGTTCATTACGCAATAGGTTTTCAGAAAAACCTGTCGTAGCCCTCCGTCATTTCAGATACGTACTAGTTAGTATTCATGCTGCGGTTGTTTGGCCTCCGTCAAGGCGTAGTGTACGGTAGCTAACTAGTGCTTATCTGCTAGCATATGATGCGATTGGATTAGGGTATTCGTACGGCGTTGTTTGGCCTCCGTCAAGGGTCGTGCGGGTGGGTTTAATTCAATCAGGAAATGATGGGTTGAACTTGACTAGTGGACTATGGGTTGTTTGGCCTCCGTCAAGGTCATAGCGAGCTAGGGGCAAAATATTATCGGGAATTTCAAGTGTTGAAATTTGCAATGAGATTGCATACCTTCTATGAGATAGTTGGATCCCGATACCCGCTGCGAGTAAGAGTTACTCCTGGGAGAGTTTTATACATTACAATTAGCCGATCAAGTAGGTGTCTAGAAAGGTGTCAACGGGGTTACGCCTCTGGGAAAACGAGGTTTACTGTAATTAGGTTCGTGCGAAAGCACGGGGGACCTCCCTCAAAGTACCGACACTGGCCTGGCTGAAAGATTGGCGAACTTGTAGTGTGTAATTAATCCCGGCTAGTCTTTCCTTTTAGGGTTTGAAGGAAAATTTGATAAAAAGTAGTGGGAGCCATCCTGATTAGATAAAATAAAAACCAATCTATTCTTGCAAGAGCGCACGCTGAGTGTTTTCTTCTCTCTCTCTCCAGGTAGCGACCATATCACGCCTTAATCAAGATAAAAATACGGAATATTGACCGAACCCGCTTGTTATACTGAGCTGGGGAACGTTGGTCCCGCTCCAACTTATAATTGTTATAAGACAGAGCAGGAAATTGGGGATCACCAGAATTCCCGTGCCGCCCAAACGAAGAGAGTGCATGATGATGCATCATCTTCGGGTGTGTTCATTACAGAGAACTGTTTCTCAGTATCCTTTACGTCCTGGGTATGTGATACCGAATCAGGATCCCGCATATGTAATATGTTACATGGGCTATAGATAGGTAAAGAACTGAGAACGGGTGATAAGTTTCATGAGACAGAAAACGGGGCAAGTGTTGCAGCCAAGTCTGTTGGTCACTGTCACCCTGTATTCCAAATACATTGATTCTGAACGAATGTTATTAGATACCGAACCTGATATACAAAATCATATCAGTCTCTTTATCAGTAAAGAAATGATAAAATTTTGTATTGTTGGATAATGTTTTGAACATTTCCTATATCAAAAGTTGATCGGTTCAGGCACGTTATCTAAAAGCATTAATATTCTAAATCAAACTACAGTTCTTAGTATACGGAACACACAAAAGAGGAAGAGTTCAGAAATGAACGAATTCTTCTTAAGGTATTGTAGACTAGGTCAGATCAATGTGACCCGACTAGCTGAAGTTACATGTAGATGCATATTTAAATCAGTTTGAATCTACATCTTGTGAAACTTGCCAGTCATGTCACAAAGATAAAATGACCATAGCTCTGTTTATTGGAAACAGAGAAAGAGTTAGTGAACTCTTGGGATGATACATGTTGATGTATGTAGGTCCCCTGTCTACACTTGCCAAGACCAGTTCTTTATACTTCATTACATTATCTGATAATCTCTTAAGATTCAGACATATATTCCTGTTGAGACACAAGTCCGAACCTTTTGAGATATTCACAGAATATAAGTTAGAAGTAGAGAACCAAAAATACGGGTAAAAGTATTATGTCCTTTGATGAGATCAAGGAGGAGAATACTTGAGCACGGAATTTCTGGATGATTCTAAAGGAGAATGAGATTCTCTCTCAGCATTACTCCTCCGTATACACCATAGCACGATGGTGTATCGGGGTGGAGCAATAACACCCTATATGATAAGGTGTGCTCTATGATGAGTACTACTGAGTTACCTATTTCCTTTTTGGGAGTTATGCGCTTGAGAAGCTGCATACCTATTGAATAGGGTTTCAATCAAATCAGTTGCCTACCGCTTCATATGTGATATGGAATGAGAAGAGCCCATGTCTTAAGTTAGCTAAGATTTGGGGTTGTCCGGCCTATGTCTAAAAGCATGATCCGGACAAGCTCGAGGCAAAGTCTGTAATGTAGAACTGGAAAGGTTCCAGCTATAGAAAATACAGCAGATGATTTGGTACAACCAAAGGATTCAGAAGATGCCAACGAACCTCAGCCTCTCCGCCGATCTAGTAGGGTTCCTCACCCACCTGAGAGATACTTCGGTTTCTCTATGACAGTGGGAGCGAGGATTGCATCATAAGATGATGACCCAACTAGTTTCGAGCTGGCCATCAGGAGTAAGACTCTGTAAGAATGGCTGGATGCTTAGTGATCTGAGATGGAATCCATATACACCAACAAAGTATGGACTTTGGTTGCTATATCTGAAGGGTTAAATCCCCATCAGGAGCAAGTATATCTTGAGAAGATTACTTGGTGTACATGGAAAAGTTGAGACTTTCAAAGCTAGACTTGTTAAAAGTTTGCATCATTAACCAGGTATGGATCATGATGAGACCTTTTCTAAGGAGCTATGCTTAAGTCCATTCAGATCCTACTTGCCACGGCTACATACCATGACTACGATATCTGGCGGTTGGGTGTCATGACTGCTTTTCTAAATGATGATTTGGAAGAGAGCGTCTATAAGTACACAGCCAGAGGGCTTCGTAGACAGTGGGAGCAGCGGAAACGTGTGCAAGATACTTTATAGGATAAAGCAGGTATCGCGGAGTTGGAACATCTGTTTTGATGAAGCGGTCAAAGAAGTTGACATCATCAAAATGGTAGATGAACCTTGTATAAACAAGAAGGTAGTAGGGAGTATGGTGACGATCCTCGTAGAGTACGTGGATGACATACTCTTGATAGGGAAGGAGTTTCTTATGCTACGCTCGATCAATCTCCACTTATCACAAAGATTCTCCATATAGGATTAAAGTGATACCTACTAAATCCTGGATTTTGGATCTATGAGATAGATCTAAATGGATGTTAGGAAACTCACTAGATGTAGTGAGGTGGTGTCAATCGATCCTGAGGAGAATCACTGGAAAGGTTCCATGGTGATAAAGACGACTGAATGTCAGTCACAGGCATTGTCTTTACCCTCAGTAAAGGGACGGTATGTTGGAAGAGTTCCAAGCTAGATACCGTGGCATACTAGACGATAAAGGTTGGATACATCGCTACTTAAGATGCTACCAAAGAGGCTGTTTGGGTATATATAGGTTCATGAGATGAACTATGTTCCTCCCATTGTATGACAATGGAGTTGTGGCTTTTGCCAAGGAACGCCGGTCCCATCAGTGATCCAGACATATTCTAAGGCAGTATCACTTGATCATAGAGATGGTTGATCTCCAGAGAGATCGAGGTTAGGAGAGTAGACTCAGAGGACAACACAGCGGATCCACTCACAAAGGCCCGTTCCCAGAGAGAGACTTTTATGGGATGGTTGAGTATGAGATACTACAACCACTGCTACAGATGGCCCTAGTGCAAGTGGGAGATTGTTAGTTATATGTATGCCCTAGAGGCCATTACTGTACATTGGATGTATATTGTAGTGGATGCTGGGACATATATAGGGAGGACTTTCTTGCTCGACATGATAGTATGCTATCTGGTTGATCTTTACCTTTACGTGTATACTGTTTGTCTCTCTGTTACATGTTGGTAAAGCCCTTAGGATCTGTACTTGACTACCTGGACTATGATGCGGATCATACTAGTGGGGACATGGTAGTCCATAAGTACATCCTTCAAAGTCCCTAGTCGTGGGTGTATCGAGACGGGGCATCGATATACCAGAGTAGACTAGCGTGTACCTTCTCGACCCATACAGATGGGCGATGGATGATCCCATATCCATTGGTGTTTGACATCAGAGATGATATACAGGTGCTCAGTGAAGACTGGGTACACTGGACGGACTCGCCGAGAACTCCCAGATGGTATTATACCTCACGTCAGATGGCAGTTCTCTGTTGACCCGAGATCGTCATAGAGTCTTGTGTGGTTCCCACTGTGCTTTGATTTCCATCTTACCACGTCCAAGAGGGCGTGCAAAACGGTGGTTTTTGGGTACAGTCCCGAGTCACATGGAGGCAATGAGCGATAGGAGGGGATTCGTCTCTCCCGGTATAGGGAGTTGATGTTGCGCTGTGTTCGATTGGCTATAATAGGAAATCCCTGGCCAGGGTTGCTGAGATTTACTAGTAAGTGTTACCAGTAGTTTCTCGAACAGTTATAGACCTCATATCGACACGACTTATCGAGCTATTGGGGTCTGACGTTTACCACCCCTAGGCAAGATATGCGACATATCAGACGATCAGACCGGACTGTACGGTAGTGTTACTGGTCGGATTCACTGGAGTGTGAGCGGGCTTGCTCGTCGATCTTCAGATCGCTAAATACCCGGGTGGCCGTTACGTTTAGCAGACCGCTTGCGGCTTGTGGGTGCTTGATATGATCATCACCTGCTGCCGGCGTATTGACGAGTCTTTAGAGTCCTACACAGAGGTTTCCTGGCTCAAGCGAAACGAAATAGGAGCGCATATGAGATATGTGCGGGACCGAGAATGATGCGTGTATGTGATACCGTATTTCATTCTCGCGATGTGACATTGATCGGTTATATGTGATATAGCCGGGTTATCGGATCAAGTGTTGATTCGATAAGTTGTTACTGATGATACCAGTCGGTTATGTGCGACATGACCGGATCATTGAATCAAGTGTTGATTTAGTGATTTAATGCATAATTATATATTTGATATATTACTTTGCATTAACTAGTATCGGTTCACTTTGAATGGATTTTCTCACTCGGATTGTACACATTGTATATGTGATATACTTTTGTGCACTTGATTGTATCATGTTTGATGATACATGTCATGCTAGGGTTCATGTGTAAAGATCAAACCATGGTTACATGATTATGGTTAGGGTTTTATTTTATTCACTTATTTATTTATCCATTTCATTTTGGAAAATAAAAAGAAAAGAGAAAAGAATGGTGGCTTTTTTTGGAGTTTAGTTGAAGCTTCATGAAGCTTTGATCAAGTCAACCATTCTTATCTCATCCTTAACCCTAACCATTCTCACTAACCATGATTCATTCTCTACACTTGACTATAGTTAACATTATGATAAGTTTTGGTTTTCTATTGATTTTTAATTTAACTTATCATATATTTTAGCTTCTTCTTCTTCTTCCTTCAAGTGAAGAAAAGCTTGAGGTCATCAATGGTGGATTGATGATTTGAGTGAGAAATCCAATTCTAAAGTCTACCCACTTCCTATTTCTTCATCCTCTACCTCTTGCCAAGTAGTAGAGTGTGTTCTCTTCACAAGTTTTTGGACTTGGTGAAGTCGGAGCTTGATTTAGCGATGCCTCGACGTAGATCATCTTCGGCACGTCGTCGATGACCTAGCCCGCTTCTTCTCCGATGAAGCCGACGCAAGAGCCCGGATTTCGGATTTGTACAGCGGAGGTGACTTCTTCATGGAACTATGGAGGTGGACAAACGGATCTACAAAGGTTGTATATCCATATCCCTTAGTTAACTGTTAACTAGATTACTTTTTCGCCTAGATTTCTAGCAAACGATCCGTATTAGGGTCTCTCGGCACCTAGATTTTTTGAAATTGGCATGTTCGATGCCTTGTGAGACCTCATTAGGGTGCCTAGGAACCCTACATAAATGATGGGATGCATTAAAAGAACTAATGCAAGAAAATAAACCAAGTAAAAGTCGATTGGAACACTTTGAAAACCACTCGGTTCTTTTCAAAACCAAACTTTTAAACGCGGAGCTTGAACCACTCCTTTTAAAAGCTATCTCGTTCCATCGATTAGATCAAGTTCACTACGTTCACGGTTTCGCCAAAACCATCCGTAGCCCTCCGTCATTCCACATGAATGGTCAAAAAGTATTCAAGCTATGTATTTTGGCCAAAGTCAAGGCATAGTGATTGGTAGCTATTGGGTATTCATGTGCAGCATAGATAGATGCGTTGGTTTGGGACAGTCGTGCTGCCATTTTGGACAAAGTCAAGGGTAGGTACGGGTGGGTCCAAATTAACCAGGAGAATGACGGGTAGAACTTGACATGTGACTTATGATATTTTGGCCAAAGTCAAGGTCATAAGAGCATGGGGCAAAAATCCACATCGGGAGTTTCATAAGTACTGAAACTTGCTAGCTTTGCATACCATTTGGAGTGTGATGATTCTGGTAGGATTCCTTCGGTTTTATCACGCGATGATATTTGGATCCCGATCCTACTGTGAGTATATGCTACTCCTCGGGAAAACTCTCACTTAACGATCAATGCTATAAACTTAGTAGGTGTCTAGAAAGGTGTTAGCGGGGCTACGCCCACAGGGAAAAGTGGTTACTTAATTAAGGAACTTCGCGAAAACGTTGGAAAACCTCCCTCGAAGTACCGACACTGGCCTGGCTGAACGGTTAAGAAAGTATTGTACGGTGAGAGTAATCCTGACTAATCCTTTCTTTACGATTTGAGAAGGGATTCGAGAGACAGTGGGAGCCATCCAGTTTAGACAAATTAAAAACCACTCTAAACTTGCAAGAGCATCATGCTAAAGTGTTTCTTTTCTCTCTCCTAATTGCAGCGACCATTCAAGATGACCGGACTTAAGTTATTACTAGATAAAAACATATCGACAGGGCCAAACTACAAAGATTGGCTCAGGAATGTCAAGATGGAAATCACTTACGACAAGTTGGGGTATGTCCTTACCACCAAAGCTCCCCCTGTCCCAGGTCCCAAAACCAGTGTCGTAGATAGGGAAATCTACAAGACCTGGGAAATAGATTACGCGAAGGCCAGATGCCTCGTACTTGCCTCAATGGACAACGAACATCAGAGGAGGCACGAGAATATGGACCTAGAGTCCATATTTCTCCATACAAAAGAACTGTATGGAGAGCAGTCTCGTATCGAAAGATACGAAGTGTCCAAGAAGCTTTTTTCGGCAAGGTTGGCCGTCGGATCATCGGTAGCGGAACACGTGCTTAAGATGATTGGCTACATTGAGGAGCTCGCGGACCTTGGGACCACGTTGGAGAATGAACTCTATACTGATTTGATTCTCCAGTCCCTTCCTTCCACTTACGCCCAGTTCATTCTAAACTTCAACAAGTAAGGAAAGGAGGTTGAACTTTCCGAACTTCTGAACATGTTGAGGACTGCTGAGGGCACCCTACAGAAGGGTAGGGAGACATCCACTTTGTTTGTAGGAGGATCTTCCTCTTCTAGGTCCAGGGCGAAAGCCAAGGGCAAGAAGAAGAAAGCCTCCGCCAAACCAAGAGGCGGTGTCGGTAAAGTGGATACGAAGGGAAAAGGAAAAGCAACAAAGATAGCAGGAAAGCTAGTGGAGAAGGAAGAATGCTTCTATTGTCACAAAAGTGGTCACTGGAAACAGGATTGCAAGGCTTAGAAAGCCAGAACACAGGATTTGAAGCGAGTTGCAGCTTCAGCTTCAGCTTCAGGTGTGTATGTTATTGAAAACTGTCTATCAATAAACTCTACTTCCTGGGTATTGGATACCGAATCAGGATCTCATATCTGTAATTCTTTGCAGGCATTGAGAAAGCGTAGAGTTTTGAAGGCAGGTGACATGACCCTCAGAGTTGCGAACGGTGCTAGCATGGATGCTGAGGCCGTGGGGGACTATCACCTGGGATTGTCGGATGGACATTTTTTGGTTTTGCGTAGTTGTTATTATGTACCAAATGCAACCTGTAATATCATTTCTGTATCTTTATTATCTAAAGAAGGTTATGAATTTGCATTTGTAAGTAATGTAGTGAACATTCACCTTAATCAAGTTTTGATTGGGTCAGGTACATTGAACAACGGTATATACGTATTAAACCAACCACAGATTTTCAATGTCCAGAATACACACAAAAGAAAGTCTCCAGAAATCAATAAAACTTTCTTATGGCATTGTAGACTGGGTCACATCAATGAGAGAAGGTTGACTAAGTTACATGCAGAAGGATATTTGGATTCATTCGAATATCAATCGTATGCAACTTGTCAATCCTGTCTCAAGGGAAAGATGACAAAGACTCCGTTTACTGGACACGGAGAAAGAGCGAGCGAGCTCTTGGGACTCGTACACAGCGACGTGTGCGGTCCAATGTCTACACATGCGCGAAGCGGTTATTCTTACTTCATTACTTTTACGGATGACTTTTCAAGGTACGGTTATGTCTTCTTAATGAAACATAAATCCGAGGCTTTTGAAAAATTCCAGGAATATAAGAATGAAGTAGAAAAACAAACAGGCAAAAATATAAAGACACTGAGATCTGATCGAGGTGGTGAATACTTAAGTGCCGAGTTCCTGGGTTACTTAAAAGAGAATGGAATTCTCTCTCAGCTTACTCCTCCATACACTCCGCAACATAACGGTGTATCGGAGAGACGGAACCGAACCCTATTGGATATGGTACGGTCCATGATGAGTAACGCTGAGTTACCGCGATCGTTTTGGGGATATGCGCTAGAATCAGCTGCATACCTTTTGAACCGAGTTCCAACTAAGACTGTGCCTACTACACCATATCAGATGTGGTGTGGGAAGAGACCCTATCTTAATCATATTAAGACATGGGGATGTCCAGCTTTTGTAAAAAAGCAGCATGCGGACAAGCTCGAGGCACGCTCAGTACAGTGCAAGTTTGTGGGATATCCAAAGAACTCCAAGGGATATTACTTCTATTGCGAAGAGGAACAAAAAGTCCTTGTTTCTCGCCATGCCCACTTTCTAGAACACCAGTTCATAGAAAAAGAATTAAGTGGGAGCGCAATAGAACTGGAAGAAATTCCAGAACCACGAGCTATTACTGAAAGCTTGGTTGAACCAGAGGGTTCGAAAGATCAGGACATTCCCACGCCACTCCGCAGGAGTAGTAGGCAGTCTCATCCGCCCAAGAGATACTACGGTTTTCTCATTGACGGGGATAGAGAGGATTGCATCATAGATTGTGATGAGCCTACTAGCTTCCAGCAAGCCATTCAGAGCGTCGACTCGGTAAAATGGCTGGATGCAATGCGGACCGAGATGGAGTCCATGTACACCAACAAAGTATGGACGTTGGACATTGCTCCAGACGGGGTAAAACCCGTAGGATGCAAGTGGATCTTCAAAAGGAAGATTGGTGTAGATGGACAGGTTGCGACCTATAAAGCTAGACTGGTTGCAAAGGGTTTTCATCAGCGACCTGGTTTGGACTACGACGAAACCTTTTCTCCAGTAGCTATGCTGAAATCCATTCGGATCCTTCTTGCCATTGCTGCCTTCCACGATTATGAGATTTGGCAGATGGACGTAAAGACAGCTTTTCTAAATGGACATTTAGAGGAGTGTGTCTATATGGATCAGCCAGAGGGTTTCATTCAGAGTGGGAGCAGCGGAAAGGTGTGCAAGTTGCTTAAGTCCATTTATGGACTAAAGCAGGCATCGCGGAGTTGGAACATCTGTTTTGATGAGACGGTCAAGGAATTTGGCTTTATCAAAAATCCAGATGAACCATGCATCTATTGTAGATTTGTAGCGAGAACTGTAGTATTTCTCGTTTTATACGTGGATGACATTCTCTTAATAGGAAATGACATTCCTATGCTACAATCTGTCAAGGGGTTCTTGTCACACAGGTTCTCCATGAAAGACCTGGGTGATGCCTCATACATTCTGGGTATCCGGATCTACCGTGACAGATCCAAGAGGATATTAGGACTTTCGCAGTCCAGGTACATCGACGCCATACTGAAGAGATTCAGTATGGAAGATTCCAAGCGTGGTAATCTACCGGCTTGTCACGGGATCACCCTCTCCAAAGAGATGTCTCCCAAGAATGATTTGGAGAGGGATCGCATGTCTATTATACCCTACGCTTCTGCGGTAGGCTCTATTATGTATGCGATGTTGTGTACCAGACCAGATGTAGCTTATGCACTGAGTGTGGTAAGCAGGTATCAGTCAAACCCAGGGGAGAAACATTGGATAGCAGTAAAGAACATTCTCAAGTACCTGAGAAGGACTAAGGAGATGTTCTTGGTGTATGGCGGAAAAGACCTGCAGATTGAGGCCTTTGCTGACTCCAGCTTCCAGAGTGACAAGGATGATTCCAAGTCCATGTCGGGTTTTGTCTTTACCCTCAATGGAGGGGCGGTGTGTTGGAAGAGCTCCAAACAGGAAACCGTTGCTGACTCGACTATGGAAGCGGAATACATCGCTGCATCTGATACCGCAAAAGAAGCTGTCTGGATGAGGAAGTTCTTGAGAGAACTTCAGGTGGTTCCGTCCATTGTTGACCCAATACTTCTGTATTGCGACAACAACGGGGCTATAGCTTTAGCGAAGGAACCCAGATCCCATCAGAAATCCAGACACATCTTAAGGCGGTATCACCTGATCAGGGAGATCGTGGATCGCCAGGAGATCGAGGTCCGGAGAGTTGCATCAGAGGATAACACTGCAGATCCATTCACCAAGGCCTTGCCCCAGACTCAGTTCGAGCGGCTGATCGAGATGATAGGTCTTCGATACGCCAGTACATGGCCTTAGTGCAAGTGGGAGATTGTTAGTGTATATGCCCCAGAGGCCATTACTGTATCATACTAGTTTGTATATTACTTGATGGAAGCTTGGGATATTCACAGTTGTATATACAATCTTGCTCGAAATGGTAGTATGCTACTTGGTTTGTCTCTGCTTTAATATGTGCATGTGTTTCTTTTAGCATATTGCTGATATAAATATTAGTAGAGCCCTTAGGATCTTTGCTTGATTACCAGCGTTGTGATGGCGCTCGCACTCGTGGGAGCTGGGTGATCTATAAGCACATCCTTATACAGGTCCCTAGTCGTTGGACTATCGAGACAGGGCATCGATACTCCGGAGTAGACTAGCGTATGCGCTTCTCATCCCAGCGTGGGAGACGGTCTGTCCCACAGCCATCAGTATGTCGTACTTGAGATAGTATACGGGTGCTCGTTAGGTTACGAGTACACTGGACAGGACTCGTCGGGGACTGTTGGTTGGTATTATACCTATCGTCAGTTATCAGTTCCCAGGTGACATGAGTACAGCTTAGTCCGTTGACTTGATACTGTCACTTCGCCTCGAGTGTGTTCCCACTGCACTTTGATTACTACCCTACCACGGCTCAAAGGAGTCGTGCAAACAGGTAGTTTTTGGGTGCAGTCCCGAAGCACTTGGAGGCAGTGACGGTTAGACAGGATTCGTCTCTCCCGGTATTGGGGGTTGACATCGCGCTGTGTCCAGGAGAGCCATTACACGAGTAGTCCCTGGCCAGGGCAAGCGAGATATACTGGTAGGTTTCCAGTGTTATCTCAGGGTGTTCTAGGCTACACTCCGACACGACTTGTACCGCTATTAGGGGACTGACGTTCACCACCCCCCTAGGCCCGCCATGCGATGTATCAGACGAACAAACCGGACTGTACGGAGATTGTCACATACAGGCTCAGTAGGAGTTCGGATGGGGTTCACCTCGTCAGTCTTCTTATCGACATCTACCTGGGGACCGTTACGTACAGGTAGTGCCGCTTGCGGTCTGTGGTTAAACCCACTGCCAGCGTAGTATCGAGTCTTTAGAGTCCCACACAGAGAGCTATTCGCCTTTAGGCAAAATGAGTAAAGGTCGCATGGTTTTGCGACAGGGTTCGTTCACATTCGCGCACTTGTGCACGTTTGCTGTCCGGACAGTTTATACTAGCGGGCTTTGGTTTAAGCCGGATCCTAGTATATGATTTGAGATTGGTTTTTCTCAGTGTATTCGTGTTCCTCGGATCACGAATGCGGGTGCGTATGCACAGTTGCTTGAGATTGAGGGAGAGGACCTTGATTAGGGTTAATGGCTATTGTCATTTTATTAACCCTAATGTTTATGTGTGTATTATTGTTAATTAATAATTAGTTTAATAATTGTCCATGGTTATGGTTGTTGACCATTTGACTTCTTTGACTTGTTGACCTAGGTTGACACTTTGACCATCATCATTTCTTTTGGAAGATGCTTTTTGATCTTTGCAAATTGAAATGATAATGGTCATGTCATGATTAACCATGACAATTATCTAGCTAATTATTCAATTAAAATAATTCACACATATTAGTGAGAATGGCTCAATTATTTCTCATTCTATCATATCCTTTCTCTCTCTTGTTCTTCCTCTCCCTCAAGCTCTCTCCCTCTCATGTGTTGAGAAACACTTGAGCTTGAGAAAAACCCTCTCTTGATCTTCTCTACTCTCATCTAGGGTTGAAGGACTAGCACTTCTTGAACCCTAGTTACTTCTAGCTTGGAGTTGAAGCCAAAGGTCGAGGCTTTCGGGTGGATCTTTCTTCGGCGTGAGAAGACGAGCAAGGTGACCTCCTTCCACTACTCTAAGGAGCAAGGAGAGAAGGACTAAGAGACCAAAGGTATAAATTTTCTACCACTTAGCTACTTTCAAGTTAGCTTTAGCAAGTTTTTGTTTAGTAAAGATCCTTAAAGCATAGTCCATGTTGCCTATAGTTGATAAAAATCCGATTTTTATTATGTTTTCCGCCTCCCCGTAAGCACCGGGGTGGGCAACGTGGACTTACAACACCACCTCCTACCTTATCACTCTTTATTCTTATATTGTTCCAAATGGTTCAATTGATATATATCAAGTCGAAACTAATTAACTAGCTTAGAAAAAGAAAAATATTAGAACACACCAAAGTAAAAGAGAGAAGAGATGAAAAGCTATGTGCTAAGGATCAATCCCACCACCATCAAGCTAGGATAAATTGTGCTTGTAAACCATTTGTAGGGTTACTAGGCACTAGAACAAGGTTCTACAAGGTATCAACTATGCCAAAATCAAAATTTTCACATGCCGAACAACCCTAACCAAGATCTTAGACTAGAGATTAGGCGAAACAAAGTAAGTAAACAACTTTACTTCTAAGAGTTAGGGATTACAACCTTTGTAGTCCATTCCTTCACTTCTAAAGCTCCGTGTTGAGGTCCCTTCGCTGCGATCATCGAGTACCCAGACTCAAGAGAGGCTCCATAAAGAGAAAGATGCAAACTTGCTTCCGATCTTCAATTACTAAGATGATCTACCTTGAAGAAACTCAAACCCAAGCTCTTACTTTGCTAATCAAGTATTAGCAAAGCAAACACCGTAATCTAAGCGGCTAGAATAGATGAGGATGATGAAGTAGGAATTTAGAACTCTTTTGTTTTCAAATTCTCACATATAAACATCACAAATGAAAAAGCTAGAAAGCTTTTCATCAAAGGAAGAAGAAGAAGAAGCAAATCAATTTGTGATGAATAATGAAACTTGTGTGAGGTTAGAAATGCAACCATGGGTTAAGAATGAAGACTTAACCCATGTAGAGAATTAACTATGGTAAAGGGTTGGGTTGGGTTAAAGAAATATCTATGCAAAATATCACAAGTCAAAGTCAAAGCTTCAAGAAGCTTCTTGAAAGCTTCATGCAAGCTTAACCCTAATCCAAACCTTAACCATATTTAAACTCCACAAAACATGTTGCATTTGTAACCTTAACATGTTACAATATTATATATCACATATACAATATTTATTGTAACAGAATAAAATAATACAATTAACATATATCACATATATATCAATGTATTATCCCAGTGAGAAAAAGAATTTTTAAGTGAGCTTATATTAGTTAATGTAATTTAATATATCAAATATATAATTATACATAAAATTATCGAATTAACATTTGATCCGATAATCCGGCTATTTCACAAATAACCGACTAATATAATCTGTATCAGTTCATCGAATCAACACTTGATCCGATGACCCAGCTATATCACATATACCCGTCCGATATCACATATCGCGAGAATCTAATACGGTATCACATACACGTATTGTTCTCGGTCCCGCACATATCATATATGTGCTCCTACTCCATTTTGCCTGAGCCAGGAAAACTCTGTGTGGGACTCTAAAGAATCGTCAATACGCCGGCAGTAGGTGATGATCATATCAAACACCCACAAGCTGCAAGCGGTCAGCTAAACATAACAGCCACCTAGGTATTGAGCGATCAGAAGATCAACCAGCAAGCCTGTACATTCTTCTGCGAATCCAATCAGTAACACTCCCGTACAGTCCGGTCTCTTCATCTGATATGTCGTATATCTCGCCTTAGGGTGGTAAACGTCAGACCCCAGTAGCTTGATAAGTCGTGTCGATATGAGATCTATAACAGTTCGAGAAACTACTGATAACACTTACCAGTAAATCTCAGCATCCCTGGTCAGGGATTTCGAGTTATAGCCAATCGAACACAACGCAACATCAACTCCCTATACTGGGAGAGACGAAACCCCTCCTATCGCTCATTGCCTCTATGTGATTCGGGACTGTACCCAAAAGCTACCTTTTTGCATGCCCTCTTGGACGTGGTATGATGGAAATCAAAGCACAGTGGGAATCACACAAGACTCTATGACGATCTCGGGTCTACAGACTAACCTGTACCAGTGTCACCAGAGAACTGCCATCTGACGTAAGGTATAATACCATCTGAGAGTTCTCGGTGAGTCCGTCCAGTGTACCCAGTCTCCATTGAGCACCCGCATACCTTCTCTGATGTCAAACATCAATGGATATGGGATCATCCATCGCCCATCAAATGTTAGTTGTATGTATGCCCTAGAGGCCAGTATTGTACAGATGATGTATATTATATTGGATGCTTGGAAAGATATAGAGAGGACTTTCTTGCTCGATATGATAGTATGTTATCTGGTTGCACTTTACTTTAACATGTATACTTGTCTCTTTATACTGTCTTATAGTTACATGTTGGTAAAGCCCTTAGGATGTGTACTTGACTACCTGACCTATGATGCGGATCTTACTAGTGGGGACATGGTAGTCCATAAGTACATCCTTCAAGGTCCCTAGTCGTGGGTGTATCGAGACGGGGCATCGATATACCAGTGTAGACTAGCGTATACGCTTCTCGACCCATGAGATGGGCGATGGATGATCCCATATCCATTGGTGTTTGACATCAGAGATGGTATACGGGTGCTCAGCGGAGACTGGGTACATTGGACGGACTCGCCAAGAACTCTCAGATGGTATTATACCTCACGTCAGATGGCAGTTCTCTGGTGACACTTGTGCAGGTTAGTCTGTAGACCTGAGATCGTCATAGAGTCTTGTGTGGTTCCCACTGTGCTTTGATTTCCACCTTACCACGTCCATGAGGGCGTGCAAAACGGTGGTTTTTGGGTACAGTCCGGAGTCACATGGAGGCAATGAGCGATAGGAGGGGTTTCGTCTCTCCCGGTATTAGGGGTTGATGTTGCACTGTGCTCGATTGGCCGTAACAGGGAAGTCCCTGGCCAGGGCTGATTTAGAGATTTACTGGTAAGTGTTACCAGTAGTTTCTCGACCTGTTATGGGCTTTACATCGGCATGACTTATCGGTTATTAGGGTCTGACGTTTACCACCCCTAGACTTGATATGCGACATATCAGACGAGGAGACCGGACTGTACGGGAAGTGTTACCGGCAGGCTTTTACAGGAGTTGGAGCGGGCCTGCTTGATGATCTTCTGATCGCTCAATACCCGGGTAGCCGTTACGTCCAGCTAGTACCGCTGACGGCTTGTAGGTGCGTGATGTGATCATCACCTACTGCCGGCGTATTGACGGGTCTTTAGAGTCCTACATAGAGGTTTTACTGGCTCAGGCAAAACGAAATAGGAGCACGTATGTGATATGTTCAGGACCAAGAATAATGCGTGTATGTGATACCGTATTATATTCTCGCAACTTAATGTATCAGTCGGTTATATATGATATAGCCGGGTTACGAATCAAGTGTTGATTCGATAAGTCGATATATTGGTTGTTTGTCGGTTATATGAGATATGACCGGATTATTAAGTCAAGTGTTGATTTAATAATTAAGTGTATAATTGTATATTAGATACACTAATTTACATTACTAACACTTGTTCACTTTAGGGTTTTTCTCACATGAACACAATTTTAATGTATATATGATATATATTAAAATGTGTTTTTCTTATTGTATCATGGTTGATGATACACATGACATGGGTGTGTAAGACTTACACCATTCTATATTTAAATGGTGGTTAATAATTATTTAAGGTAATTACAAATTAGTGGACATTTTGTCATAAGCTTGAAGCTTGTCGAAGCTTGTGGATATTTTGACAAAGTCCACTAGATTTGTTTTACCTTAGATTTTTATTAACCTAACAATTTAAACTTAGCCATGGTAATGTCTCTACATGAGTTAGTATATGATACTCACTCACCATGGTTAGCTCACACACTTGATCATTATCCTCATTCTTTTCTTTTGTTCATCTTCTTCTTCATTTGTTCAAAAGAAAAGCTAGCTAGGGTTTGATCCAAAATGAGAAAGCTTGTGAGAAAACAAATTCTAAAGAGAACCCACTCCCTATTTCTCCATCCTCTACTAGACTAGCACTTTAGTATAGGGTATTTGCTTCACTAATTCTCAAGTTAGTGAAGTAGAAGCTTGAGTCGGAATTCCCTCGACGTAGATCATCTTCGGCCTCAGAGACTTCAAGCAAGGTCGCACCTTTCGCCTCGTGAAGCCATGCAAGGGTCCGGGAGAACCACGGTCGCAGTGAAGGGACTTCATCAAGGAGCTAAAGAAGTGAAGGACCGATCTACAAAGGTTGTATTTCGTATCCCTTTAGTGTAAAGTTGTTTACTTGCCTTTTGTATCGCCTAAACTCTAGTATACGATCTTGCTTAGTGTTATTCGGCACATAAAAATTTAATTTTGGCATGGTCGATGCCTTGTAGAGCCTTGTTAGTGTGTCTAGTAATCCTATAGTGGTATCAGAGCCTAGCTAGAGCATTAGGCGATGTGTTAACGAAGTTAAAACCCCGATCGAACCCGAAAACGTCAAAACGACCCCCTCTCTGGACTTTTTTCAAAATCTGGGTTTTTTCAGAATTAAAAATACCTAAAAAATACAGCAGGGATTTCTAAGCATTACGGTGCAAAATTGGTGACGTCATCCGTATGGACCGCTGCGGTTCCGCGGCAATACCCAGCTTGTGCCGCGGAACCGCGGCCGTACCGTGAGTTCTTGACTTGGGTTTTGCACAGTAATACTTTTATATGATAGTACTATTTTATGGGTATTTTTAAAATGACTCAAGTGTTGAGTATTCTGGGGATCCTTTTGTATTCGTCGATTCGATCGGAAGATTTAATTTCGTATTGTTATTCCGGATAATTTAGAAAGTATTAAAATGTTCGAACGGAAATCATTAACTCAATTTTTTCCGGCACGAAAAACATTCAAGTGTTGAATTTTTCTCGGGTTTAAATCTTTCGGAAATACGTGCATGTGACGCGATGGACCCTCTAGAAGACAACAAACCTTAACTCGATTATGTGACCGTCTTGAACTGCCCTATGAACCTTAGGGTTTGGGGCAGTACGGCGTGCCACATGTGAGGCGTTGGCTTGACCCTTCTACGGCTGGACCGTTGCTACTGTGACGTATTCTGAAATTTTTGAACTCCGTTCAAGTGTTGAGCTATTATGGAAATCTTGGGTATTTGATTATTCGATCGGAAAGTTTAATACTGTCTATTTATCTGGAATGTGATACAATATGTGGAATTCATACAGTTAGGCATGAAATGCGAAATATGTGATATTTCGGATTTACGATGTCTGAAGAGATTGTGGATTCCAAATGTTGTAGTTTTACACTTTCTTTTCTGTGACCGTAAGTGTAATATGTGAAATCGCAGGTTTCGCTGCTATATGTCAACGACAATTGGGATGCGCATATTTACTTACGTTGATGACATGTGATGTTATGTGTTGCTGGATATGTTATATTGGATCGTCGCGTTTTGAATAGCCGGGGGGGTTTATGTGAGATGAGAGTTTTTATTTTCATTCATGTAAAATTAAATGTATGTAATATTCTTTTATTGGGGCACTTCCGGGATGAGGTCGTTGTCACCATTTGTATATTATTTACTTTTCCGCACTAGGATAGACCCAAGGAGGAGAGCACAAGTAACCGGGTTCTGGAGTCCAGTGGGAGACCAACTCGAGGAGTCGAGTCCGGGTCTCCTAACTCTAGAATTGGTAGGGTTGCTTGCCGCTCTCGTAGGGGTCTAGGGGTGTGGGTTTAGCTATTCGTCGCGACCGTGGAATCCGTGTTTTATAGAGGCTCAAAATAAAACATGGACGTCCTAGTATATCCAATGTTTCATATGTTTCTTCTGCTGCGATATCTGTGATGTGATCATGTGATGAGATGTGATAAATACTGTACATAGTATATATGATATATTATATAGGCGTTACTTATGTTTTACACCCGCGCTAGCCCTGCCCTGCTCTGTCGTTAGTTACCTAACCTAACGGTGCACGAGAGGACATCGAGGCGAATGCGGATGGCATAAGTGTACATCATATTTATCTGTGATGTTTAGGTGACTTAAATGATGGGACTTCATTAATGTGATTAATGAAAGAAAAGAAACCTAAAAGATGTTGTAGAATCAAATTTTCAAATAAAAAGGGTAGCTACAGTTTTGCTTTGCATAGCGATATATATGATATATCCTGCACCTTATTCGATGAGGAAAGAGCCGAGATCCCTTCACCGGGAGTGACCTCTTTAGCAAAACTAATAAAAGCCTCAAAATCACTCCATTTCAAAATTCACTCGATTTTACAACGATATCAAGTTCATTACACAATAGGTTTTCAGAAAAACCTGATGTAGCCCTCCGTCATTTCAGATAAGTTGTATATAGTATTCGTGCTGCATTTGTTGGCTTTCGTCAAGGTGTAGTGTGCGGTAGCTATATGCTGCTTATCTGCTGCATATGATGCGATTGGATTAGGGTAGTCGTACGGCTTTGTTGGCTTTCGTCAAGGGTCGTGCGGGTGGGTTTAATTCAATCAAGAAATGTACGGGTTGAACTTGACTAGCGGGCTATGGTTTGTTGGCTTTCGTCAAGGTCATAGCACGTTAGGGGCAAAATATTATTGGGAATTTCAAGTGTTGAGATTTGCAATGAGATTGCATACCTTCAATGAGATAGTTGGATCCCGATACCCACTGCGAGTAATTGTTACTCCTGGGAGAGTTTTACACAGGACAATTAGCTGATCAAGTAGGTGTCTAGAAAGGTGTCAACGGGGTTACGCCTCTGGGAAAACGAGGTTTACTTTAATTAGGTCCGTGCGAAAGCACGGGGAACCTCCCTCAAAGTACTGACACTGGCTTGGCTGAAAGATTGGCGAAGTTGTAGGGTGTAATTAATCCCGGCTAGCCTTTCCTTTTAGGGTTTGAAGGAAGATTTGATAAAAACAGTGGGAGCCATCCTGATTAGATAAAATAATAACCAATCTGATCTTGCAAGAGCATACGCTAAAGTGTTTTCTTCTCTCTCTCTCTCCAGGTAGCGACCATATCATGCCTTAATAAAGATAATAATATGGATGTATTGACCGAACACGCATGTTATACTGTGCTGGGGAACGTTGGTTCCGTTCTTTCTTATAAGAGTTATAGGACTGAACATGATATAGGGGAATACCAGGATTCCTATGCCACCCGTGTGAAGAAAGTACATGTTGATGCATTTTCTTCGGGTGTGTTCGTTACAGAGAACTGTTTCTCCATTTCCTCTACGTCCTGGGTATTAGATACCGGGTCAGGATCCCATACATGTAATCAGTTACATGGGCTTAGAAAAGGTAGACAACTTGGAGAAGGTGATAAAAACATAAGGGTTGGAAATGGTGCAATTGTTGCAGCTAAAAGCGTCGGGGAATATCACCTTGTATTGCCAACTGGTAATACATTGGTTCTGAACGAATGTTATTACATGCCGAACCTGATATGCAACATTATATCGGTTTCTTTACTATGTAAAGAGGGATATAATTTTGTATTACAGGATAATGTTATGAACATTTTCCTTAACCAAAAGTTGGTTGGATCAGGCACGTTGTGCAATGGCATTTATGTTCTAAATCAATCAACAGTTCTGAGCATAACAAACACACACAAGAGGAAGAGTTCAGAACTGAACGAATCCTTCTTGTGGCATTGTAGACTCGGTCATATAAATGCGACACGGCTAGCTAAGTTGCATAAGGATGGATACTTGAAACCATTCGAATTTTCATCTTATGACACTTGCCAGTCATGTCTCAAAGGGAAAATGACCAAAACTCCGTTTACGGGACACGGAGAAAGAGTTACCGAACTCTTGGGACTGATACATAGTGATGTATGCGGTCCCATGTCTACACATGCCAGGGATGGTTTTTCGTACTTCATTACATTCACTGACGATCTCTCAAGATACGGACATGTGTTCTTGAGAAGACACAAGTCTGAAGCTTTTGAGAAATTTAGAGAATATAAACAAGAAGTCGAGAACCAAACCGGAAAAAGTATTAAAATCCTTCGATATGATCGAGGAGGTGAATACTTGAGCAATGAATTCCTGGACTTCCTAAAAGAGAATGTGATTCTCTCTCAGCTGACTCCTCCATATACACCACAACACAACGGTGTATCAGAACGGAGGAACCGCACCCTATTAGATATGGTGCACTCTATGATGAGCACAGCTGAGTTACCTATTTCCTTCTGGGGGTATGCGCTAGAAACAGCCATACATCTATTGAATATGGCCCCCACCAAATCTGTGCCTACCACTCCAAATGAGATATGGAAAGGGAAGAGACCATGTCTTAACTATGTTAAGATATGGGGTTGTCCAGCCTATGTCAAACGACAAAATCCGGACAAACTCGAGGCACGGTCTGTTCTATGCAAGTTTGTAGGATATCCCAAGAATTCACAAGGGTATATCTTCTACTACACAGAGGAACAAAGAGTGTTTGTTTCTCGGCATGCCACCTTTTTAGAAAAGGAATTTCTTGCAAAAGAGATTAGTGGTCATGAGGTAGAACTGGAAGAGGTTCCAGCTACAAAAGCTGCAACAGAAGATTTAGTGGAACCAGAGGATTCAGTAGTTCCCGATGAACCCCAGCCACTCCGCAGATCTAGTAGGGTTCCTCACCCACCTGAGAGATACTACGGTTTTCTCATGGATGGTGGGAGTGAGGATTGCATCATGATTGATGATGACCCAACTAGCTTCGAGCAGGCCATCACGAGTGGGGACTCAGTGAAATGGCTGGATGTCATGCGGTCCGAGATAGAATCCATGTACACCAACAAACTATGGACTTTGGAAGATGCTCCTGAAGGGGTAAAACCCATTAGGAGCAAGTGGATCTTCAAGAAAAAACTTGGTGTAGATGGGAAAGTGGAGACTTTCAAAACTAGACTTGTTGCAAAGGGTTTTCGTCAAAGACCAGGTGTGGACTATGACGAAACCTTTTCTCCAGTGGCTATGCTTAATCCATCCGGATCATGCTTGCCATCGCTGCATATCATGACTACGAAATCTGGCAAATGGATGTTAAGACCGCCTTTCTAAACGGTGATTTAGAAGAGTGCGTGTACATGACTCAGCCAGAGGGCTTCGTAGATAGTGGGAGCAGCGAGAAGGTATGCAAGCTGCTTAAATCCATTTATGGATTAAAACAAGCATCGCGGAGTTGGAACATCTGCTTTGACGTCGTTATCAAAGAGTTTGATTTCGTCAAAAACGTAGATGAACCTTGTATCTACAAGAAGGTGGCAGAGAGTAAGGTTGTCTTCCTCGTATTGTACGTGGACGACATACTCTTGATAGTAAATGACATTCCTATGCTGCAATCGATGAAGCTATTCTTATCATAAAGATTCTCGATGAAAGATCTTGGTGATGCCTCCTGCAATGACATTCCTATGCTGCAATCGATGAAGCTATTCTTATCATAAAGATTCTCGATGAAAGATCTTGGTGATGCCTCCTGCATATTGGGAATTATGATCTATAGAGATAGATCTAAAAGGATATTGGGATTGTCCCAATCCAGGTACATTGACACCATACTAAAGAGGTTTAGTATGGAAGAGTCCGAACGTGGGTTTTTACCCACGATCTCAGGGCTCACTCTCTCTAAAGAGATGTCTCCTAAGACTGATTTGGAGAGAGCTCGCATGCAAGGGATACCCTATGCTTCGGCAGTAGGCTCTATCATGTATGCGATGCTATGTACTAGACCCGATGTAGCATACTCACTAAGTGTAGTGAGTAGGTATCAAGCTGATCCTGGAGAGAGTCACTGGACAGCTGTGAAGAGCATTCTCAAGTACTTGTGAAGGACTAAAGAGATGCTCTTGGTGTATGGTAACGGAGAACTCCAAGTGGAGTCCTTTACCGATTCAAGCTTCCAGAGTGATAAGGACGACTCTAAGTCGCAGTCGGGATTTGTCTTTACCCTTTACGGAGGGGCGGTTAGCTGGAAGAGTTCCAAGCAGGAAATCGTGGCAGACTCGACGATGGAGGCTGAATACATCGCTGCCAACGATGCTGCCAAGGAGGCTGTCTGGATCAAGAAGTTCATTACTGAACTTGGAGTGGTTCCATCTATTGAGCATCCAATACTTTTGTATTGTGATAACAATGGAGCGGTGGCTCTGGCCAAGGAACCCAGGTCCCATCAGCGATCCAGGCATATTCTGAGGCGGTATCACCTGATCCGGGAGATAGTTGATCGCCGGGAGATCGAGGTCAGGAGGGTTGACACGAAGAACAACACAACGGATCCACTCACGAAGGCCATTCCCCAGATACAGTTTGAGAGACTCTTCGGGATGCTTGGTATGCGATACTACAGCAGCTGGCCCTAGTGCAAGTAGGAGATTGTTAGTTGTATGTATGCCCTAGAGGCCAGTATTGTACAGATGAAGTATATTATATTGGATGCTTGGACATATATAGAGAGGACTTTCTTGCTCGATATGATAGTATGCTATCTGGTTGCACTTTACTTTAACATGTATACTTGTCTCTTTATACTGTCTTATAGTAACATGTTGGTAAAGCCCTTAGGATGTGTACTTGACTACCTGGACTATGATGCGGATCATACTAGTGGGGATATGGTAGTCCATAAGTACATCCTTCAAGGTCCCTAGTAGTGGGTGTATCGAGACGGGGCATCGATATACCAGTGTAGACTAGCGTATACGCTTCTCGACCCATGAGATAGGCGATGGATGATCCCATATCCATTGGTGTTTGACATCAGAGATGGTATACGGGTGCTCAGTAGAGACTGGGTACACTGGACGGACTCGCCGAGAACTCCCAGATGGTATTATACCTCACGTCAGATGGCAGTTCTCTGGTGACACTTGTGCAGGTTAGTCTGTAGACCCGAGATCGTCATAGAGTCTTGTGTGATTCCCACTGTGCTTTGATTTCCACCATACCACGTCCATGAGGGCATGCAAAACGGTGGTTTTTGGGTACAGTCCCGAGTCACATGGAGGCAATGAGCGATAGGAGGGGTTTCGTCTCTCCCGGTATTGGGGGTTGATGTTGCGCTGTGCTCGATTGGCCGTAACAGGGAAGTCCCTAGCCAAGGCTGATTTAGAGATTTACTGGTAAGTGTTACCAGTAGTTTCTCGACCCGTTATGGGCCTCACATCGGCACGACTTATCGGTTATTGGGGTCTGACGTTTACCACCCCTAGACTTGATATGCGACATATCAGACGAGGAGACCGGACTGTATGGGAAGTGTTACCGGCAGGCTTTTACAGGAGTTGGAGCGGGCTTGCTTGCTGATCTTCTGATCGCTCAATACCCGGGTAGCCGTTACGTCCAGCTAGTACCGCTGACGGCTTGTGGGTGTGTGATGTGATCATCACCTACTGCCTGCGTATTGACGGGTCTTTAGAGTCCTATATAGAGGTTTTACTGGCTCAGGCAAAACGAAATAGGAGCACGTATGTGATATATGCAGGACCAAGAATAATGCGTGTATCTGATACCGTATTATATTCTCGCAACTTAATGTATCAGTCGGTTATATATGATATAGCCGGGTTATCGAATCAAGTGTTGATTCGATAAGTCGATACAATGGTTGTTAGTCGGTTATATGAGATATGACCGGATTATTAAGTCAAGTGTTGATTTAATAATTAAGTGTATAATTGTATATTAGATATACTAATTTACATTTACTAACACTTGTTCACTTTTGGGTTTTTCTCACATGAACACAATTTTAATGTATATATGATATATATTAAAATGTGTTTTTCTTATTGTATCATGGTTGATGATACACATGACATGGGTGTGTAAGACTTACACCTTTCTATATTTAAATGGTGGTTAATGTTAGTTATATGTATGCCCTAGAGGCCATTACTATACATAGGATGTATATTGTAGTGGATGCTTGGACATATATAGGGAGGACTTTCTTGCTCGACATGATAGTATGCTATCTGGTTGATCTTTACCTTAACGTGTACACTGATTGTCTCTCTGTTACATGTTGGTAAAGCCCTTAGGATGTGTACTTGACTACCTGGACTATGATGCGGATCATACTAGTGGGGACATGGTAGTCCATAAGTACATCCTTCAAAGTCCCTAGTCGTGGGTATATCGAGACGGGGCATCGATATACCAGAGTAGACTAGCGTATACCTTCTCGACCCATACAGATGGGCGATGGATGATCCCATATCCATTGGTGTTTGACATCAGAGATGATATACGGGTGCTCAGTGGAGACTGGGTACACTGGACGGACTCGCCGAGAACTCCCAGATGGTATTATACCTTACGTCAGATGGCAGTTCTCTGGTGACACTGGTACAGAGTAGTCTGTTGACCCGAGATCGTCATAGAGTCTTGTGTGGTTCCCACTGTGCTTTGATTTCCACCTTACCATGTCCAAGAGGGCGTGCAAAACGGTGGTTTTTGGGTACAGTCCCGAATCACATGGAGGCAATGAGCGATAGGAGGGGATTCGTCTCTCCCAGTATAGGGAGTTGATGTTGCTCTGTGTTCGATTGGCTATAACCGGAAATCCCTGGCCAGGGTTGCTGAGATTTACTGGTAAGTGTTACCAGTAGTTTCTCGAACTGTTATAGACCTCATATCGACACGACTTATCGAGCTATTGGGGTCTGACGTTTACCACCCCTAGGCGAGATATGCGACATATCAGACGATCAGACCGGACTGTACGGTAAGTGTTACTGGTTGGATTCACAGGAGTGTGAGCGGGCTTGCTCGTCGATCTTCTGATCGCTCAATACCCGGGTGGCCGTTACGTTTAGCAGACCGCTTGCGGCTTGTGGGTGTTTGATATGATCATCACCTGCTGCCGGCGTATTGACGAGTCTTTAGAGTCCTACACAGAGGTTTCCTGGCTAAAGCGAAACGAAATAGGAGCGCATATGAGATATGTGCGGGACCGAGAATAATGCGTGTATGTGATACCGTATTTCATTCTCGCGATGAATGTATCGAATGGTTGTATGCGATATAACCTAGTTATCGAATCAAGGATTGATTCGATAAGTCGATACATTGGATATTAGTCGGTTATATGCGATATGACCGGATCGTTAAATCAAGTGTTGATTTAATGATTTAATGCATAATTATATATTTGATATATTACTTTGCATCAACTAGTATTGGTTCACTTTAAATTGATTTTCTCACTTGCATTGCACAAGTTGTATATGTGATATACTTTTGTGCACTTGATTGTATCATGTTTGATGATACATGTTTACTTGGGTTTGTGTAAAGATTAAACCATGGTTATATGAATGGTTAGGGTTTTGTTTTCTTATTCATTTATTCTTTTTGGAAAATAAATGGCATAAAGAGAAAAATGGTGGCTTTCTTTGTTTGCATCTTGAAGCTTCATGAAGCTTTGACTAAGTGACCATTTTGTCTCATGCTTAACCCTAACCACTCCATCTAACCTTAGTTAAATCTCTACACTTGACCATGGTTGTATTATGATAAGTATTGATTTTCTTTTCTTTTCTTTTCAAAATGAACTTATCATAATATTCATCTTCTTCTTCTTCTTCTTCAAGATGATGAAGCTTGATTCCATCAATGGTGATTTGATGAAAAGAGTGAGAAATCCAATTCTAAAGTGAACCCACCTCCTATTTCTTCATCCTCTACCTCTTGCCAAGTAGTATAGGGTGTTTTCTTCATAAGTTTCATGACTTGGTGAAGTGGGAGCTTGATCTTGTGATGCCTCGACGTAGATCATCTTCGGCATCGTTGTCGATGACCTAGCCCGCCCATTTCTCCGATGAAGCCGACGCTAGAGCCCGGGATTGGATTTGGACAGCAAGGAGACTTCATCATGGAGCTATGGAGGTGGAGAACCGAATCTACAAAGGTTGTATTTCCATTGTTGTAGTTAAGTTGTTAACTAGTTGCATGTTTCGCCTAAAATTCTAGTCAACGATCCGTATTAGGGTTTCTCGGCACTTGTAAAATTTTGAAATTGGCATGGTTGATGCCTTGTGTGACCTCATTTGTGTGCCTAAGAACCCTACAGTGGTATCAGAGCCTAGCTAGAGCCTTAGGCGATGCGTAGACGGAGTTTGAAGTCTGATCGAACCGAAATCCCATTTCCAAAATGCTCTCTGAACATTTTTCAAAAACTGGGTTTTTTCCAGATTAAAAATTGCTAAAAAATTCAGCAGGGTCTAGGTTGAATTACTGTGAAATTCGAGGGGCTAACTCATCTAAAGCGCGGCGGAACCGCGGCACAAGCATGCCTTGTGCGGCGGTTCCGCGACCATATGATGACGTCAGCCCTCCATTTTTGCACAGTAATTTGTCACTTCAGGTGCTGGATTTTCTGGGAATTTTTTTAATATTTATTCAAGAGTTGAATATTCCAGGGTGTTTTGGAGCTTAGATGATTCGATCGGATTATCAGATTTTGTCTATGTGTTTTCCGGATAATTTGTTGAATATGTTAAAAAGTTCGACCGGATATATATACCCAATTTTTCCCCTGTCGGGAAATTTCCAAGTGTTGGATTTTTCCTTGGTTTAAAGACGTTCTAAGTAGTGCAAGTAACGCGATGGACCCTCTAGAAGACAACAAACCTTAACTCGATTATATGACCGTCTTGAACTGCCCTTTGAACCTTAGGGTTTGGGGCAGTACGGCGTGCCACATGTGAGGCGTTGGCTTGACCCTTCTACGGCTGGACCGTTGGTACTGAGGCATGAACTGGATGTTTTTAAACTTATTTCATGTGTTGAGCTGTATCGGGAAAACTTGGTTGTTCGATTGTTCGATCGGAAAGTTTAACATTTTCTATCTTATCCGGAATGTGATACAATAATTGGAATTCACAAGAACTTATGAGATAACTGAATGAATGTTATAAACATAGCAGTTTAGTCTCACTTGATCGGTTGCCACGGAATTTTGATGTGATCAAAAGTCCGTCGCAATCACGTAACGTACGCGGATACTCGCCGGGTAAACTTAATAGACAGCCTCACTCTATAGCCCCGACCAAGTGACTGTAGGAGAACCCCGTCGCCGAAAGCATCCGTCCGGGTGCTCGCGGCAGCGGTGTTCCGCCTTGGTGCACTTCGTCGACGGCGTCGGGGGTGCGGCCGCCTACTAAAGTTTGCGACGAGCATTCGATCAGGATGTCGGGAATCTTGTTGAATTACCCGACTTGATATTGAAAAGAGTTTTCGATAATGAGACTAAAATGCGGGGTTTATAATTGTTAGGCATGTGATGTCTAAGGAATTCATTGGTTTAGGCATGCGATGTCTAAAGAGGTTGCGGATTCCAACTGTTGTAGTTTTACACTTTCTTTTCTGTGACCGTAAGTGTAATATGTGATATCGCCGGTTTCGTTGCTATATGTCAACGACAATTGGGATGCGCATATTTACTTACGTTGATGACATGCGATGTTATGTGTTGTTGGATATGTTATATTGGATCGTCGTGTTTGAATAGCCGGGGTTTTTTATGTGAGATGAGTATTTTCATTTTCATTCATGTAAAAACTTGTATGTAATATTTTTTTATTTGGGGCACTTCTAGGTTGCAGAAGATGTCATCCTTTGTATATTATTTACTTTTCAGCACTAGGATAGACCCAAAGAGGGGAGCACAAGTAACCAGGTTCTGGAGTCCAGTGGGAGACCAACTCGAGGAGTCGAGTCCGGGTCTCCTAACTCTAGAATTGGTAGGGTTGCTTGCCGCTCTCGTAGGGGTCTAGGGGTGTGGGTTTGGCTATTCATCGCGACTGTGGAATCCGTGTTTTATACTGGCTCGTATTGAAAACACGGATGTCCTAGTATATCCAATATTTCATATGATTCTTCTGCTGCGATATCTGTGATGTGATCATGTGATATGTTCTGTGATGGATACTTTATATAGTATATATGATATATTATATAGGCGTTACTTATGTTTTACACCCGCGCTAGCCCTTCCCCGCTCTGCCGTTAGTTACCTAACCTAACGGTGCATGAGGGGACATCGAGGCGAATGCGGATGGCATAAGTGTACGTCGTATTTATCTGTGATGTTTATGTACTTAAATGATGGGACTTCATTAATGAGATTAATGAAATAAAAGAAACCTAAGATGTTGTAAAATCGAATTTCAAAAATAAAACAGGTAGCTACAGTTCTTGCTTTGCACAGTGGTATATATGATATATCCTGCACCTTATTCGATAAGGAAAGGACCGAGATCCCTTCACCGGGAGTGACTCCTTTAGCAATAACTGGCAGATGCTACAACTCTCGGTTTGTCTTTTGATTGCTTCTATAGTTTCTGCTTTGCACAGCGATATATGTGATATATCCCGCACCTCATTCGACGAGGAAAGGGCCGACGATCCCTTCACCGGGAGTGACCGCTTTAGCAAAACTAGAAAAGCATAAAAAACACTCCATTTCAAAATCATTTGATTCTACAACGATATCAAGTTCATTGCGCAATAGGTTTTCAGAAAAACCTGTCGTAGCCCTCCGTCATTTCAGATAAGTACTAGTTAGTATTCGTGCTGCGGTAGTTTGGCATTCGTCAAGGCGTAGTGTGCGGTAGCTAACTAGTATTTATCTGCTTATGCATATGATGCAGATTGGATTAGGGTATTCGTACGGCGTTGTTTAGCATTCGTCAAGGGTCGTGCGGGTGGGTTTAATTCAATCAAGAAATGTACGGGTTGAACTTGACTAGTGGACTATGGGTTGTTTGGCATTCGTCAAGGTCATAGAACACTAGGGGTAAAATATTATCGGGAATTTCAAGTATTGAAATTTGCAATGAGATTGCATACCTTCTATGAGATAGTTGGATCCCGATACCCACTGAGAGTAAGAGTTACTCCTGGGAGAGTTTTACACATTACAATTAGCCGATCAAGTAGGTGTCTAGAAAGGTGTCAACGGGGTTACGCCTCTGGGAAAATGAGGTTTACATTAATTAGGTTCGTGCGAAAGCACGGGGCACCTCCCTCAAAGTACCGACACTGGCCTGGCTGAAAGATTGGCGAACTTGTAGTGTGTAATTAATCCCGGCTAGTCTTTCCTTTTAGGGTTTGAAGGAAGATTTGATAAAAACAGTGGGAGCCATCCTGATTAGATAAAATAATAACCAATCTATTCTTGAAAGAGCGCACGCTGAGTGTTTTCTTCTCTCTCTCTCTCCAGGTAGCGACCATATCACGCCTTAATCAAGATAATAATACGGATTATTGACCGAACCCGCTTGTTATACTGAGCTGGGGAACGTTGGTCCCGCTCCAACTTATAATTGTTATAAGACAGAGCAGGAAATTAGGGATTACCAGAATTCCCATGCCGCCCAAACTAAGAGAGTGCATGCTGATGCATCATCTTCGGGTGTGTTCATTTTACAGAACTGTTTCTCAGTATCCTTTTCGTCCTGGGTATGTGATACCGGATCAGGATCCCAGATATGTAATCAGTTACATAGGGCTACAGAAAGGTAGAGAACTGAGAACGGGTGATAAGTTTCATGAGGCAGAAAACGGGGCAAGTGTTGCAGCCAAGTCTGTTGGTCACTGTCACCCTGTATTCCAAATACATTGATTCTGAACGAATGTTATTAGATACCGAACCTGATATACAAAATCATATCAGTCTCTTTATTAGTAAAGAAATGATAAAATTTTGTATTGTTGGATAATGTTTTGAACATTTCCTATATCAAAAGTTGATCGGTTCAGGCACGTTATCTAAAAGCATTGATGTTCTAAATCAAACTACAGTTCTTAGTATACAGAACACACACAAGAGGAAGTGTTCAGAAATGAACGAATCCTTCTTGAGGCATTGTAGACTAGGTCATATCAATGCGACCCGACTAGCTGAAGTTACATGAAGATGCATATTTAAATCAGTTTGAATCTACATCTTGTGAAACTTGCCAGTCGTGTCACAAAGATATAATGACACCAGCTCTGTTTATTGGAAACATAGAAAGAGTTAGTGAACTCTTGGGATGATACATGTTGATGAATGTAAGGTCCCCTGTCTACATATGCCAGGACTGGTTCTTTGTACTTCGTTACATTCTCTGATAATCTCTCAAGATTCAGACATATGTTCCTGTTGAAACACAAGTCCGAACCTTTTGAGATATTCACAGAATATAATTTAGAAGTAGAAAACCAAAACACGGGTATAAGTATTATGTCTTTTGATGAGATCGAGGAGGAGAATACTTGAGCACGGAAATCCTGGATTATTCTAAAGTAGAATGAGATTCTCTCTCAGCATTACTCCTCTGTATACACCATAGCACGATGGTATATCGGGGCGGAGCAATCACACCCTATATGATAAGGTGTGCTCTATGATGAGTACTACTGAGTTACCTATTTCCTTATTGGGAGTTATGCACTTGAGAAGTTGCATACCTATTAAATAGGATTCAAATCAAATCAGTTGCCTACCGCTTCATATGTGATATGGAAAGGGAAGAGCTCATATCTTAAGTTGGTTAAGATTTGGGGTTGTCCGGGCTATGTCTAAAAGCATAATCCGGACAAGCTCGAGGCAAGGTCTGTTATGTAGAACTGGAAATGTTCCAGCTATACAAACTGCAGCTGATGATTTGAAAGAACCAAAGAATTCAATAGTTACCAACGAACCTCGGCCTCTCCGCCGATCTAGTAGGGTTTCTCACCCACCTGAGAGATACTTCTGTTTCTCTATGACAGTGGGAGCGAGGATTGCATCATGAGATGATGACCCAACTAGTTTCGAGCTGGCCATCAGGAGTAGGACTCTGTAAGAATGGCTGGATGCTTAGCGATCTGAGATGGAATCCATGTACACCAACAAAGTATGGACTTTGGTTGCTATATCTGAAGGGTTAAATCCCCATCAGGAGCAAGTATATCTTGAGAAGATTACTTGGTGTATATGGAAAAGTTGAGACTTTCAAAGCTAGACTTGTTAAAGCTTTTCGTCATCGACCAGGCGTGGATTATGATGAAACCTTTTCAAGTGACTATGCTTAAGTCCATCCAGATCCTACTTGCCACGGCTACATACCATGACTACGATATCTGGCGGTTGGGTGCCATGACTACTTTTCTAAATAATGATTTAGAAGAGATCGTCTATAAGAACACAGCTAGAGGGCTTCGTAGACAGTGGGAGCAGCGGAAACGTGTACAAGATGCTTTATAGGATAAAGCAGGTATCGCGGAGTTGGAACATCTGTTTTGATGTATTAGTCAAAGAGTTTGACATCATCAAAATGGGATATGAACCTTGTATAAACAAAAAGGTAGTAGGGAGTATAGTAACGATCCTCGTAAAGTACGTGGATGACATACTCTAGATAGGGAAGGAGTTTCCTATGCTACGCTCGGTCAATCTCCGCTTATCACAATGATTCTCCATATAGGATCAAAATGATACCTCCTAAATCCTGGATTTTGGATCTATGAGATAGATCTAATTGGATGTTAGGATTCTCACTAGTTGTAGTGAGATGGTATCAACCGATCCTGGGGAGAATCACTGGAAGGGTTCCAGGGTGATAAGGACGACAGAAAGTCAGTCACAGGCATTGTCTTTACCCTCAGTAAAGGGACGGTATGTTGGAAGAGTTCCAAGCTAGATACCGTGGCATACTAGACGATTAAGGCTGGATACATCGCTACTTAACATGCTACCAAAGAGGCAGTCTGGATGTATATTGGTTCATGAGATGAACTTTGTTCCTCCCATTGTGAGACAATGGAGTTGTGGCTTATGCCAAGGAACGCCGATCCCATCAGTGATCCAGACATATTCTAAGGCAGTATCACCTGATCATGGAGATGGTTGATCTCCAGGATGATCGAGGTTAGGAGAGTAGACTCAGAGGACAACGCGGCAGATCCACTCACAAAGGCCTTTTCCCAGAGAGAGACTTTTATGGGATGGTTGAGTATGAGATACTACAACCACTGCTATCAGATGGCCCTAGTGCAAGTGGGAGATTGTTAGTTATATGTATGCCCTAGAGGCCATTACTATATATAGGATGTATATTGTAATGGATGCTTGGACATATATAGGGAGGACTTTCTTGCTCGACATGATAGTATGCTATCCGGTTGATCTTTACCTTAACGTGTACACTGATTGTCTCTCTGTTATATGTTGGTAAAGCCCTTAGGATGTGTACTTGACTACCTGGACTATGATGCGGATCATACTAGTGGGGACATGGTAGTCCATAAGTACATCCTTCAAAGTCCCTAGTCGTGGGTATATCGAGACGGGGCATCGATATACCAGAGTAGACTAGCGTATACTTTCTCGACCCATACAGATGGGCGATGGATGATCCCATATCCATTGGTGTTTGACATCAGAGATGATATACGGGTGCTCAGTGGAGACTGGGTACACTGGACGGACTCGCCGAGAACTCCCAGATGGTATTATACCTTACATCAGATGGCAGTTCTCTGGTGACACTGGTACAGAGTAGTCTGTTGACCCGAGATCGTCATAGAGTCTTGTGTGGTTCTCACTGTACTTTGATTTCCACCTTACCACGTCCAAGAGGGCATGCAAAACGGTGGTTTTTGGGTACAGTCCCGAATCACATGGAGGCAATGAGCGATAGGAGGGGATTCGTCTCTCCCGGTATAGGGAGTTGATGTTGCGCTGTGTTCGATTGGCTATAACCTGAAATCCCTGGCCAGGGTTGCTGAGATTTACTGGTAAGTGTTACCAGTAGTTTCTCGAACTGTTATAGACCTCATATCGACACGACTTATCGAGCTATTGGGGTCTGACGTTTACCACCCCTAGGCAAGATATGCGACATATCAGACGATCAGACCGGACTGTACGGTAAGTGTTACTGGTTGGATTCACAGGAGTGTGAGCGGGCTTGCTTGTCGATCTTCTGATCGCTCAATACCCGGGTGGTCATTACGTTTAGCAGACCGCTTGCGGCTTTTGGGTGTTTGATATGATCATCACCTGCTGCCGGCGTATTGACGAGTCTTTAGAGTCCTACACAGAGGTTTCCTGGCTCAAGCGAAACGAAATAGGAGCGCATATGAGATATGTGCGGGACCGAGAATAATGCGTGTATGTGATACCGTATTTCATTCTCGCGATGAATGTATCGAATGGTTGTATGCAATATAACCTAGTTATCGAATCAAGGATTGATTCGATAAGTCGATACATTGGATATTAGTCGGTTATATGCGATATGACCGGATCGTTAAATCAAGTGTTGATTTAATGATTTAATGCATAATTATATATTTGATATATTACTTTGCATTAACTAGTATTGGTTCACTTTAAATGTGTTGGAGATAGTGCCCTCAGAGTCAATTATTGGATCATAGGCACGTGATTGCAATGATTGAGGGAGGACCTATCCCGGTAGGACAGTCTTACTCGAGATGATAGTATGCTATCTGGTTTATCTTTATCATCGTTTACTGCTTTAGGTGACCTGACAGGTCGCTATTACACGTTGATAGAGCCCCTAAGATTCTTGCTTGACGACCAGCAGTATGATGGCGATCATATACGTGGGAGCTGGGGTCTATAAGCACATCCTTAAAAGGTCCCTAGTCGTGGGAGTTTCGAGACTGGGCATCGATACTCCATTAGTAGACTAGTGTATACAGTCGAGACCCCGACGAGGGGCGGTGGCCGGTCTCACAAGCCACTGGTGTCAGTTGGTTCACCTAAGATGTATACAGGTGCTCATTAGGTTATGAGTACACCGGACAGGACTCGCCGGGAACCTGCTAGTTGGGATTATACCAGACGTCAGATAGCAGTTTCCTGGTGACATATGTACAGGTTAGTTCATCGACCTGAGATCGTCATTTGTCTCGTGTGAGTTCCCACTGTGCTTTGATTACTACCCTACCACGGCTCAAAGGAGTCGTGCAAACAGGTTTTAGTTGGGTACAGTCCCGAGCCACATGGAGGCAGTGAGCGGATCTGCAGGGGTTCATCTCTCCCGGTATTGGGGGTGAGGTCGCGCTGTGTCTAGGAGAGCCATTACACAAAGCCCTCGGCCAAGGCAGGAGATTTACTGGTAGGTATTCCGGTAGTATCTCAGAGTGTTCTGGGCTACACTCCGACACGACTTGTACCGCTTTTGGGGGTCTGACTTTTACCAACCCCCTAGGCCCGCCATGCGATACTCATAGACGAACGGACCGGACTGTACGGATATTGTCACTGACAGGCTCAGTAGGGTGTCAGGATGAGTTCGCTCATCGACGTCCCTTTTGGTCAATAGCTGGTGGCCCATCACGTATGGCTAATACCTCTGACGTGCTAGTGGTTAAATCCACAGCCATAGTATTGACGAGTCTTTAGAGTCCACCACACTCAGTTACTCAAGTTTCGGGAGAAACGCTGTAGAGGCCGTATGGAGATATGGCAGGGTTCGATCAGATACGTGCGGTATTGCACGGATCGTGATCGGACGGTTTTTACTAGCCGGCTTTGGCTTAAGCCGGATCCTAGTATTAGACAGTGTAGATTTTGTCTCGTTGCATTTGTATTCAGTGGGAATACAAATGCGGGCATGTATATGCAGTAGTGGGGTTTTCCTGTAATTTATTACAGGATCAGTTTTCTGAAGTTGCCAGTTTGCATTCCGTTCCGGCCGGTTTTCCTTTGTTCTTTCCCGGCCGGACTTTCCGATGGAGGGGGTTATTTGCTAGTGTGCAAATAACATTTTGTGGAGGGGTTTTCTTGCATTTCTGGCATTATGATAAGTTAAGCATCTTTGCTTTTTCATGATGGCTTGCTTTTTTGAGATTAGAAAGGATTTAGATGGATTTGATGTTGAATTGATATTGTTATCATAACCTTTTGATATGGTCACCTTTCACCTTTTCCTACTCTAACCTCCCTTCTTGTGTTTTTTTTTCCTCCATCATATTTCCAAAGGGGGGGGCCGGCCACAATGAGAGAGATGATAGAGAGTTTCATTTTGTGTGTGGCAATTTTTCCTTCATCTCATTTCTTGATAGAAAAATTAAAGCACCATTTTTCCTTATCTTCATTCCTCCACATCCATGGCAACTTCACCCCAAGAGACAACCATTCTACACTAAACCTACAGTACCCTTGGACGCGTCAGCTAGCCAACTTCGCGCCCGAGTTGCCTCGGTCCAGAGGTGGGAGCCCGTAAAAGAATCCGGCTACGTGGTGCCCTTTTCGACGAGGAGGTGACGGACGGAGATTCCGCGGGAGAACGGAGCGGAGACGAAGACCGAAGGACACGGATCGCTTGGTATACAGCTCTCACCCCATCTCTTGTTAGCTAGTATAGGTTAATGGTTACGATCCGGGTATATTGTCTGCGGTAGCGCCAGTTTAAAAGTAAAGAAAATTTTTGATTCCGCATTTTGGCCTCGAGTAGACGGCCGGGGCGCTGCCGTGGCGCAACATGGTATCAGAGCCACGCCATTAACCTAGTCTACCTTGCTCTAGTGTGTTTAAAGACCCGATCGAACAAATTTTCCAAAAACCGTATTTTTCTTCACATCAGTTTCTGTCGAAATTTTTTGGAGTCCAAAATTTTTTCAGGTTGTAGAAAAGTGATGTACTGAAAGTTCTAAGAACACTGGAAAAATTTGGTGCCCTGATCCTTCCGTACGACCACGGAACCGCGGCCATAACCCCACTTTGGCCGCGGTTCCGCCGCAGGAATGTGGATTCACGTCATCATTTTTTTGCAGTGGGCTTGTGGGCTGGAAATAGGGGTTTTGGTATATTCCTTTTGGGCCCAGAATTTCTTTATGTGCTACAGTAATGCTTGGGGCCCACTTGGTAAAATTTGATCGATCGGATGTGTTAAACACATTAGTACACAGTATTTACATTATATCTGCGACCGTGAATGTCACTTGATCGGTAAATCCTGTCTAACTGCTATAGCCCTTTTAGACGGATTTGCGAACGTGACATTCACATTGATGTTTTGTGATTTTGCTGTGATGTTGCGGATCGGTCGTGGGGGATAGCCTGGATGCAATGCTAGTACAGTGTTTTGTTGTATTATGTACATTTGATATTGCGGGGCGAGCGTCCGACATGTGGACTGCCGTCACTGCCTGTTTGTATTATTTTTTTGGGGTACGGCCAGGTTGCGGTCGATGTACCCGTTGTATGTATATTTTACTTTCTGTACTAGGATTGCCCCGCGGAGGGGTGCACGGATAGCCGGGTTCTAGAGGGCAACGAGCCCGCATCTCATGGCATTGAGACGGAGGGGGCTTTACTCTAGAATTGGCGGGCTGTTCGCCGCACTCGTAGGGGGTATAGGTTGACCCAGGAGGGGTGCCCAAGTTGCCGGATTCCGTGAAGTGCTGGGTTGTCCATTCACGTTGCTGAAGGGGGCTGCCTCGCTTCAGGTTTTGGCGGGTGACTTGCCGCGCCCGTAGGGGTCTAGGATTTTCATTGCACAGGCTATCCACACGACCAGGGGAACGTCGAGTTTCAGTAGCGGCTCTATGAAACCCGGGGGTCCCAGATATCTGTATTGTTCTGTGATGCTGTACATTTCTGTGATGTTGCATTTTATCACGCCTTAAGCGAAATATTATATATTGATATATATACTAGTAGATGTTGTATATGTTTTGCATCCGCGCTAGTCCAGTCCCCACTCTGTCGTTAGTTAAGTAACCTAACGGGTGATGACGGGACCCAGTGGCGAATGCGGATGGCATATACGTACATCATTATTTTCGTTCTTTGTGGTGTGATCCATTGATGGGACTGCGTTGATTCGGATCAATGCAAGCTAAACAAACCTATTCTGGTGTTGTTGGAACATTTTTCAAAAAGCTGTTATTGCAACGACGTTCACTTTTGTTTTGCATCGTGGTATTCAGTTGGAATATCCTGCTCCTCAGTCGACGAGGCAAGGGCCGAGATCCCTTCACCGGGAGTGACCCCTTGGACAAAAGTTTGCGTCAGGCTAATAACTTCACTATAGCCGATTGCCTTTTGCTTTGCATCGTGGTATTCAGTTGGAATATCCTGCACCTCATTCTACGGGGAAAGAGCCGAGATCCCTTCACCGGGAGTGACCTCTTTAGCAAAGGTTTTCGTCACTATATTTTTATAAAAACTATGCAGTTCCTTCAACGATATCAAGTTCATTACGTTAAAGGTTTTTCGCCAAAAACCAGCCGTAGCCCTCCGTCATTTCTTACGGGTATTATTTAGTATTCGTGCTGCGTTTGTTGACTCCGTCAAGGCGTAGTGTACGGTAGCTAAGTGGTGCTTGTTTGTTGCATAAATGGGATTGGTTAGGACAGTCGTGCGGCCTTGTTGACTCCGTCAAGGGCACGTACGGGTGGGTTTAATGCAATCCAGATAATGACGGGTTGAACTTGACTAGGACTCTATGATTTGTTGACTCCGTCAAGGTCACTTGGGTCCTAGGGGTAAAAACACACATCGGGAGTTTCTAAAGAAACTGAAACTTGCCAGGCATGCGCATACCTTCTGGAGTGTGGTGACTTGAGTGGATTCCGTCAAGTTATCATGCGATGATAGTTGGATCCCGATTCCCACTGATGAGTTGGTTTACTCCTCGGGTGATCCCGACTAATTCTTCTTTCAGGTTTGGAGGAGAATTTGACGGTACAGTGGGAGGTTTCCTGATTAGATAAAGTGATAACCATTCTGATCTAGGTTAGAGTGCACGCTGAGTGTTTCTTTTCTCTCTCTCTTTGGCAGCGACCATTAACCCGACCCTACACTATGACTCAGTGACCAAGTTAACCGAACCTTCTTATAAGACTGGCTTTTGGATTGTCAGAGTTGCAGACCTCGTTGCCACTCCTACTTTTACCCTTTTCTCCAGGACACCCCGTATTACTACGAACGTCCACTTCCATTGGACAAAACCATCGTATGGTTATATACGAACTCGAAGGACTTTATTTGAGGATGGTTTCCGGTTCTGGAGAAAACGAATAGGACTATTCAGTTGTCTTTTGCTTTTACCTTCTCTCAGGTTGCGAGTACTCCTTGGTTTAGGAGATAGTACACCTATTACGCAAATTGGATAGTCTTCTTCCAAACCCTAGGCTGGTGCCGAACGGTAGGGAATGAAGAAAACCAGTTAGCCTAAACGGTGTACAGAAGGTATTAAGTTAAGGCAAAGAAAGGGATCAGTATGAGGGCAAAGTAAATTGCGACTGCTATTCACGACCAAACCAAGTTTTTCTTCGCCAATCCTAAATCACCTTTGTATTTCTCCAGGACACTCCGTATCACTACGAAGATCCCAAGTTGATTTTATAATCCATCGTATGGTTATATACGAACTCGAAAGGAACTTGCTCCAGTTCGTGGATGGATCCTGGTTCAGGAGAAATAGGAATATGGTTTATTCGGTTGTCTTTTATCTTCACCTTCTCTCGCATTGCGAGTGTTCCTAGGATTAGGACAGTACACCCATTATGCTTATTGGATAGTCTTCTTCCAAACCATAGGCTGGTGCCGAACGGTAGGGAAGGAAGAAAACCATTTGGCCTAAAGGGGTGTACAGAAGGTAATGACTAAAGACATATAAAGGGATTTGGAGAGGTTGCAAAGAATTATACGGTTACAGTTGTGAATCTGGATATTGGAAGAGGCATTACTAGGAATACCAGGATACCCCATCGAAACATTTTAATGTTTCAGTTTCACTGTGTACTGTTAAAGAAAACTGATTTCCCAATTAGACCCTTGCTCCAAGGTATGTATTTACCAGATATGATTCTCACATCTGTATGGTTTTACAGATGGTGAGTGGGAGTAAGTTATTGGGAATTGGGTGATCATCCTCATTATATCGGAATTCGTTGTAATTGGTGATAGTTGAGGAAGTCACCTGGGTTGTTTGCCGGACGGCAAATATTTGGTTTTGAATATCCGTTGTTATGCACCAATTTCCAATTGATATATCTGTACGTCTATTTTTATAGAGTGAGATATACCTTTTGAAATTATGTCTATGACATTTACCTGTATCAGTGGATGGTTAGGTAAGGAGCATTGAACAGTGATGTAATTCTTCTTAACCATAGTACAGTTTTCAATCTACGACACACAGTGAATGAGTTGTTAGACTCAGGGACTTATACAGAGTATTGTATATTGACCAGTGTCCATTAGGACAGAAGGGTTGGTCCTCGTACTATATTCTGTTTACTTTTAACTTCTCTAGTTCTTAGACATGTGTTTCGTAGAAACACAGGGTCTGAGTCTTGAGGAGTTATTGGTGTTAGTTATATGTATGCCCTAGAGGCCATTACTGTACATTGGATGTATATTGTAGTGGATGCTGGGACATATATAGGGAGGACTTTCTTGCTCGACATGATAGTATGCTATCTGGTTACCCTTTACCTTAACGTGTATACTGATTGTCTCTCTGTTACATGTTGGTAAAGCCCTTAGGATGTATACTTGACTACCTGGACTATGATGCGGATCATACTAGTGGGGACATGGTAGTCTATAAGTACATCCTTCAAAGTCCCTAGTCGTGGGTGTATCGAGACGGGGCATCGATATACCAGAGTAGACTAGCGTGTACCTTCTCGACCCATACAGATGGGCGATGTATGATCCCATATCCATTGGTGTTTGACATCGGAGATGATATACGGGTGCTCAGTAGAGACTGGGTATACTGGACGGACTCGCCGAGAACTCCCAGATGGTATTATACCTTACGTCAGATGGCAGTTCTCTGGTGACACTGGTACAGAGTAGTCTGTTGACCCGAGATCGTCATAGAGTCTTGTGTGGTTCCCACTGTGCTTTGATTTCCATCTTACCACATCCAAGAGGGCGTGCAAAACGGTGGTTTTTGGGTACAGTCCCGAGTCACATGGAGGCAATGAGCGATAGGAGGGGATTCGTCTCTCCCGGTATAGGGGGTTGAAGTTGCACTGTGTTCGATTGGCTATAACAGGAAATCCCTGGCCAGGGTTGCTGAGATTTACTGGTAAGTGTTACCAGTAGTTTCTCAAATTGTTATAGACCTCATATCGACACGACTTATCGAGCTATTGGGGTTTGACGTTTACCACCCCTAGGCAAGATATGCGACATGTCAGACGACGAGACCGGACTGTACGGTATTGTTACTGGTTGGATTCACTGGAGTGTGAGCGGGCTTGCTCGTCGATCTTCTGATCGCTCAATACCCGGGTGGCCGTTACGTTTAGCAGACCGCTTGCGGCTTGTGGGTGTTTGATATGATCATCACCTACTGCCGGCGTATTGACGAGTCTTTAGAGTCCTACACAGAGGTTTCCTGGCTCAAGCGAAACGAAATAGGAGTGCATATGAGATATGTGCGGGACCGAGAATAATGCGTGTATGTGATACCGTATTCTATTCTCGCGATGAATGTATCGATTGGTTGTATGCGATATAACCTAGTTATCGAATCAAGTATTGATTCAATAAGCCGATACATAGGATACCAGTCGGTTATATGCGATATGACCGGATCGTTAAATCAAGTGTTGATTTAATGATTTAATGTATAATTATATATTTGATATATTACTTTGCATTAACTAGTATCGGTTCACTTTTAAATGGATTTTCTCACTTGTTTGTGCACAATGTATATATGATATATTTTTTGTGCACAAGATTGTATCATGTTTGATGATACATGCTAGTTTGGTATGTGTAAAGAATTAAACCTAGGTTAAGTAAATGGTTAAGGTTTCTATTTATTTGTCCATTCATTTATCTTTTTATTTTGGATTAAAATGAAATGACAAAAGAAAACAAAATGGTTTCATTCTTTCTTTCTTTCTTTCATGAAGCTTGATGAAGCTTCATGAAGCTTTGACCATATGACCATTTTGTCTTCAAGCTTAACCCTAACCATTCTTTTAACCTTAGTCAATTCTCTACACCTAACTATAGTTAATGTTATGATAAGTATTCTTTTTCTTTTCTATTCTAATTAACTTATCATATCATTATCTTCTTCTTCTTCATCTTCAACATTGAAGAAAGCTTTCTACCAACAATGGTGGAATGTGAAAATGAGTGAGAAATCCAATTCTAAAGTGAACCCACTTCCTATTTCTTCATCCTCTACCTCTTGCCAAGTAGTAGAGTGTGTTTCCTTCACAAGTTTTCTTGACTTGGTGAAGTTGGAGCTTGATCTAGCGATGCCTCGACGTAGATCATCTTCGGCATCGTAGTCGACGACCTAGCCCGTCCATTTCTCCGATGAAGCCGACACTAGAGTCCAAGATCCGATTTGTACAGCGGAGAGGACTTCATCGCGGAGATATGGAGGTGGAGGACCGGATCTACAAAGGTTGTATTTCCGTTCACTTAGTTAATTTGTTAACTAGTTGCTTTTGTCGCCTAAAATCTAGTCAACGATCCGTAGTCGGGTTTCTCGGCACCGTAATTTTTGAAATTGGCATGGTTGGTGCCTTGTGAGACCTCATGAGAGTGCCTGGGAACCTTTCACTGGTATCAGAGCCTAGCTAGAGCCTTAGGCGATGCGTAGACGCAGTTTGAAGTCCGATCGAATCAAAATCCGAACCCGAAACATGCTCTCTGGACGTTTTTTAAAAACTGGGTTTTTTCCAGATTAAAAATTCTTAAAAAACTCAGCAGGAAAAACTAAGAATTAAGATGCAAAAATTTTTGTGTGAAGATGCTACAGTGCGGCGGAACCGCGGCATTAGTTGGCTAATGCGGCGGTTCCGCGCCTCTTTTGTCGCTTCTCCCAGTACTGTTTGCACAGTAACTCTTAAATTTTAATACTGAGTTTTCTGGGAATTTTTAATATTTATTCAAGAGTTGAATTTTCTGGGGTTGTTTTGGGGATTCGTATATTCGATCGGATTATCAAATTTTGTCTGTGTGGCTTTCCGGGTAATTTTTGAATACGTTAAAAAGTTCGACCGGATATAAATACCCAATTTTTCCCCTGTCGGGAAATTTCCAAGTGTTGGATTTTTCCGTGGTTTAAAGACGTTCTAAGTAGTGCAAGTAACTCGATGGACCCTCTAGAAGACAACAAAACTTAGCTCGATTATGTGACCGTCTTGAACTGCCCTTTGAACCTTCGGGTTTGGGGCAGTACGGCGTGCCACATGTGAGGCGTTGGCTTGACCCTTCTACGGCTGGACCGTTGGTACTGAGGCACGAACTGAATGTTTTTAGACTTATTTCATGTGTTGATCTGTATCGGGAAAACTTGGGTGTTCGAATATTCAATCGGAAAGTTTAACATTTTCTAATTATCCGGAATGGGATACAGCATTTGGAATTCACAAGTAGTTATAAGATAACTGAATGAATGTTATAAATCCAGCAGTTTAGTCTCACTTGATCGGTTGCCACGGAATTTTGATGTGATCAAAAGTCCGTCGCAATCACGTAGCGTACGCGGATACTCGCCGGGTAAACTTAATAGACAGCCTCACTCCATAGCCCCGACCAAGTGACTGTAGGAGAACCCCGTTGTCGAAAGCATCCGTCCGAGTGCTCGCGGTAGCGGTGTTCCTCCTTGGTGCACTTCGTCGACGGTATCGGGGGTGCGGCCTCCTACTGATGTTTGCGATGAGCATTCGATCAAATTGTCGGGAATCCTGTTGAATTGCCCGACTTGATATTGAAAAGAGTTTTCGATAATGAGACTAAAATGCGGGGTTTATAATTGTTAGGCATGTGATGTCTAAGAAATTCATTTGGTCAGGCATGTGATGTCTGAGGTGATTGCGGATTCCAACTGTTGTAGTTTTACACTTTCTTTTCTGTGACCGTAAGTGTAATATGTGATATCGCCGGTTTCGTTGCTATATGTCAACGACAATTGGGATGTGCATATTTACTTACGTTGATGACATGTGATGTTATGTGTTGTTGGATATGTTATATTGGATCGTCGTGTTTGAATAGCCGGGGGTTTTTTTATGTAAGATGAGTGTTTTTCATTTTCATTCATGTAAAAACTTGTATGTAATATTCTTTTATCTTGGGGCACTTCCAGGTAGCGGAAGTTGTCACCCTTTGTATATTATTTACTTTTCCGCACTAGGATAGACCCAAGGAGGAGGGCACAAGTAACCGGGTTCTGGAGTCCAGTGGGAGACCAACTCGAGGAGTCGAGCCCGGTCTCCTAACTCCAGAATTGGTAGGGTTGCTTGCCGCTCTCATAGGGGTCTAGGGGTGTGGGTTTGGCTATTCATCGCGACCGTGGAATCCGTGTTTTATACTGGCTCGTATTGAAAACACGGACGTCCTAGTATATCCAATATTTCATATAATTCTTCTGCTGCGATATCTCTGATGTGATCATGTGATGTTCTGTGATAGATACAGTATATAGTATATATGATATATTATATAGACGTTACTTATGTTTTACACCCGTGCTAGCCCTGTCCCGCTCTGCCGTTAGTTACCTAACTTAACGGTGCATGAGGGGACATCGAGGCGAATGCGGATGGCATAAGTGTACGTCGTATTTATCTGTGATGTTTAGGTACTTAAATGATGGGACTTCATTAATATGATTAATGAAATAAAAGAAACCTAAGATGTTGTAGAATCGAATTTCAAAATTAAAACAGGTAGCTACAGTTCTTGCGTTGCACAGAGGTATATGTGATATATCCTGCACCTTATTCGATGAGGAAAGGACCGAGATCCCTTTAACGGGAGTGACTCCTTTAGCAATAACTGGCAGATGCTACACACTCGGTTTGGTTTTTGAGTGCTTTTAAGTGTTTTTGCTTTGCACAGTGATATATATGATATATCCCGCACCTCATTCGACGAGGAAAGGACCGACGATCCCTTCACCGGGAGTGACTCCTTTAGGAAAACTAGAAAAGCCTCAAAAGCACTCCATTTCAAAATCATTTGATTCTACAACGATATCAAGTTCATTACACAATAGGTTTTCAGAAAAACCTGTCATAGCCCTCCGTCATTTCAGATAAGTTGTATATAGTATTCGTGCTGCATTTGTTGGCTTTCGTCAAGGTGCAGTGTGCGGTAGCTATATGCTGCTTATCTGCCAGCATACGATGCGATTGGATTAGGGTAGTCGTGCGGCTTTGTTGGCTTTCGTCAAGGGTCGTGCGGGTGGGTTTAATTCAATCAAGAAATGTACGGGTTGAACTTGACTAGCGGGCTATGGTTTGTTGGCTTTCGTCAAGGTCATAGCACGTTAGGGGCAAAATATTATCGGGAATTTCAAGTGTTGAAATTTGCAATGAGATTGCATACCTTCTATGAGATAGTTGGATCCCGATACCCGCTGCGAGTAAGAGTTACTCCTGGGAGAGTTTTATACATTACAATTAGCCGATCAAGTAGGTGTCTAGAAAGGTGTTAACGAGGTTACGCCTCTGGGAAAACGAGGTTTACATTAATTAGGTTCATGCGAAAGCACGGGCGACCTCCCTCAAAGTACCGACACTGGCCTGGCTGAAAGATTGGCGAACTTGTAGTGTGTAATTAATCCCGGCTAGTCTTTCCTTTTAGGGTTTGAAGGAAGATTTGATAAAAAGCAGTGGGAGCCATCCTGATTAGATAAAATAATAACCAATCTATTCTTGCAAGAGCGCACGATGAGTGTTTTCTTCTCTCTCTCTCCTGGTACCGACCATATCACGCCTTAATCAAGATAATAATAAGGATTATTGACCGAACCCGCTTGTTATACTGAGCTGGGGAACATTGGTCCCGCTCCAACTTATAATTGTTATAAGACAGAGCAGGAAATAAGGGGAATACCAGATTTCCCGTGCCGCCCAAACGAAGAGAGTGCATGCTGATGCATCATCTTCGGGTGTGTTCATTATACAGAACTGTTTCTCAGTATCCTCCGCATCCTGGGTATATGATACCGGATCAGGATCCCAGATATGTAATCTGTTACATAGGGCTACAAAAGGGTAGAAAAACTGAGAACGGGTGATAAGTTTCATGAGACAGAAAATGGGGCAAGAGTTGCAGCCAATTCTGTTGGTCATTGTCACCCTGTATTACCAATACATTGATTCTGAACGAATGTTATTAGATACCGAACCTGATATACAAAATCATATCAGTCTTTTTATTAGTAAAGAAATGATAAAATTTTGTATTGTTGGATAATGTTTTGAACATTTCCTATATCAAAAGTTGATCGGTTCAGGCACGTTATCTAAAAGCGTTGATATTCTAAATCAAACTACAGTTCTAAGTATACAGAACACACACAAGAGGAATTGTTCAGAAATGAACGAATCCTTCTTGAGGCATTAAAGACTAGGTCATATCAATGCGACCCGACTAGCTGGAGTTACATAAAGATGCATTTTTAAATTAGTTTGAATTTACATCTTATGAAACCCGCCAGTCATGTCACAAAGATAAGATGACCACAGCTCTGTTTATTGGAAACAGAGAAAGAGTTAATGAACTCTTGGGATGATATATGTTGATGTATGTAGGTCCCCTGTCTACACATGCCAGGACTGGTTCTTTATACTTCATTACGTTCTCTGATGATCTTTCGAGTTTCAGACCTATGTTCCTGTTGAAACACAAGTCCGAACCTTTTGAGATATTCACAGAATATAAGTTAGAAGTAGAGAACCAAAATACGGGTATAAGTATTATGTCCTTGGATGCGATCAGGGAGGAGAATACTTGAGCACGGAATTCCTGGATTATTCTAAAGGAGAATGAGATTCTCTCTCAGCATTACTCCTCCATATACACCATTGCACGATGGTGTATCGGAGCGGAGCAATCACACCCTATATGATAAGGTGTGCTCAATGATGAGTACTACTGAGTTACCTTTTTCCTTTTGGGAGTTATGCGCTTGAGAAGCTGCATACCTATTGAATAGGGTTCGAATCAAATCAGTTGCCTACCACTTCATATATGATATGGAAAGGGAAGAGCCCATGTCTTAAGTTAGTTAAGATTTGGGGTTGTCCGGCCTATGTCTAAAAGCAAAATCCGGACAATCTCGAGGCAAGGTTAGTTATGTAGAACTGGAAAGGTTCCAGCTATGCAAACTACAGAAGTTGATTTGATAGAACCAAAGGATTCAGTAGATTCCAACGAACCTCAGCCTCTCCGCCGATCTAGTAAGGTTCCTCACCCACCTGATGTTAGTTATATGTATGCCCTAGAGGCCATTACTGTACATAGGATGTATATTGTTGTGGATGCTGGGACATATATAGGGAGGACTTTCTTGCTCGACATGATAGTATGCTATCTGGTTGAACTTTACCTTAACGTGTATACTGATTGTCTCTCTGTTACATGTTGGTAAAGCCTTTAGGATGTGTGCTTGACTACCTGGACTATGATGCGGATCATACTAGTGGGGAATGGTAGTCCATAAGTACATCCTTCAAAGTCCCTAGTCGAGGGTGTATCGAGACGGGGCATCGATATACCAGAGTAGACTAGCGTGTACCTTCTCGACCCATACAGATGGGCGATGGATGATCCCATATCCATTGGTGTTTGACATCAGGGATGATATACGGGTGCTCAGTAGAGACTGGGTACACTGGACGGACTCGCCGAGAACTCCCAGATGGTATTATACCTCACGTCAGATGGCAGTTCTCTGGTGACACTGGTACAGAGTAGTCTGTTGACCCGAGATCGTCATAGAGTCTTGTGTGGTTCCCACTGTGCTTTGATTTCCATCTTACCACGTCCAAGAGGGCGTGCAAAACGGTGGTTTTTGGGTACAGTCCCGAGTCACATGGAGGCAATGAGCGATAGGAGGGGATTCGTCTCTCCCGGTATAGGGGGTTGATGTTGCGCTGTGTTCGATTGGCTATAACAGGAAGTCCCTGGCCAGGGCTGATCAGAGAATTGCTGGTAAGTGTTACCAGTAGTTTCTCGACCCGTTATGAGCCTCATATCGACACGACTTATCGAGCTATTGGGGTCTGACGTTTACCACCCCTAGGCAAGATATGCGACATATCAGACAATCAGACCGGACTGTACGGTAGTGTTACTGGTCGGATTCACTGGAGTGTGAGCGGGCTTGCTCGTCGATCTTCAGATCGCTCAATACCCGGGTGGCCGTTACGTTTAGCAGACCGCTTGCGGCTTGTGGGTGTTTGATATGATCATCGCCTGCTGCCGGCGTATTGACGAGTCTTTAGAGTCCTACACAGAGGTTTCCTGGCTCAAGCGAAACGAAATAGGAGCGCATATGAGATATGTGCGGGACCGAGAATAATGCGTGTATGTGATACCGTATTCCATTCTCGCGATGAATGTATCGAATGGTTGTATGCGATATAACCTAGTTATCGATTCAAGCGTTGATTCGATAAGCCGATACATTGTATACTAGTCGGTTGTGTGCGACATGACCGGATTATTGAATCAAGTGTTGATTTAATGATTTAATGTATAATTATATATTTGATATATTACTTTGCATTAACTAGTATTGGTTCACTTTAAATGGATTTTCTCACTCGGATGTGCGCATTGTATATGTGATATACTTTTGTGCACTTGATTGTATCATGTTTGATGATACATGTTTACTTGAGTTTGTGTAAAGATTAAACCATGGTTATTTAAATGGTTAGGGTTTTGTTTTTCATATCTATTTATTCATTTATTTATTTATTTTCTTTTTGGAAAAAGAAATGAGAAGAATGGTGGCTTTCTTTGTTTGTATTTGAAGATTCATGAAGCTTTGACTTTGTCCACCATTCTTATCTCATGCTTAACCCTAACCATTTGATTTAACCCTAGTTTAATCTCTACACTTGACCATGGTTTGCTTATGATAAGGATTGATTTTCTTTTCTATTTAATTATTCTTATCATAACATTTCTTCTTCTTCTTCCTTGAACTCAAGAAGAAAAAGCTTTCTTCATCAATGGTGAATTGAGCAAACAAGTGAGAAATCCAATTCTAAAGTCTACCCACTTCCTATTTCTTCATCCTCTACCTCTTGCCAAGTAGTAGAGTGTGTTTCCTTCACAAGTTTTAGGGCTTGGTGAAGGTGGAGCTTGATTTAGCGATGCCTCGACGTAGATCATCTTCGGCATGGACATCGACGACCTAGCTTGCCCATTCTCCGACGAAGCCGACGCTTGAGCCCGGATTTGATTTGGACAGCGGAGAGGACCTCGTTGCGGAGCTATGGAGGTGGAGCACCGGATCTACAAAGGTTGTATTTCCGTATCTTGTAGTTAAGTGTTAACTAATTAGCTTTTTCGCCTAGTTTTCTAGCAAACGATCCGTAGTCGGGTCTCTCGGCACCGTTAAAATTTTAATTTGGCATGATCGATGCCTTGTGAGAACTCATTAGGGTGCCTAGGAACCCTACAGTGGTATCAGAGCCTAGCTAGAGCCTTAGGCGAAGTCTAGACGGAGTTTGAAGTCCGATCGACCCGAAACCCCATCTCAAATAATGCTCTCTGTCCTTTTTCTAAAAATGTGGATTTTTCGAAATTAAAAATATGCAGAAAATCAAGCAGGGTTTTCTAGGAATTACTGTAAATTTCGTGGACCTAAATCAACTTTTCCACCGCGTTTCTGCGGCATGAGCAATGCTCACGCGGCGGAACCGCGGCCGTACGGCCACATTATTTAAATTGGTCTGCCCAGTAACTCCTATTTAACAGTGCTGGTTCTCCTGGGTATTTTTAATATTTTTTCCAGAGTTTGCATTTTCTGAGTTGTTATTGGGGATTCGGTGTTTCGATCGGAGTATCAAATTTTGTCTGTGTGGCTTTCCGGATAAATTTTAGAATATGTTAAAAAGTTCGACTGGATATAAATACCCACTTTTTCCCCTGCCGGGAAATTTCCAAGTGTTGGATTTTTCCGAAGTTTAACGACGTTCTAAGTAGTGCAAGTAACGCGATGGTCCCTCTAGAAGACAACAAACCTTAACTCGATTATGTGACCATCTTGAACTGCCCTTTGAACCTTCGGGTTTGGGGCAGTACGGCGTGCCACATGTGAGGCGTTGGCTTGACCTTTCTACGGCTGGACCGTTGCTACTGAGGCACGAACTGAATGTTGTTAGACTTATTTCATGTGTTGATCTGTATCGGGAAAACTTGGGTGTTCGATTGTTTGATCGGAAAGTTTGACATTTTCTATTTATCCGGAATGGGATACAATAATTGGAATTCACAAGTAGTTATGTGATAACTAAATGAATGTTATAAACGTAGCAATTTAGTCTCACATGATCGGTTGCCACGGAATTTTGATGTGATCAAAAGTCCGTCGCAATCACGTAGTGTACGCGGATACTCGCCGGGTAAACTTAATAGACAGCCTCGCTCCATAGCCCCGACCAAGTGACTGTAGGAGAACCCCGTCGCCGATAGCATCCGTCCGGGTGCTCGCGGCAGCGGTGTTCCGCCTTAGTGCACTTCGTCGACGGTATCAGGGGTGCGGCCGCCTACTAAAGTTTGCGACGAGCATTCGATCAGCATGTCGGGAATCTTGTTGAATTGCCCGACTTGATATTGAAAAGTGTTTTCGATAATGAGACTAAAATGCGGGGTTTATAATTGTTAGGCATGCGATGTCTAAGTAATTCATTTGGTCAGACATGCGATGTCTGAGGTGGTTGCGGATTCCAACTGTTGTAGTTTTACACTTTCTTTTCTGTGACCGTAAGTGTAATATGTGATATCGCCGGTTTCGTTGCTATATGTCAACGACAATTGGGATGCGCATATTTACTTACGTTGATGACAAGTGATGTTATGTGTTGCTGGATATGTTATATTGGATCGTCGTGTTCGAATAGCCGGGGGTTTTTATGTGAGATGAGTGTTTTTCATTTTCATTCATGTAAAAACTTGTATGTAATATTCTTTTATTTGGGGCACTTCCAGGTTGCGGAAGTTGTCACCGTTTTTATATTATTTACTTTTCCGCACTAGGATAGACCCAAGGAGGGGAGCACAAGTAACCGGGTTCTGGGGTCCAGTGGGAGACCAACTCGAGGAGTCGAGTACGGGTCTCCTAACTCCAGAATTGATAGGGTTGCTTACCGCTCTCGTAGGGGTCTAGGGGTGTGGGTTTGGCTATTCATCACGACCGTGTAATCCGTGTTTTATACTGGCTCGTATTGAAAACACGGACGTCCTAGTATATCCAATATTTCATATGATTCTTCTGCTGCCATATCTGTGATGTGATCATGAGATGTTCTGTGATAGATACAGTATATATAGTACATATGATATATTATATAGGCGTTACTTATGTTTTACACCCGCGCTAGCCCTGCCCTGCTCTGTCGTTAGTTACCTAACCTAACGGTGCACGAGGCGACATCGAGGCGAATGCGGATGGCATAAGTGTACATCGTATTTATCTGTGATGTTTAGGTACATAAATGATGGGACTTCATTAATGTGATTAATGAAATAAAAGAAACCTAAGATGTTGTAGAATCGAATTTCAAAATAAAACAGGTAGCTACAGTTCTTGCTTTGCACAGCGGTATATGTGATATATCCTGCACCTTATTCGATGAGGAAAGGACCGAGATCCCTTCACCGGGAGTGACTCCTTTAGCAATAACTGGCAGATGCTACACACTCGGTTTGTCTTTTGATTGCTTTTAAGTGTTTTTGCTTTGCACAGTGGTATATGTGATATATCCTGCACCTTATTCGATGAGGAAAGGACCGAGATCCCTTCACCGGGAGTGACTCCTTTAGCAAAACTAGAAAAGCCTCAAAAACACTCCATTTTAAAAAAAATATTTGATTCTACAACGATATCAAGTTTATTACGCAATAGGTTTTCAGAAAAACCTGTCGTAGCCCTCCGTCATTTCAGATAAGTAGTAGTTAGTATTCGTGCTACGTTTGTTGGCCTGCGTCAAGGCGTAGTGTGCGGTAGCTAACTGGTGCTTATCTGCATAAGCATATGATGTGATTGGATTAGGGTAGTCGTGCGACTTTGTTGGCCTGCGTCAAGGGTCGTGCGGGTGGGTTTAATTCAATCAGGAAATGACGGGTTGAACTTGACTAGCGGACTATGGTTTGTTGGCCTGCGTCAAGGTCATAGGACGCTAGGGGCAAAATATTATCGGGAATTTCAAGTGTTGAAATTTGCAATGAGATTGCATACCTTCTATGAGATAGTTGGATCCCGATACCCGCTGCGAGTAAGAGTTACTCCTGGGAGAGTTTTATACATTACAATTAGCCGATCAAGTAGGTGTCTAGAAAGGTGTTAACGAGGTTACGCCTCTGGGAAAATGAGGTTTACATTAATTAGGTTCGTGCGAAAGCACGGGGGACCTCCCTCAAAGTACCGACACTGGCCTGGCTGAAAGATTGGCGAACTTGTAGTGTGTAATTAATCCCGGCTAGTCTTTCCTTTTAGGGTTTGAAGGAAGATTTGATAAAAAGCAGTGGAAGCCATCCTGATTAGATAAAATAATAACCAATCTATTCTTGCAAGAGCGCACGCTGAGTGTTTTCTTCTCTCTCTCTCCAGGTAGCGACCATATCACGCCTTAATCAAGATAATAATACGGATATTTGAACGAACCCGCTTGTTATACTGAGCTGGGGAACGTTGGTCCCGCTCCAACTTATAATTGTTATAAGACAGAGCAGGAAATTGGGGAATACCAGAATTCCCGTGCCGCCCAAACGAAGAGAGTGCATATGATGCATCATCTTCGGGTGTGTTCATTACAGAGAACTGTTTCTCAGTATCCTTTACGTCCTGGGTATGTGATACCAGATCAGGATCCCAGATATGTAATCTGTTACATAGGGCTACAGATAGGTAGAGAACTGAGAACGGGTGATAAGTTTCATGAGGCAGAAAACGGGGCAAGTGTTGCAGCCAAGTCTGTTGGTCACTGTCACCCTGTATTACAAATACATTGATTCTGAACGAATGTTATTAGATACCGAACCTGATATACAAAATCATATCAGTTTCTTTATCAGTAAAGAAATGATAAAATTTTGTATAGATGGATAATGTTTTGAACATTTCCTATATCAAAAGTTGATCGGTTCAGGCGCGTTATCTAAAAGCATTAATGTTCTAAATCAAACTACAGTTCTTAGTATACGGAACACACACAAGAGGAAGAGTTCAGAAATGAACGAATCCTTCTTGAGGCATTGTAGACTAGGTCATATCAATGCGACCCGACTGGCTAGAGTTACATTTAGATGCATATTTAAATTAGTTTGAATTTACATCTTGTGAAACTCGCCAGTCATGTCACAAAGATAAGATGACCACAGCTCTGTTTATTGGAAACAGAGAAAGAGTTGGTAAACTCTTGGGATGATACATGTTGATGTATATAGGTCCCCAGTCTACAAATGCCAGGACTGGTTCTTTATACTTCATTATATTTTCTGATAATCTCTCAAGATTCAGACATATGTTCCTGTTGAAACATAAGTCCGAACCTTGTGAGATATTCACAGAATATAAGTTAGAAGTAGAGAACCAAAATATGGGTATAAGTATTATGTCCTTTGATGACATCAGGGAGGAGAATACTTGTGCATGGAATTCCTGGACTATTCTAAAGGAGAATGAGATTCTCTCTCAGCATTTCTCCTCCGTATACACCATAGCACGATGGTATATCGGGGCGGAGCAATCTCACCCTATATGATAAGGTGTGCTCTATGATGAGTACTACTGAGTTACCTATTTCCTTTTGGGAGTTATGCACTTGAGAAGTTGCATACCTATTGAATAGGGTTCGAATCAAATCAGTTGCCTACCGCTTCATATGTGATATGGAATGGGAAGAGCCCATGTCTTAAGCTAGTTAAGATTTGGGGTTGTCCGGGCTATGTCTGAAAAGCAAAATCCGGACAAGCTCGAGGCAAGATCTGTTATGTAGAACTGGAAATATTCCAGCTATACAAACTACAACAGATGATTTGGTAGAACCAAAGGATTCAATAGATACCAACGAACCTCAACCTCTGCGCCGATCTAGTAGGGTTCCTCACCCACTTGAGAGATACTTCGGTTTCTCTATGACAGTGGGAGCGAGGATTGCATCATGAGATGATGACCCAACTAGCTTCGAGCTGGCCATCAGGAGTAAGACTCTGTAAGAATGGCTGGATGCTTAGTGATCTGAGATGGAATCCATATACACCAACAAAATATGGACTTTGGTTGCTATATCTGAAGGGTTAAATCCCCATCAGGAGCAAGTATATCTTGAGAAGATTACTTGGTGTACATGGAAGAGTTGAGACTTTCAAAGCTAGACTTGTTAAAGGTCTACATCATTGACCAGGTATGGATGATGATGAAACCTTTTCTAAGTAGCTATGCTTAAGTCCATCCAGATCCTACTTACCACGGCTGCATACCATGACTACGATCTCTGGTGGTTGGGTGTCTTGACTGCTTTTCTAAATGATGATTTAGAAGAGTGCGTCTATAAGTACACAGCCAGAGGGCCTCGTAGACAGTGGGAGCAGCGGAAACGTGTGCAAGATGCTTTATAGGATAAAGCAGGTATCGTGGAGTTGGAACATCTGTTTTGATGGATTAGTCAAAGAAGTTGACATCATCAAAATGGTAGATGAACCTTGTATAAACAAAAAGGTAGTAGGGAGTATGGTGACGATCCTCGTAGAGTACGTGGATGACATACTCTTGATAGGGAAGGAGTTTCCTATGCTACGTTCGGTCAATCTCCGCTTATCACAAAGATTCTCCATGTAGGATCAAAATGATACCTCCTAAATCCTGAGTTTTAGATCTATGAGATAGATTTAATTGGATGTTAGGATTCTCACTAGTTGTAGTGAGATGATATCAATCGATCCTGGGGAGAATCACTGGAAAGGTTCCAGGGTGATAAAGACGACTGAATGTCAGTAACAGGCATTGTCTTTACCCTCAGTAAAGGGACGGTATGTCGGAAGAGTTCCAAGCTAGATACCGTGACATACTAGACGATAAAGGCAGGATACATCGCTACTTAAGATGCTACCAAAGAGGATGTTTGGGTGTATATTGGTTCATGAGATGAACTTTGTTCCTCCCCTTGTGTGACAATGGAGTTGTGGCTTATGCCAAGGAACGCCCGTCCCATCAGTGATCCAGACATATTCTAAGACAGTATCACCTGATCATGGAGATAGTTGATCTCCAGGGTGATCGAGGTTTGGAGAGCAGACTCAGAAGACAACACAGCGGATCCACTCACAAAGGCCTGTTCCCAGAGAGAGACTTTTATGGGATGGTTGAGTATGAGATACTGCAACCACTGCTATCAGATGACCCTAGTGCAAGTGGGAGATTGTTAGTTATATGTATGCCCTAGAGGCCATTACTGTACATAGGATGTATATTGTAGTGGATGCTGGGACATATATAGGGAGGACTTTCTTGCTCGACATGATAGTATGCTATCTGGTTGAACTTTACCTTAACGTGTATACTGATTGTCTCTCTGTTACATGTTGGTAAAGCCCTTAGGATGTGTGCCTGACTACCTGGACTATGATGCGGATCATACTAGTGGGGACATGGTAGTCCATAAGTACATCCTTCAAAGTCCCTAGTCGAGGGTGTATCGAGACGGGGCATCGATATACCAGAGTAGACTAGCGTGTACCTTCTCGACCCATACAGATGGGCGATGGATGATCCCATATCCATTGGTGTTTGACATCAGGGATGATATACGGGTGCTCAGTAGAGACTGGGTACACTGGACGGACTCGCCGAGAACTCCCAGATGGTATTATACCTCACGTCAGATGGCAGTTCTCTGGTGACACTGGTACAGAGTAGTCTGTTGACCCGAGATCGTTATAGAGTCTTGTGTGGTTCCCACTGTGCTTTGATTGCCATCTTACCACGTCCAAGTGGGCGTGCAAAACGGTGGTTTTTGGGTACAGTCCCGAGTCACATGGAGGCAATGAGCGATAGGAGGGGATTCGTCTCTCCCGGTATAGGGGGTTGATGTTGCGCTGTGTTCGATTGGCTATAACAGGAAGTCCCTGGCCAGGGCTGATCAGAGAATTGCTGGTAAGTGTTGCCAGTAGTTTCTCGACCCGTTATGAGCCTCATATCGACACGACTTATCGAGCTATTGGGGTCTGACGTTTACCACCCCTAGGCAAGATATGCGACATATCAGACGATCAGACCGGACTGTACGGTACTGTTACTGGTCGGATTCACTGGAGTGTGAGCGGGCTTGCTCATCGATCTTCAGATCGCTCAATACCCGGGTGGCCGTTACGTTTAGCAGACCGCTTGCGGCTTGTGGGTGTTTGATATGATCATCGCCTGCTGCCGGCGTATTGACGAGTCTTTAGAGTCCTACACAGAGGTTTCCTGGCACAAGCGAAACGAAATAGGAGCGCATATGAGATATGGGCGGGACCGAGAATAATGCGTGTATGTGATACCGTATTCCATTCTCGCGATGAATGTATCGAATGGTTGTATGCGATATAACCTAGTTATCGATTCAAGCATTGATTCGATAAGCCGATACATTGTATACTAGTCGGTTGTGTGCGACATGACCGGATCATTGAATCAAGTGTTGATTTAATGATTTAATGTATAATTATATATTTGATATATTACTTTGCATTAACTAGTATTGGTTCACTTTAAATGGATTTTCTCACTCGGATGTGCGCATTGTATATGTGATATACTTTTGTGCACTTGATTGTATCATGTTTGATGATACATGTTTACTTGAGTTTGTGTAAAGATTAAACCATGGTTATTTAAATGGTTAGGGTTTTGTTTTTCATATCTATTTATTCATTTATTTATTTATTTTCTTTTTGGAAAAAGAAATGAGAAGAATGGTGGCTTTCTTTGTTTGTATTTGAAGATTCATGAAGCCTTGACTTTGTCCACCATTCTTATCTCATGCTTAACCCTAACCATTTGATTTAACCCTAGTTTAATCTCTACACTTGACCATGGTTTGCTTATGATAAGGATTGATTTTCTTTTCTATTTAATTATTCTTATCATAACATTTCTTCTTCTTCTTCCTTGAACTCAAGAAGAAAAAGCTTTCTTCATCAATGGTGAATTGAGCAAACAAGTGAGAAATCCAATTCTAAAGTCTACCCACTTCCTATTTCTTCATCCTCTACCTCTTGCCAAGTAGTAGAGTGTGTTTCCTTCACAAGTTTTAGGGCTTGGTGAAGGTGGAGCTTGATTTAGCGATGCCTCGACGTAGATCATCTTCGGCATGGACATCGACGACCTAGCTTGCCCATTCTCCGACGAAGCCGACGCTTGAGCCCGGATTTGATTTGGACAGCGGAGAGGACCTCGTTGCGGAGCTATGGAGGTGGAGCACCGGATCTACAAAGGTTGTATTTCCGTATCTTGTAGTTAAGTGTTAACTAGTTAGCTTTTTCGCCTAGTTTTCTAGCAAACGATCCGTAATCGGGTCTCTCGGCACCGTTAAAATTTTAATTTGGCATGATCGATGCCTTGTGAGAACTCATTAGGGTGCCTAGGAACCCTACACCTGAGAGATACTTCGGTTTCTCTATGACAGTGGGAGCGAGGATTGCATCATGAGATGATGACCCAACTAGTTTCGAGCTGGCCATCAGGAGTGTGACTCTGTAAGAATGGCTGGATGCTTATCGATCTGAAAGGGAATCCTTATACACCAACAAAGTATGGACTTTAGTTGCTATATCTGAAGGGTTAAATCCCCATCAGGAGCAAGTATATCTTGAGAAGATTACTTGGTGTAGATGGAAAAGTTGAGACTTTCAAAGCTAGACTTGTTAAAGGTTTTCGTCATCGACCAGGCGTGGATAATGATGAAACCTTTTCCAGTACCTATGCTTAAGTCCATCCAGATCCTATTTGTCACGGCTACATACCATGACTACGATATCTGGTGGTTGGGTGTCATGACTGCTTTTCTAAATGATGTTTTAGAAGAGTGCGTCTATAAGTACACAGCCAGAGGGCTTCGTAGACAGTGGGAGCAGCGGAAACGTGTGCAAGATACTTTATAGGATTAAAGCAGGCATCGCGGAGTTGGAACAACTGTTTTGATGGATTAGTCAAAGAGTTTGACATCATCAAAATGGTAGATGAACCATGTACAAACAAAAAGGTAGTAGGGAGTATGGTGGTGATCCTCGTAGAGTACGTGGATGACATACTCTTGATAAGAAAGGAGTTTCTTATGCTACGCTCGATCAATCTCCGTTTATCACAATGATTCTCCGTGTAGGATCAAAATGATACCTCCTATATCCTGAGTTTTAGATCTATGAGATAGATTTAATTGGATGTTAGGATTCTCACTAGTTGTAGTGAGATGGTATCAATCGATCCTGGGGAGAATCACTGGAAGGGTTCCAGGCTGATAAAGACGACTGAATGTCAGTCGCAGGCATTGTCTTTACCCTCAGTAAAGGGACGGTATGTTGGAAGAGTTCCAAGCTAGATACCGTGACATACTAGACGATAAAGGCAGCATACATCGCTACTTAAGATGCTACCAAAGAGGCTGTTTGGGTGTATATTGGTTCATGAGATGAACTATGTTCCTCCCATTGTGTGATAATGGAGTTGTGGCTTATGCCAAGGAACGCAGGTCCCATCAGTGATCCAGACATATTCTAAGGCAGTATCACCAGATCATGGAGATGGTTGATCACTAAGGGATCGAGGTTAGGAGAGTAGACTCAGAGGACAACACGGCGGATCCACTCACAAAGGCCTATTCCCAGAGAGAGACTTTTATGGGATGGTTGAGTATGAGATACTACAACCACTGCTATCAGATGGCCCTAGTGCAAGTGGGAGATTGTTAGTTATATGTATGCCCTAGATGCCATTACTGTACATTGGATGTATATTGTAGTGGATGCTGGGACATATATAGGGAGGACTTTCTTGCTCGACATGATAGTATGCTATTTGGTTACCCTTTACCCTAACGTGTATACTGATTGTCTCTCTGTTACATGTTGGTAAAGCCCCTAGGATGTATACTTGACTACCTGGACAATGATGCGGATCATACTAGTGGGGACATGGTAGTCTATAAGTACATCCTTCAAAGTCCCTAGTCGTGGGTGTATCGAGACAGGGTATCGATATACCAGAGTAGACTAGCGTATACCTTCTCGACCCATACAGATGGGCGATGGATGATCCCATATCCATTGGTGTTTGACATCGAAGATGATATACGGGTGCTCAGTAGAGACTGGGTACACTGGACGGACTCGCCGAGAACTCCCAGATGGTATTATACCTTACGTCAGATGGCAGTTCTCTGGTGACACTGGTACAGAGTAGTCTGTTGACCCGAGATCGTCATAGAGTCTTGTGTGGTTCCCACTGTGCTTTGATTTCCATCTTACCACGTCCAAGAGGGCGTGCAAAACGGTGGTTTTTGGGTACAGTCCCGAGTCACATGGAGGCAATGAGCGATAGGAGGGGATTCGTCTCTCCCGGTATAGGGGGTTGATGTTGCGCTGTGTTCGATAGGCTATAACAGGAAATCCCTGGCCAGGGTTGCTGAGATTTACTGGTAAGTGTTACCAGTAGTTTCTCAAATTGTTATAGACCTCATATCGACACGACTTATCGAGCTATTAGGGTCTGACGTTTACCACCCATAGGCAAGATATGCGACATGTCAGATGACGAGACCGGACTGTACGGTAGTGTTACTGGTTGGATTCACTGGAGTGTGAGCGGGCTTGCTCGTCGATCTTCTGATCGCTCAATACCCGGGTGGCCGTTACGTTTAGCAGACCGCTTGCGGCTTGTGCGTGTTTGATATGATCATCACCTACTGCCGGCGTATTGACGAGTCTTTAGAGTCCTACACAGAGGTTTCCTGGCTCAAGCGAAACGAAATAGGAGTGCATATGAGATATGTGCGGGACCGAGAATAATGCGTGTATGTGATACCGTATTCTATTCTCGCAATGAATGTATCGATTGGTTGTATGCGATATAACCTAGTTATCGAATCAAGTATTGATTCAATAAGCCGATACATAGGATACCAGTCGGTTATATGCGATATGACCGGATCGTTAAATCAAGTGTTGATTTAATGATTTAATGTATAATTATATATTTGATATATTACTTTGCATTAACTAGTATCGGTTCACTTTTAAATGGATTTTCTCACTTGTTTGTGCACAATGTATATATGATATATTTTTTGTGCACAAGATTGTATCATGTTTGATGATACATGCTAGTTTGGTATGTGTAAAGAATTAAACCTAGGTTAAGTAAATGGTTAAGGTTTCTATTTATTTGTCCATTCATTTATCTTTTTATTTTGGATTAAAATGAAATGACAAAAGAAAACAAAATGGTTTCATTCTTTCTTTCTTTCTTTCATGAAGCTTGATGAAGCTTCATGAAGCTTTGACCATATGACCATTTTGTCTTCAAGCTTAACCCTAACCATTCTTTTAACCTTAGTCAATTCTCTACACCTAACTATAGTTAATGTTATGATAAGTATTCTTTTTCTTTTCTATTCTAATTAACTTATCATATCATTATCTTCTTCTTCTTCATCTTCAACATTGAAGAAAGCTTTCTACCAACAATGGTGGAATGTGAAAATGAGTGAGAAATCCAATTCTAAAGTGAACCCACTTCCTATTTCTTCATCCTCTACCTCTTGCCAAGTAGTAGAGTGTGTTTCTTTCACAAGTTTTCTTGACTTGGTGAAGTTGGAGCTTGATCTGGCGATGCCTCGACGTAGATCATCTTCGGCATCGTAGTCGACGACCTAGCCCGTCCATTTCTCCGATGAAGCCGACACTAGAGTCCAAGATCCGATTTGTACAGCGGAGAGGACTTCATCGCGGAGATATGGAGGTGGAGGACCGGATCTACAAAGGTTGTATTTCCGTTCACTTAGTTAATTTGTTAACTAGTTGCTTTTGTCGCCTAAAATCTAGTCAACGATCCGTAGTCGGGTTTCTCGGCATCGTAATTTTTGAAATTGGCATGGTTGATGCCTTGTGAGACCTCATGAGAGTGCTTGGGAACCCTACAATTGGTATAAGAATAAAGTAGAGAACCAGGTATTGCAAGTATCGGGATTCTTCAAGATGTAGATACTTGTGTATGGTATTCAGTTGATAGTAATGAGAACTTGCTTCTCTTTCAGGTTACTCATAATTGGAAGCATTCCTAAGTTGAGTAACGCTGATCGACCTCTTTCCATTTAGTTGACATGCACTGGTGACAGCTGCATGATTTGAATCTGGTTCAATTAAATCAGTGCCTCTGTTTCTATATTGGATATAGAACAGTTCATATCTTAACGATGTTAAGGTACGAGGAGTTGTCCGGCTTATGCTTAAAACCAGACTCCGGATAACTCAGGGCACGTTTCTGTAATGGCTGTTTGTGGGTTGACCCAGGCTATGACGAGGGTTGATTTTCTAACATCTGGAAGATCAATAGCGATATTGTTCTTGACTCGCCACATTTTTAAAAGAAATGGATTTTTTCAGAAAACAGTAGTGGGAGTATGGTAGAACTGGAAGTGATTCCAGAACCGCAAACGATTACTGATGATTTGATAAGAACATAAAGATTCAATCTGTTTTGACATTCCATTGGTCACTCCGCAGATAAAGTGGGTAACCTCAGGCACCCGAGAGGTACTTCGGTATGCTCAGGGACGGTGGCAGGGAGGTTCTTGTTTACCCAGACTTGCCATTGCTGTTGTTCCAGAGTATGAGACCCGGCAGGAGGATGAGTATAGCGTCGTTCTAAACTAGCTTTAGAAGTGTACGTCTATATGACTCTGCCAGAGGGTTGTCGTAGTCAGTGGGAGCAGCGGAAGCACAGTGGGCAAGAGACTTATGTCTATTTATAGACTTAAGCAGATTTAGCGGAGATAGATCATCTATTTCTGATATGACAGTCATAGGTTTGACTTCATCAGAATAGGGGATGGATCTGTTAAGAAGGTAGTAGGGTGTGATGTCCTGGTATTAGGATGACATACACAGAGTAGGAAGTGATATTCCTATACTACGATCGGTTATTCTTTGGTCGTCACACAGTGATTTCTCCACATAGGACTTGGATATTACATCAGACATTCTGGTTACTAGATCTATGGTTTTAGATCTAGATTTAGGTGGTTTCCCAATTTGGGTACTTTGACAGCATTCTATGAGTATTTAGAATGGACGACTCCTGGCACGGTAGTGTACCTTTAGGTGATGGAGTCACCCTCTCTAAAAGTGTCTTACGGACTAAAGGGGAGAGGGATGCGCATGATTGGCAGATCACTTGCTTAGGCAATTGAGTCAATCATGAGATGTCAAGTACCACACCAGATGTTGTTCTTGCAAGAGATGCAATAAGTTGATATTAATCCAATCCTGCAGAAACGATCGGAAGCAGCTTTAGAACATAAGTGAATGTTCTAGGGATTTGATAACGGCAGCCTCCTTTAGGAGACGGTTATCATTCCAGGCTTCCAAGGTGACCTGGATGGCAGAGTGGCTGTCAGAGTTATAGTTTTCCCTCTGACGAGGGGCAGTATTTTGGACAGGCGATCCAGGTGGATACTGAGGGAAAGGCATGGCGCAGGATACTGATTAAGTTCAGTTGACGATACAGTCTAAGAAGTTTGGATTTGGAGTTCATTTATGAGCTAGGTCCCATCAGATATCCAGACATATTCTAAGACAGGTATTGCTCATTTCGGGAGATGGCTTTCTCCGCGAACTTGAGATATAGAGAGATATAGAAAGAAATATCACAGCGGATCCACTCACTGAGGCTATTCCTCGAACGCAATAGTTTCGCAAACGAGCTTTGTGAGACTGACTAGTAGAGGAGTTGGGTGTTCGGTATCACACGGGCTGTGAGTATGCGACATCGCAATAATTAGCCTTGAGTGCAAGTGGGAGATTGTTGGAGATAGTGCCCTCAGAGTCAATTATTGGATCACAGGCACGTGATTGCAATGATTGAGGGAGAACCTATCCCGGTAGAACAGTCTTACTCGAGATGATAGTATGCTATCTGGTTTATCTTTATCATCGTGTACTGCTTTAGGTGACCTGACAGGTCGCTATTACACGTTGATAGAGCCCCTAGGATTCTTGCTTGACGACCAGCAGTATGATGGCGATCATATACGTGGGAGCTGGGGTCTATAAGCACATCCTTAAAAGGTCCCTAGTCGTGGGAGTTTCGAGACTGGGCATCGATACTCCATAAGTAGACTAGTGTATACAGTCGAGACCCCGACGAGGGGCGGTGGCCGGTCTCACAAGCCACTGGTGTCAGTTGGTTCACCTAAGATGTATACAGGTGCTCATTAGGTTATGAGTACACCGGACAGGACTCGCCGGGAACCTGCTTGTTGGGATTATACCAGACGTCAGATAGCAGTTCCCTGGTGACATATGTACAGGTTAGTTCATCGACCTGAGATCGTCATTTGTCTCGTGTGAGTTCCCACTATGCTTTGATTACTACCCTACCACGGCTCAAAGGTGTCGTGCAAACAGGTTTTAGTTGGGTACAGGCCCGAGCCACATGGAGGCAGTGAGCGGATCTGCAGGGGTTCGTCTCTCCCGGTATTGGGGGTGAGGTCGCGCTGTGTCTAGGAGAGCCATTACACAAAGCCCTCGGCCGAGGCAGGAGATTTACTGGTAGGTATTCCAGTAGTATCTCAGGGTATTCTGGGCTACACTCCGACACGACTTGTACCGCTTTTGGGGTCTGACTTTTACCAACCCCCTAGGCCCGCCATGCGATACTCATAGACGAACGGACCGGACTGTACGGATATTGTCACTGACAGGCTCAGTAGGGTGTCAGGATGAGTTCGCTCATCGATGTCCCTTTTGGTCAATAGCTGGTGGCCCGTCACGTATGGCTAATACCTCTAACGTGCTAGTGGTTAAATCCACAGCCATAGTATTGACGAGTCTTTAGAGTCCACCACACTCAGTTACTCAAGTTTCGGGCGAAACGCTGTAGAGGCCTTATGGAGATATGGCAGGGTTCGATCAGATACGTGCGGTATTGCACGGATCGTGATCGGACGGTTTTTACTAGCCGGCTTTGGCTTAAGCCGGATCCTAGTAGTAGACAGTGTAGATTTTGTCTCGTTGCATTTGTATTCAGTGGGAATACAAATGCGGGCATGTATATGCAGTAGTGGGGTTTTCCTGTAATTTATTACAGGATCAGTTTTCTGAAGTTGCCAGTTTGCATTCCGTTCCGGCCGATTTTCCTTTGTTCTTTCCCGGCCGGACTTTCCGATGGAGGGGGTTATTTGCTAGTGTGCAAATAACATTTTGTGGAGGGGTTTTCTTGCATTTGTGGCATTATGATAAGTTAAGCATCTTTGCTTTTTCATGATGGCTTGCTTTTTGAGATTAGAAAGGATTTAGATGGATTTGATGTTGAATTGATATTGTTATCATAACCTTTTGATATGGTCACCTTTCACCTTTTCCTACTCTAACCTCCCTTCTTGTGTTTTTTTTTCCTCCACCATATTTCCAAAGGGGGGGCCGGCCACAATGAGAGAGATGATAGAGAGTTTCATTTTGTGTGTGGCAATTTTTCCTTCATCTCATTTCTTGCTAGAAAAATGAAAGCACCATTTTTCCTTATCTTCATTCCTCCACATCCATGACAAGTTCACCCCAAGAGACAACCATTCTACACTAAACCTACAGTACCCTTGGACGCGTCGGCTAGCCAACTTCGCGCCCGAGTTGCCTCGGTCCAGGGGTGGGAGCCCGTAAAAGAATCCGGCTACGTGGTGCCCTTTTCGACGAGGAGGTGACGGACGGAGATTCCGCGGGAGAACGGAGCGGAGACGAAGACCGAAAGACACGGATCGCTTGGTATACAGCTCTCACCCCATCTCTTGTTAGCTAGTATAGGTTAATGGTTACGATCCGGGTATATTGTCCGCGGTAGCGCCAGTTTAAAAGTAAAGAAAATTTTTGATTCCGCATTTTGGCCTCGAGTAGACGGCCGGGGCGCTGCCGTGGCGCAACAAAATGGATTTTCTCACTTGCATTGCACAAGTTGTATATGTGATATACTTTTGTGCACTTGATTGTATCATGTTTGATGATACATGTTTACTTGGGTTTGTGTAAAGATTAAACCATGGTTATATGAATGGTTAGGGTTTTGTTTTCTTATTCATTTATTTATTTATTTATTCTTTTTGGAAAATAAATGGCATAAAGAGAAAAATGGTGGCTTTCTTTGTTTGCATCTTGAAGCTTCATGAAGCTTTGACTAAGTGACCATTTTGTCTCATGCTTAACCCTAACCACTCCATCTAACCTTAGTTAAATCTCTACACTTGACCATGGTTGTATTATGATAAGTATTGATTTTCTTTTCTTTTCAAAATGAACTTATCATAATATTCATCTTCTTCTTCAAGATGATGAAGCTTGATTCCATCAATGGTGATTTGATGAAAAGAGTGAGAAATCCAATTCTAAAGTGAACCCACCTCCTATTTCTTCATCCTCTACCTCTTGCCAAGTAGTATAGGGTGTTTTCTTCACAAGTTTCATGACTTGGTGAAGTGGGAGCTTTATCTTGTGATGCCTCGACGTAGATCATCTTCGGCGTCGTTGTCGATGACCTAGCCCACCCATTTCTTCGATGAAGCCGACGCTAGAGCCCGGGATTGGATTTGGACAGCAAGGAGACTTCATCATGGAGCTATGGAGGTGGAGAACCGGATCTACAAAGGTTGTATTTCCGTTCTTGTAGTTAAGTTGTTAACTAGTTGCATGTTTCGCCTAAAATTCTAGTCAACGATCCGTATTAGGGTTTCTCGGCACTTGTAAAATTTTGAAATTGGCATGGTTGATGCCTTGTGTGACCTCATTTGTGTGCCTAGGAACCCTACAGTTAATAATTATTTAAGGTAATTACAAATTAGTGGACATTTTGTCATAAGCTTGAAGCTTGTGGAAGCTTGTGGATACTTTGACAAAGTCCACTAGATTTGTTTTACCTTAGATTTTTATTAACCTAACCATTTAAACTTAGCTATGGTAATGTCTCTACATGAGTTAGTATATGATACTCACTCACCATGGTTAGCTCACACACTTGATCATTATCCTCATTCTTTTCTTTTGTTCATCTTCTTCTTCATTTGTTCAAAAGAAAAGCTAGCTAGGATTTGATCCAAAGTGAGAAAGCTTGTGAGAAAACAAATTCTAAAGAGAACCCACTTTCTATTTCTCCATCCTTTACTAGACTAGCACTTTAGTATAGGGTGTTTGCTTCACTAATTCTCAAGTTAGTGAAGTAGAAGCTTGAGTCGGAATTCCCTCGACGTAGATCATCTTCGGCCTCAGAGACTTCAAGCAAGGTCGCACCTTTCTCCTCGTGAAGCCATGCAAGGGTCCGGGAGAACCACGATCGCAGCGAAGGGACTTCATCAAGGACCTAAAGAAGTGAAGGACCGATCTACAAAGGTTGTATTGCGTATCCCTTTAGAGTAAAGTTGTTTACTTGCCTTTTGTATCGCCTAAACTCTAGTATACGATCTTGCTTAGTGTTATTCGGCACATAAAAATTTAATTTTGGCATGGTCGATGCCTTGTAGAGCCTTGTTAGTGTGCCTAATAACCCTACATCAAATGGGTCGAGAAGCGTATACGCTAGTCTACTCTGGTATATCGATGCCCTGTCTCGATACACCTACGACTAGGAACAGTTGAAGGATGTACTTAATGACTACTCTGTCCCCACTAGTGTGATCTGCATCATAGTACTGGTAGTCAAGTACTCATCCCAAGGGCTTTATCAACATGTAACATAGAGACAATCAGAGTACATGTTAAGATAAAGGGCAACCAGATAGCATACTATCATGTCGAGCAAGAAAGTCCTTCCTATATACGTCCAAGCATCCACTACAATATACATCGTATGTACAGTAATGGCCTCTATGGTATACATATCACTAACAATCTCCCACTTGCACTAGGGCCATCTGTTGTGGTATCGCATACCCAACAATCAGCTGTGGTTGAAATATCTCATACTCAACCATCCCATAAAAGTCTCTACTGGGAAAAAAGCCTTTGTGAGTGGATCCGCGCTGTTTTCCTTTGAGTCTACTCTCCTAACCTCGATCTACCTGGAGATCAAACATCTCCATGATCAGGTGATACTGCCTAAGAATATATCTGTATCACAGATGGGACGGGTGTTCCTAGGCCTAAACCACAACTCCATTGTCACACAATGGTAGGAACGAAGTTCATCTCATGAACTCATATATATCCAGACAGCCTCTTTGGTAGCATCCTTGGTAACGATGTATCTTGCCTTTAATCGTCTAGTAAGTCACGGTATCTAACTTGGAACTCTTCCAACATATCGTCCCTCCACTAAGGGTAAAGACAATGTCTGCGACTGACATTCAGTCGTCCTTATCACCCTGGAACCTTTCCAGTGATTCTTCCCTGGATCGATTGATACCATCTCACTGCAACTAGTGAGAATCCTAACATCCAATTAGATCTATCTCATAGATCCATAACCGAGGATTTAGGAGGTATCACCTTGATCCTATATGGAGAATCTTTATGATAAGAGGAGATTGACCGAGCGTAGCATAGGAAACTCCTTCCCTATCAAGAGTATGCCATCCACGTACTATACGACGATCACCACCATACTACCTACTACCTTTTTGTATATACTTGGTTCATCTACCATTTTGATGAAGTCAAACTCTTTGACTACTACATCAAAACAGACGTTCTAACTCCGCGATGCCTGATTTATCACATAAAACATCTTGCATACGTTTCCGCTGTTCCCACTGTCTACGAAGCCCTCTGGCTGTGTACTTATAGACGCTCTCTTCCAAATCATCATTTAGAAAAGCAGTCATGACACCTAACCACCAGATATCGTGGTCATGGTATGTAGTAATGGCAAGTAGGATCTGGATGGACTTAAGCATAGCTTTGAAAGTCTCAACTTTTCCATGTACACTAAGTAATCTTCTCAAGATATACTTGTTGGAGATAGTGCCCTCAGAGTCAATTATTGGATCACAGGCACGCGATTGCAATGATTGAGGGAGGACCTATCCCGATAGGACAGTCTTACTTAAGATGATAGTATGCTATCTGGTTTATCTTTATCATCGTGTACTGCTTTAGATGACCTTACAGGTCATTATTGCACGTTGATAGAGCCCCTAGGATTCTTGCTTGACTACCAGCAGTATAAGGGTGATCATATACGTGGGAGCTGGGATCTTTAAGCACATTCTTAAAAGGTCCCTAGTCGTGGGAGTTTCGAGACAGGGCATCTATTCTCCAGAGTAGACTAGTGTATACAGTCGAGACCCCAACGAAGGGCGGTGGCCGGTCTCACAAGCTACTGGTGTCAGTTGGTTCACCTAAGATGTATACAGGTGCTCAGTGGGTTATGAGTACACCGGACAGGACTCGCCGGGAACATGCTAGTTGGTCTTATACCTGACGTCAGATAGCAGTTCCCTGGTGACATGCGTACAGGTTAGTTCATCGACCTGAGATCGTCATTTGTCTCGTGTGAGTTCCCACTGTGCTTTGATTACTACCCTACCACGCTCAAAGGAGACGTGCAAACAGGTTTTAGTTGGGTACAGTCCCGAGCCACATGGAGGCAGTGTGCGGATCTGCAGGGGTTCGTATCTCCCGGTATTGGAGGTGAGGTCGCGCTGTGTCTAGGAGAGCCATTACACGAAGTCCTTGGCCAAGGCAGGAGATTTACTGGTAGGTATTCCAGTAGTATCTCAGGGTGTTCTGGGCTACACTCCTGCACGACTTGTACCGCTTTTGGGGGTCTGACTTTTACCAACCCCCTAGGCCCGCCATGCGATGCTCATAGACGAACGGACCGGACTGTACGGATATTGTCACTGACAGGCTCAGTAGGGTGTCAGGATGAGTTCGCTCATCGACGTCCCTTTTAGTCAATAGCTGGTAGCCCGTTACGTATGGCTAATACCTCTGACGTGCTAGTGGTTAAATCCACAGCCATAGTATTGACGAGTCTTTAGTGTCCCCCACAGACCAGTTTCTCAAGTTTCGGGCGAAACGCTGTAGAGGCCGTAAGGAGATTTGGCAGGGTTTGATCAGATACGTGCGGCATTGCACGGATCAGGATCGGACGGTTAATACTAGCAGGCTTTGGTTTATGCCGGATCCTAGTATTGTACAGTGTAGATTTTGTCTCATTGCATTTGTATTTCGGTCGGAATACAAATGCGGGTATATATATACAGTAGCGGGGTTTTCCTGTAATTTATTACGGGATCAGTTTTTTGGAGTTGCCAGTTTGTTTTCCGTTTCAGCCATATTTCTTTGTATCTTTCATTGGCTAAAGTTTGGTGGAGGAGGGCTTATTTGCATTTGTGCAAATAGGCAATTTGGAGGGTTGTTTTTGCAAGTTGTAGTGTCATGATGGTTGCACCATCTCTTGAATTTCTTGACTCCATGATTGCTTGACTTTGGATGTGATGATGGTTGTTTTGGAGTGAGGGTTTGTTATGTGATGATTATTTCTAATGATAACCTTTTTCTCTCTCCTTGATTATTGGCTCACACTCATTCCTTTGATACTCTCTCACTCTCCTCTCATTTTCTCTTGACCATGGCCGGCCAAGCAAGGAGAGGGGGCTGCCCATATTTTTGTGGTGGGATTTTTGGTCTTTTGGCTTCACAAAAATCCCAAAGTTTCATCTCCAAAAAGTCTTAGTTCATTTCCTCCACCAAAGGCAACTTCCAATACCCCAAATGAGACATAGAACACTACACGTATTCTACAGCAATCCTTGGGTACGTCAGCTCGCCAACTTCGTGCCCGAGTTGCCTCGGTCCACAGGTGGGAGCCCGTAAAAGAAGCCGGCGACGTGGTGCCCTTCCGGCGAGGAGGTGAAGACCGGAGATTCCGCGGCGAGATCGGGACGATGGCGAGAAGACCGAAGGACACGGATCGCTTGGTATAGCTTCTCTACCCTTTCTTGTTTGCTAGAGTTAGGTTAATGGCCCGATCCGGGTTGATAGTGCGCGGTGGTGCCGGTTTGCAAGTTTCGTAAAGTTTTTCATTTCCGCGTTTCCGACGTTGGATCGACGGCCGGGGCGCTGCCGTGCACTTACAATACTTGCTCCTGATGGGGATTTAACCTTTCAGATAAAGCAACCAAAGCCCATACTTTGTTGGTGTATAAGGATTCCATCTCAGATCGCTATGCATCCAACCATTCTCACAGAGTCACTACTCCTGATAGCCTGCTCGAAACTAGTTGGGTCATCATCTCATGATGCAATCCTCTCTCCCACTGTCATAGAAAAACCGAAGTATCTCTCAGGTGGATGAGGAACCCTACCAGATTGGCGGAGAGGCTGAGGTTCGTTGGAAACTATTGAATCCTCCGGGTTTACGAAATCATCAGCTACAGTTTGTATAGATGGAACTCCTTCCAGTTCTACCTCATGACCACTAATTTCTTCATAAGAAAATCCTTTTCTAAAAAAAAATGGCATGCCGAGAAATAAAACATCTATTGTTACTCGGTGTGGTAGAAGATATTCCCTTGCGAATGCTTGGGATATCCAACAAACATCCACAGAACTGATATTTCCTCGAGCTTGTCCGGATTTTGCTTTTGACATAGGCTGGACAACCCCAAATCTTAACTTCCTTAAGAGATGGGCTCTTCCCATACCATATCACATATGGAGCGGTAGGCATCTGATTTGGTTGGAACCCTATTCAATAGGTATGCAACTTCTCAAGTGCATGACCCCAAAAGAAAATAGGCAACTCAGTAGTACTCATCATAGAGCACACCATATCACATAGGGTGTGATTGCTCCGCCCTGATACACCGACGTGTTGTGGTGTATACGGAGGAGTAATGCTGAGAGAGAATCTCATTCTCCTTTAGAATAGTCCAGGAATTCCGTGCTCAAGTATTCTCCTCCTTGATCTCATCAAAGGACATAATACTTATTCCCGTTTTTGGTTCTCTACTTCTAACTTATATTCTGTGATTATCTCAAAAGTTTCGGACATGTGTTTCAACAGGAACATATGTCTGAATCTTGAGAGATTATCAGTGAATGTAATGAAGTACAAAGAACCGGTCCTGGCATATGTAGACAGGGGACTTTCATACATCAGCATGTATCAATCCCAAGAGTTAATTAACTCTTTCTCTGTTTCTAATAAACGGAGCTATGGTCATCTTATCTTTGTGACATGACTGGCAAGTTTTTACAAGATGTAAATCCAAACTAATTTAAATATGCATCTTTATCTAACTTTAGCCAGTCGGGTCGCATTGATATGACTTAGTCTGCACTGCCTGAAGAAGGATTCGTTCATTTCTGAACTATTCCTCTTGTGTGCGTTCTGTACATTAAGAACTTTGGTTTGATTTAGAACGTCTATGCTTTTAGATAATGTGCCTGAACCGATCAACTCTTGATATAGGAAATGTTCAAAATATTATCCAACAATACAAAATTATATCCTTCTTTACTAATAAAGAGACTGATATGATGTTGCATATCAGGTTCGGCATCTAATAACATTCATTCAGAATCAATGTATTCTGGTAATACAGGGTGATAACTGCCAAAAGTCTTGGTTGCAACACTTGCATCATTTCCAACTCTTGAAACTTATCACCCGTTCTCAGTTCTCTACCTTTCTGTAGCCTATGTAATAAATTACATTTGCGGGATCCTAATCCGGTATCTCATACCCAGGACGTAAAGGATACTGAGAAACAGTTCTTAGTAATAAACACACCCGAAGAAGATGCATCAGCATGCACTTTCTTCGTTTGGGCGGCATGGGAATTCTGGTAATCCCCTATTTCCTGCTCTGTCTTATAACAATTATAAGTTAGAGCGGGACCAACGTTCCCTAGCTCAGTATAATAAGCGGGTTCAGTCAATAAATCTGTATTATTATCTTGATTAAGACGTGACATGGTCGCTACCTGGAGAGAGAGAGAAAAGAAAACACTCAGCGTATGCTCTTGCTAGATTAGATTGATTATTAATATATCTAATCAGGATCTCTCCAACTGTTTTAGTCAAATCTTCCTTCAAACCCTAAAAGGAAAGACTAGCCGGGATTAATTACACCCTACAAGTTCGCCAATCTTTCAGCCAGGCCAGTGCCGGTACTTTGAGGGAGGTTCCCCGTGCTTTCGTACAGACCTAATTAAAGTAAATCTCGTTTTCCCAATGGCTTAACCCCATTGACACCTTTCTAGACACCTACTTGATCGGCTAATTGTAATGTGTAAAACTGTCCCAGGAGTAACTCTTACTCGCTGCGGGTATTGGGATCCAACTATCTCATAGAAGGTATGCAATCTCATTGCAAATTTCAATACTTGAAATTCCCAATAATATTTTGCCCCGAGCGATCTATGACCTTGACAAGGTCAACAAACCATAGACCGCAAGTCCAGTTCAACCCGTCATTTCTTGATATGAATTAAACCCACCCGCACGATCCTTGACAAGGTCAACAAAGTCGCACGATTACCCTAATCCAATCGCATCATATGCTTATACAGATAAGCAGTAATCAGCTACCGCACACTACGCCTTGACAAGGTCAACAAACGCAGTATGAATACTAACTACTACTTATCTGAAATGACGGAGGGCTATGACAGGTTTTTAAGAAAACCCTTTGCGTAATGAACTTGATAACGTCGTAGAATCGAGTGAATTTTGAATGGAGTGTTTTTAAGGCTTTCACTAGTTTTGCTATAGAGGTCACTCCCGGTGAAGGGATCTCGGCTCTTTCCTTATCGAATAAGGTGCATGATATTTCACAAATACCGCTATGCAAAGAAAAAACTATAAAAGCAATCAAAAGACAAACCGAGTTTGTAGCATTTACTAGTTTCGCTAAAGAGGTCACTCCCGGTGAAGGGATCTCGGCTCTTTCCTTATCGAATAAGGTGCTGGATATTCTACAAGGAATATCGCTATGCAAAGCAAGAACTAGAGCTACCAGTTTTTAAACAAGTTTCTACAACATCTTTAGCTTTCTTTTATTTCATTAATCTCATTAATGAAGTTCCATTTAATTATGCTTCGCAAGCATCACATTTGAAACGAAATCAGCAATATAACATATATCTCATATATATAATATAAACATTCGTCTCAGGCAGTGATATGATCTCATCACAGAACATTGCAGCAGAAGAACATATATGAAATATTGAATATACTAGGAGGTCCGTGTTTTAATACGAGCCTGTATAAAACACGGATTCCACGGTCGCGATGAATAGCCAATCCCAACCCTAGACCCCTACGAGAGCAGCAAGCAACACTGCCAATTCTAGGGTTAAGAGACCCGGTCTCGACTCCTCGAGATGGCCTCCCACGGGACCCTAGAACCCGGTTACTTGTGCTCCCCATCTTGGGTCTATCCTAATGCGGAAAAGTAAATAATATACAATTGTGACATCATCCTCATCCCGGAAGTTCCCCAATAAAAGAATATTACATACAATTGAATTTTGCATGAATGAAAAAGAAAATCTCTTATCTCACATAAAACCCCCGGCTATTCAAGACAAGACGATCCAATATAACATATCACAGCAACACATAATATCTCATGTCATCAACGTAAGCAAGCATGCGTATCCCGATTGTCGTTGATGTATCGCAACGAAGACGGTGATACACCACATACCACGCTTACGGTCACAGAAAAGAAAGTGTAAAACTATAACAGTTGGAATCCGCAACCACCTTAGACATCTCATGCCTAACCAAATGAATTCCTTAGACATCGCATGCCTAACAATTATAAACTCCGCATTTTAGTCTCAATATCGAAAACTCTTTTCAATATCAAGTCGGGCAATTCAACATGATTCCCGACATCCTGATCGAATGCTCGTCGCAAACTTTAGTAGACGGCCGCACCCCCGGATGCCGTCGACGAAGTGCACTAAGGAGGAACACCGCTGCCGCGAGCACCTGAACGGATGCTTTTGGCGACGGGGTTCTCCTACTGTCACTTGGTCGGGGCTATAGGGCATGGCTATCTATTAAGTTTACCCGGTGAGTATCCGCGTACACTACGTGATTGCGACGGACTTTTGATTGGATCAAAATCCCGTGGCAACCGATCTTCTGAGACTAAACTGCTAGATTTATAACATTCAAATTAGTTATCTCATAACAACTTGTGGATTCCAAATATTGTATCACAATCCAGATAAATAGACAATGTTAAACTTTCCGATCGAATCAACAAACACCCAAGATTTCCCAAATAGCTCAACACTTGAGCGGAGTTAAAAAATCCCAGAACATGTCACAACCCCAATGAACCAGCCGTAGAAGGGTCGAACGCCTCACATGTGGCAACGCTAAACTACCACAAACCCTAAGGTTCAGATGGCAGTTTTGACGGTCACATAATCGAGTTAAGGTTACGTTCTTCTAGAGGGTCCACAGATACGCTTGCATGATTTTCCGAAAGTTTCAAACTCGTGAAAAAATCTAACACTTAGAAAATTTTCCGTCAAAGGAAAAAGTGAATTATTGATATCCGTTCGAACTTTTTAACACGTTCTAAATTACCCGAAAACTTAAACGATGTTAAACTTTCCGATCGAATCAAAGAATACAAAAGATCTCCAGAAAACTCAACACTTGAGTAATATTAAAAATTCTCAGAAGCATAAAGAAATACCTACGGATATTACTGTAAAAAAACTAACCATAATACCCCTGTACGGCTACGGAACCGCCGCTCAAGGCATGGTATTGCCGCGGTTCCACGTCGCTTTAAGGGGATTAGTGGTTCGTTTTTCACAGTAATCCTTAGAATTCCCTACTTAATTTTCTGAGTATTTTTAATACAGAAAAAAACAACATTTTAAAAAATTTCCAGAAAGGGGGTAAAATACGATGTTTCGGGGTTCGATCGGACTTTAAACTTCGTCTAGATTTCGCCTAAAGCTCTAGCTTGGCTCTGATACCACTATAGGGTTACTAGGCGCTAGAACAAGGTTCTACAAGGCATCAACCATGCCAAAATCAAAATTTTCAAGTGCCGAACAAGCCTAACCAAGATCTTAGACTAGAGATTAGGCGAAACAAAGCAAGTAAACAACTTTACTTCTAAGAGTTAGGGATTACAACCTTTGTATTCCATTCCTTCACTTCTAAAGCTCCGTTTTGAGGTCCCTTCGCTGCGATCATCTAGTACCCGGACTCAAGAGAGGCTCCATGAAGAGAAAGATGCAAACTTGCTTCCGATCTTCAATAACTAAGATGATCTATCTTGAAGAAACTCAAACCCAAGCTCTTGCTTTGCTAATCAATTATTAGCAAAGCAAACACCCTAATCTAAGCGGCTAGAATAGATGAGGATGATGAAGTAGGAATTTAGCACTATTTTGTTTTCAATTTCTCACATATAAACATCACAAATGAAAAGGCTAGAAAGCTTTTCATCAAAGGAAGTAGAAGAAGAAGCAAATCAATTTGTGATGAATAATGAAACTTGTGTGATGTTAGAAATGCAACCATGGGTTAAGAATGAAGACTTAACCCATTTATAGAATTAACTATGGTAAAGGGTTGGGTTGTAAGTCTACGGTAGCGCCCCGGCATAAAGCGTAGAAAGGCTATACCGAACGATCCGAGTCCTTCGGTCTTTAGCCATCATCCCACGCTCCTTTGCGGCATCTGCGATCTCACTCGATCTCCGGCCTCCTCGTCCAGGTGGCACCACGTCAACGAATCTTTATACAGGCTCCCGCCTCTGAACCGAGGCAACTCGGACATGAAGTTTGCTAGCCGACATATCCAAGATTGATGTAGAGAATGAGTAGAATACTTTGTCACGTTTCATCCAAAACCATGGATGAACAGTTAATGAAGTTGCCTTTTTAATCAAGTAATGAGAAATGAGCTATATCTTTTTTTATCAATCCTCATCTCACAAAGTGAGAGAGTGGAAGAAGTAAGTGGGGGGCATCCTCAAAAATGGCCGGCCACTTAAATGAGAGGAGGGGGTGAGTGTAGGAACAAAAGGGTGACCATTAGCAAAAAATCAATAACAAATACGAAAAGGAATTAATGTAAAACCATGAGTCACATAAACACCACATCAACCATTTAATGCAAACAATGAGTCATTAAACACCTCATCAACCTAGTCACCAATTCTAGAAGCTTCGTCATGACTCACCCTCATGACTCACCCAAATGAAAAAGATAATTCCGCATTAAACCGAATGTTTAAGACGGGTGATAGAAAACTGGCAACTTCGAAAAGTAATCCTGAAACGAATTTCAGGATAACCCCGTAACTGTACATACATACTCGCATTTGTATTACAAACGAATACAAATGCAACCGAGACAAAGATATTATATCTACACAGTATAATACATGGATCCGGCTTAAACCAAAGCCCACCAGTATTATCTGCCCGAAATATGACACGTGCGTAAATGCACGTGCATTTTCCGAACCCTGCCATAAAACCATACGGCCTCTACAACGTTTCGCCCGAACTTAGGAAACTATCTGTGGGGGACACTAATGACTCATCAGTCCCTAGCAGTGGGTTTAACCACAAGTACGTCAACGGCACCAGCAGTGCGTAATGGCTGCCCATGTACTGACCTCAAGGGAAGCCGATGAGCGAACTCATCCTGGAACCCTAGTGAGCCTAACAGTTACAATATACATACAGTCCGGTCCGTTCGTCTATGAGTATCGCATATCGGGCCTAGGGGGTTGGTAACGTCAGACCCCCAATAGCGGTATAAGTCGTGTCAGAGTGTAACCCAGAACACCCTGAGATACTACTAGAGTACCTACCAGTAAATCTCCTGTCTCGGCCGAGGGCTATGTGTAATGGCTTTCCTAGACACAGCGCGATCTCACCCCCAATACCTGTTAGTTATATGTATGCCCTAGAGGCCATTACTGTACATGAGATGTATATTGTAGTGGATGCTGGGACATATATAGGTAGGACTTTCTTGCTCGACATGATAGTACGCTATCTGGTTGCTCTTTATCTTAACATGTATACTTGCAGTCTCTCTATTACATGTTGATAAAGCCCTTAGGATATGTGCTCGACTTGCAGGATTATGATGTAGATCATACTAGTGTGGCATGGGTAGTCACTGAGTACATCCTTCAATGTTCCTAGTCGTGGGAATATCGAGACGGGGCATCGATATTCCAGATTAGACTAGCGTATGTCTTCTCGATCCATGTGATGGGCGATGGATGATCCCATATCCATTGGTGTTTGACATCAGATATGGTATGCGGGTGCTCAGTGGTGACTGGATACACTGAACGGACTCGCCGAGAACTCCCAGATGGTATTATACCTCACGTTAGATGGCAGTTCTCTGGTGACACTGGTACAGCTTAGTCTGTTGACCCGAGATCGTCATAGAGGCTTGTGTGTCTCCCACTATGCTTTGATTTCCACCCTACCACGGCTCTACTGAGTCATGCAAACAGATGGTTTTTGGGTACAGTCCCGATTCATATGGAGGCAATGAGCGATAGGAGGGGATTCGTCTCTCCCGGTATTGAGGGTTGATGTTGCGCTATGCTCGACTGGCCATAACTGGAAATCCCTGGCCAGGGTTGCACTGATTTACTGGTAAGTGTTATCAGTAGTTTCATGCTTGTTATGGACCATACATCGGCATTACTTATCGAGCTACTGGGGTCTCACGTTTACCACCCCTAGGCGAGATATGCGACATATCAGACGAACAGACCGGACTGTGGGGTAGGTGTTACTGGTTGGGTTCGCAGGAGTGTGAGCAGGCTTGCTCGTTCATCTTCTGATCGCTCAATACCCGGGTGGCCGTTACGTTTAGCAGACTGCTTGCGGCTTGTGGGTAATTAATATGATCACCACCTACTGCCGGCGTATTGACGAGTCTTTAGAGTCCTAAACAGGGGTTTCCTGGCTCAAGTGAAACGAAATGGGAGCGCATATGAGATATGCGCGGGACCGAGAATAATACCAGTATGTGATACTGTATTCTATTCTCGCGATTTGTATCATTGGACGGTTATATGAGATATTGCCGGGTTACCGAATCAAGTGTTGATTCGATACATTGATACACTTGATATTAGTCGGTTATATGCGATATGACCGGATCATTAAATCAAGTATTGATTTAATGATTTAATGTATAATTATATATTTGATATATTACTTTACATTAACTAGTATTTGTTCACTTAAGATTGATTTTCTCACTTGATGTGCACAAGTTGTATATATGATATATGTTTGTGCACTAGTTTGTATCATGTTTGATGATACATGCAAACTTGGTTGTGTTTATGACTTACACCAAGTTTAGGTTAATGGTTAGGGTTTTATTTATTTATTTATTTTGGTAAAACTAAATGGTGGCTTTTCTTGTTTCGGCTTGAAGCTTCATAGCATCTTTGAAAAAGTCTAACCATTTTGTTTTGTTCTTTGACCTAACCATCAACCTAAACTCTAGTTTAGTCTCTACAATAGTTAACTCACCAATGGTTGCAAGATGATAGAATCACTTGATTATTCATTTTCTATCATTGATTATTCATTTTTTTCTTTCTTCTTCATCATCTTCTTCAAGTGAAGAAAGCTTTCTTGAAAATTTTCAAGTGAAGAAAAAGAGTGAGAAATCCAAATCAAAAGTGAACCCACTGTTGGAGATAGTGCCCTCAGAGTCAATTATTGGGTCACAGGCACGTGATTGCAACGATTGAGGGGAGGACCTATCCCAGTAGGACAGTCTTACTCGAGATGATAGTATGCTATCTGGTTTATCTTTATCATCGTGTACTGCTTTAGGTGACCTTACGAGTCGCTATTACACGTTGATAGAGCCCATAGGATTCTTGCTTGAGTACCAGCAGTATGAGGGCGATCATATACGTGAGAGCTGGAGTCTATAAGCACATCCTTAAAAGGTCCCTAGTCGTGGGAGTTTCGAGACAGGGCATCGATACTCCGGAGTAGACTAGTGTATACAGTCGAGACCCCGACGAGGGGCGGTGGCCGGTCTCACAAGCCACTGGTGTCAGTTGGTTCACCTAAGATGTATACAGGTGCTCATTGGGTTATGAGTACACCGGACAGGACTCGCCGGGAACCTGCTAGTTGGTATTATACCTGACGTCAGATAGCAGTTCCCTGGTGACATGTGTACAGGTTAGTTCATCGACCTGAGATCGTCATTTGTCTCGTGTGAGTTCCCACTGTGCTTTGATTACTACCCTACCACGGCTTAAAGGAGTCGTGCAAACAGGTTTTAGTTGGGTACAGTCCCGAGCCACATGGAGGCAGTGAGCGGATCTGCAGGGGTTCGTCTCTCCCGGTATTGGGGGTGAGGTCGCGCTGTGTCTAGGAGAGCCGGAACATGAAAAGTCCTTGGCCAAGGCAGGAGATTTGCTGGTAGGTATTCCAGTTGTATCTCAGGGTGTTCTGGGCTACACTCCGACACGACTTGTACCGCTATTGGGGGTCTGACTTTTACCAACTCTCTAGGCCCGCCATGCGATGCTCATAGACGAACGGACCGGACTTTACGGATATTGTCACTCACAGGCTCGGTAGGGTGTCAGGATGAGTTCGCTCATCGACGTCCCTTTTAGTCAGTACCTGGTAGCCCGTTACGTATTGGCTGATACCTCTGACGTGCTAGTGGTTAAATTCACAGCCATAGTATTGACGAGTCTTTAGAGTCCACCACACACAGTTACTCAAGTTTCGGGCGAAACGCTGTAGAGGCCGTATGGAGATATGGCAGGGTTCGATCAGATACGTGCGGTATTGCACGGATCGTGATCGGACGGTTTTTACTAGCCGGCTTTGGCTTAAACCGGATCCTAGTATTTGACAGTGTAGATTTTGTCTCTTTGCATTTGTGTTCAGTGGGAATACAAATGCGGGCATGTATTTGCAGTAGCGGGGTTTTCCTGTAATTTATTACGGGATCAGTTTTCTGAAGTTGCCAGTTTGCATTCCGTTCCGGCCGGTTTTCTTTTATTCCTTCACGGCCGGACCTTTCGTTGGAGGGTGTTATTTGCAGTTTGAAAATAACATTTTGTGGAGGGGGTTTATTATGATTGTGCCTTCATAATCATGATGAGATTCTTTTCTAGTCTCTTCCCTTGCATTTATGATGATGGGGTTTGATTAGGATTTGACAAGGTTTTTTGATGTGAGATTAATTAATCATTCTCTTCATTTTTTTGTTTATGCCTTTTTTCCCCCACCATTATTTAGAGGGCCGGCCATTTTTTTACAGAGAGAGAGGATGAGTTTTGATTTGGTGAGTGTGGAATATTATTCATACCACATATTTCTTGCTACAAAAATTGCTCGCTCTCTCAAAAGTTCATTCCACCTCCATCCATGGCAACATAAACCCCAAAAGAGACATGGTTTTCTACAATTGCCTACAGCATCCCTTGGACACGTCGGCTAGCCAACTTCGCGCCCGAGTTGCCTCGGTCCAGAGGTGGGAGCCCGTAAACGAATCCGGCTATGTGGTGCCCTTTCCGACGAGGACGTGATGGACGGAGATTCCGCGAGAGATCGGAGTGGAGACGAAGACCGAAGGACACGGATCGCTTGGTATACTTCTCTACTCTTATTTTAGTTTGCTAGTTGCTAGGTTAATGGCCCGATCCGGGGTAAAAGTACGCGGTGGTGCCGGTTCAATAGTTTTTAAAAGTTTTGTTTCCGCGTTTCCGGCGTCGGATCGACGGCCGGGGCGCCGCCGCGGACTTACATTGGTATCAGAGCCACGCCATTAACCATGCCTAGCTTGCTCTTGTATGTTTAGAACTCGATCGAACAAAATCCCCAAAAACTGTATTTTCAATGCATCGTGTTTCTGTCGAAATTTTTTCTGCTCCAAAAATTTTTCAGGTTGTTGCAGAATACTGTGCATGGAAAAATAAGAATTCTGGTAAAATTTGGTCGCGAGATCCGACTATACCGCCGCGGAACCGCGGCCAAACCGATGCTTGGGCCGCGGTTCCGCCGCGCTTTTAACTGTTCATCATGGCAAATTTTTCCAGAGGGCTTTTGACATGGAAATAGGGATTTTGGGATATTCCTTTTGGGCCCAGATTTTCTGTAAGTGCTACAGTAATGCTTTGGGGCCCACTTGGTAATATTTGTTCGATCGGATATTTTAAACATGCCAGTTCACAATATTTACATTATATCTGCGACCGTGAATGTCACTTAATCGGTAAATCCCGTCTAACTGCTATAGCCCGGTTAGACGGATTTGCGAACGTGACATTCACGTTGATGTTCTGTGTGTTGCTGTGATGTTGTGGATTGGTCGTGGGGGATAGCCTGGTTGCAGTGGTAGTACAGTTTTGTTTTATATGTACATTTGATATTGCGGGGCGAGAGTCCGATATGTGGACTGCCGTCACTGCCTGTTTGTATTATTATTTTGGGGCATGACCAGGTTGCGGTCGATGTACCCGTTGTATGTATATTTTACTTTCTGTACTAGGATTACCCCACGGAGAGGTGCACAGATAGCCGGGTTCTAGAGGGCAACGAGCTCGCATCTCATGGCTTTGAGACGGAGGGGGCTTCACTCTAGAATTAGCGGGCTATTCGCCGCACTCGTACGGGGTATAGTTTGACCCAGGAGGGGTGCCCAAGTTACCGGATTCCGTGAAGTGCTGGGTGGTCCATTCACGTTGCTGAAGGGGGCTGCCTCGCTTTAGGTTTTGGCGGGTAACTTGCCGCGCCCGTAGGGGTCTAGGATTTTCATTGCACAGGCTATCCACACGACCAGGGGAACGTCGGGTTTCAGTAGCGGCTCTATGAAACCCGGGGATCCCAGATATCTGTATTGTTCTGTGATGCTATATATTTCTGTGCTGTTGCATTTTATCACGCCTTGAGCGAAAATTATATATTATATATATACTAGTAGATGTTGTATATGTTTTGCATCCGCACTAGTCCAGTCCCCGCTCTGTCGTTAGTTAAGTAACCTAACGGGTGATGACAGGACCCAGTGGCGAATGCGGATGGCATATACGTACGTCATTATTTTCGTTCTTTTTGTGGTGTGATCAATTGATGGGACTGCGTTGATTCGGATCAATGCAAGTTAAACAAACCTATTCTGATGTTGTTGGAACACTTTTTCAAAAAGCTGTTATTGCAAGGGCGTTCTCTTTTGTTTTGCATCGTGGTATTCAGTTGGAATATCCTGCTCCTCAGTCGACGAGGCAAGGGCCGAGATCCCTTCACCGGGAGTGACCCCTTGGACAGAAGTTTGCGTCAGGGCAATAACTTCACTATAGCCGGTTGCTTTTGCTTTGCATCGTGGTATTCAGTTGGAACATCCTGCACCTCATTCTATGGGGAAAGAGCCGAGATCCCTTCACCGGGAGTGACCTCTTTAGCAAAGGTTTTCGTTACTATATTTTTTAAAAAGCTATCCGTTCCTTCAACAATATCAAGTTCATTACGTTAAAGGTTTTCGCCAGAAACCATTCGTAGCCCTCCGTCGTTTCATATGGATAGTCAATAGTATTCAAGCTGTGTATGTTGGCCAAAGTCAAGGTACAGTGTTTGGTAGCTGTTGGGTATTCATATGCAGCATAGATAGATGCGTTGGTTTGGGACAGTCGTACTGCCATTTTGGCCAAAGTCAAGGGTAGGTACGGGTGGGTTCAAATTAACCTGGATAATGACGGGTAGAACTTGACATGTGACTTATGATATGTTGGCCAAAGTCAAGGTCATAAGAGCATGGGGCAAAAATCCACATCGGGAGTTTCAAAAGAAACTGAAACTTGCCAGATATGCGCATACCTTCTGGAGTGTGATAACGTGAGTGGATTCCGTCACGTTATCATGCGATGATAGTTGGATCCCGATTCCCACTGATGAGTTGGTTTACTCCTCGGGTGATCCAGGCTAATTCTTCTTTCAGGTTTGGGGAAGAATTTGACGTTACAGTGGGAGGTTTCCAGATTAGATAAAGTGATAACCATTCTGATCTAGATTAGAGTGCACGCTGAGTGTTTCTTTTCTCTCTCTCTTTGGCAGCGACCATTGACCCGACCCTAGACTATGACTCAGTGACCAAGTTGACCAAACCTTCTTAACACTGGCTTTTGGATTGTCAGAGTTGCAGACCTCATTGCCACTCCTACTTTTACCCTTTTCTCCAGGACACCCCGTATTACTACGAACGTCCACTTCCATTGGACAAAACCATCGTATGGTTATATACGAACTCGAAGGAAATTGAGGATGGTTTCTGGTTCTGGAGAAAACGAATAGGGCTATTCAGTTGTCTTTTCCTTTCACCTTCTCTCATTGCGAGTACTCCTTGGTTTAGGAGATAGTACACCTATTACGCAAATTGGATAGTCTTCTTTCAAACCATAGGCAGGTGTCAACCGGTAGGGAATGAAGAAAGCCAATTAGCCTAAATGGTGTACAGAAGGTATTAAGTTAAGACAAAGCAAGGGATTAGTAAGATGGCAAAGTAAATTGCGATTGCTATCCATGACCAAACCAAGTATTTCTTCGCCAATCCTAAATCACCTTTGTATTTCTCCAGGACACTCCGTGTCACTACGAAGATCCCAAGTTTATTGGATAATCCATCGTATGGTTATATACGAACTCAAAAGGAACTTGTTCCAGTTCGGGGATGGATCCTGGTTCAGGAGAAATTGGAATAAAGTTCATTCGGTTGTCTTTTATCTTCACCTTCTCTCGCATTGCGAGTGCTCCTAGGATCAGGACAGTACACCCATTATGCTTATTGGATAGTCTTCTTCCAAACCATAGGCTGGTGCCGAAAGGTAGGGAAGGAAGAAAACCATTTGGCCTAAAGGGGTGTGCAGAAGGTAATGACTAAAGATATAAAAAGGGATTTGGAGAAGTGGAAAAGAAATATACGGTTACAGTTGTGAATCTGGATAATGGAAGAGGCATTACTAGGAATACCCAGATACCCCATCGAAACATTTCAATGTTTCAGTTTCACTGTGTACTGTTAATAGAAAACTGATTTCCCAATTAGACACTTGCTCCAGGGTATGTATTTACCAGGTATGATTCTCACATCTGTATGGTTTTACAGATGATGAGTGGGAGTAAGTTATTGGGAATTAGGTGATTATCCTCATTACATCAGGATTCGTTGTAATTGGTGATATTTGAGGAAGTCACCTGGGTTGTTTGCCGGACGGCAAATATTTGGTTTTGAATATCCGATGTTATGCACCAATTTCAAATTGATATATCTGTACGTCTATTTTTATAGAGTGAGATATACCTTTTTGAAATTATGTCTATGACATTTACCTGTATCAGTAGATGGTTAGGTAAGGAGCATTGAACAGCGGTGTAATTCTTCGTAACCATAAGTACAGTTTTCAACCTACGACACACAGTGAAAGAGTCACCAGACTCAAGGGACTTATACAGAGTATTGTATGTTATCCAGTGTCCATTAGGACAGAGGGGTTGGTCCTCGTACTATATTCTGTTTACTTATGACTTCTCTAGTTCTTAGACATGTGTTTCGTAGAAATACAAGGTCTAAATTTTGAGGAGTTATAAGTATAAGATTAAAGTAGAGAACCAGATATTGCAAGTATCGGGATTCTTCAAGGTAATCGAAGATGTAGATGCTTGTGTATGGTATTCAGTTGATAGTAATGGTTAAGAGAACTTGCTTCTCTTTCAGGTTACTCATAATTGGAAGTATTCCTAAGTTGAGTAACGCTGATCGGCCTCTTTCCATTTAGTTGACATGCACTGGAGACAGCTGCATGATTTGAATCTGGTTCAATTAAATCAGTGCCTCTGTTTCTATATTGGATATAGAACAGTTCATATCTTGACATTGTTAAGATACGGGGAGTTGTCCGGCTTATGCTTAAAACCAGACTCCGGATAACTCAAGGCACGTTTCTGTAATGGCTGTTTGTGGGTTGACCCGGGCTATGACGAGGGTTGAATTTCTACCATCTGAAAGATCAATAGTGATATTGTTCTTAACTCGCCACAGTTTTAATAAAAATGGATTTTTTTCATAAAAACAGTAGTGGGGGTATGGTAGAACTGGAAGTGATTCCAGAACCGCAAACGATTACTAAAGATTTGATAAGAACTTAAAGATTCAATTTGGTTTGACATTCCATTGGCCACTCCGCAGATAAAGTGGGTAACCTCAGGCACCCGAGAGATACTTCGGTATGCTCAAGGACGGTGGCAGGGAGGTTCTTGTTTACCCAGATTTGCCATTGCTGTTGTTCCAAACTGTGAGACCCGGCAGGAGGATGAGTATAGCGTCGTTCTAAACTAGCTTTTGGAGTGTACGTCTATATGACTCTGCCAGAGGGTTGTCGTAGTCAGTGGGAGCAGCGGAAGCATTGGTGGACATCAGGCTTATGTCTAATTATAGACTAAAGCAGATATAGCGGAGATAGATCATCTATTTCTGATGTGAAGTCATAGGTTTGACTTCATCAGAATAGGGGATGGATCTGTTAAGAAGGTAGTAGGGTGTGATGTCATGGTATTTGATGACATACACAGAGTAGGAAGTGATATTCCTATACTACAATCGGTTATACTTTGGTCGTCACACAGTGGTTTCTCCACATAGCACTTGGATATTATATCAGACATTCTGGTCACTAGATCTATGGTTTTAGATCTAGATTTGGGTGGTTTCCCAATCAGGGTACTTAGACAGCATTCTAAGAGTATTTAGAATGGACGACTCCTAGCATGGTGGTGTACCTGCTGGTGATGGAGTCACCCTCTCTAAAAGTGTCTTATAGACTAAAGGGGAGAGGGATACACATGATTGGCAGATCACTTGCTTAGGCAATTGAGTCAATCATGAGATGTCAAGTACCACACCAGATGTTGTTCTTGCAGTAGGTGCAATAAGTTGATATTCATCCAATCCTGGAGAAACAAACGGGAGCAGTTTTAGAACATAAGTTGATGCTCTAGGGAATTGATAACGACAGCCTCCTTTAGGAGACAGTTATCATTCCAGGCTTCCAAGGTGACCTGGACAGCAGAGTGGCTGTCAGAGGTATAGTTTTTCCCTCTGACGAGGGGCAGTATTTTGGACAGGTGGTCCAGGTGGATACTGAGGGAAGGCATGGCGCAGGATACTGATTAAGTTCAGTTGACGATACAGTCTAAGAAGTTTGGATTTGGAGTTCACTTATGAGCTAGGTCCCATCAGACATCCAGACACATTCTAAGACAGGTATTGCTCATTTCGGGAGATGGCTTTCTCCGCGAACTTGAGATAAAGAGAGACATAGGAAGAAGCACCATAGCGGATCCACTCACTGAGGCTATTCCTCAAACGCAATAGTTTCGCAAACGAGCTTTGTGAGACTGACTAGTAGAGGAGTTGGGTGTTCGGTATCACACGGGCTGTGAGTATGCGATATCGCAATAATTAGCCTTGAGTGCAAGTGGGAGATTGTTAGAGATAGTGCCCTCAGAGTCAATTATTGGGTCACAGGCACGTGATTGCAATGATTGAGGGGAGGACCTATCCCAGTAGGACAGTCTTACTCGAGATGATAGTATGCTTTCTGGTTTATCTTTATCATCGTGTACTGCTTTAGGTGACCTTACGAGTTGCTATTACACGTTGATAGAGCCCATAGGATTCTTGCTTGACTACCAGCAGTATGAGGGCGATCATATACGTGAGAGCTGGAGTCTATAAGCACATCCTTAAAAGGTCCCTAGTCGTGGGAGTTTCGAGACAGGGCATCGATACTCCGGAGTAGACTAGTGTATACAGTCGAGACCCCGACGAGGGGCGGTGGCCGGTCTCACAAGCTACTGGTGTCAGTTGGTTCACCTAAGATGTATACAGGTGCTCATTGGGTTATGAGTACACCGGACAGGACTCGCCGGGAACCTGCAAGTTGGTATTATACCTGACGTCAGATAGCAGTTCCCTGGTGACATGTGTACAGGTTAGTTCATCGACCTGAGATCGTCATTTGTCTCGTGTGAGTTCCCACTGTGCTTTGATTACTACCTTACCACGGCTCAAAGGAGTCGTGCAAACAGGTTTTAGTTGGGTACAGTCCCGAGCCACATGGAGGCAGTGAGCGGATCTGCAGGGATTCGTCTCTCCCGGTATTGGGGGTGAGGTCTCGCTGTGTCTAGGAGAGCCGGAACATGAAAAGTCCTTGGCCAAGGCAGGAGATTTGCTGGTAGGTATTCCAGTAGTATCTCAGGGTGTTCTGGGATACACTCCGACACGACTTGTACCGCTATTGGGGGTCTGACTTTTACCAACCCCCTAGGCCCGCCATGCGATGCTCATAGATGAACGGACTGGACTGTACGGATATTGTCACTGACAGGCTCAGTAGGGTGTCAGGATGATGTCACGACCCGCAGGGTACGGAACGTGACTGGCACTTAAGTTACGAAACGTCTCAAGACATCCGTAAAATAGGTAAGCCAAAGCCCAGAAACCAAAACCAAATAAGCAAAAGAATGACGGAAAACCAATCAATTGAAAGCGAGTTTATCAAATGAGTCACATCAAGCCTTTTTAAAAACATTATCAATTTTTCCGAAAATTTCGGCAGAGTCTCCTTTGTAAATACTGGCCCCCAAAATGGGTACAACAAGAATATATATGAATCCAACAAATATGGCATCCCCAAGCGGGAGCTAGCTCTTCGCCACAAGGCGGTCACAAATCCCACACAATATAAAACAACAACATGCAAAATAATCATAAAGAAGCATGAGAAAACCGCACGTCGACTCAAGTGAGCTCGACCCCAAAATACAGCAAAAAGTCCACAAATCTCACAGTCTCATCTCTAGGTCAATATACAACAATACTAGTAGATACAGTAGATAGAGTACACTAGATACAAAGAATATACAAGGTGGTACAAACATAATGATATAACCCACCTAAGAGCAAAACCTCGAGTCCAGGCAAAGGAGGCAAAAGAAGCAAGTGCGTCCGCCGCTACTGTACTGACGGAGCGGACCTGCAAAAGGCTGTGGCACAACGGGGGTGAGTTGCCAACTCGTGAGTAATAAATAACATCTACACAGGCTATCGAATGCATGCACACAAGCATCCTAGCATCTAAAATACAGGTAAGGCAGGACACAATAGCAGGTATGTATGCAATATGAATATACTAGCAGGTATGAATGCAATGCGAATCAACTCATGATCTGAGTGTGTAAGTATAAGAATCATGTTTTTCCTTTAGGAATCTCTTTTGAAATACCAGCACAATACCAATAGAATTAACAAGAACCTGTGTCCAGCAACGACACCTCAAAACTATCACAAATCTCATATATCCATGTCATAGTATCTCTGGCCTCAGCCATCCGGCTGACCCATCTCAATATCAATATCTCATCAACTCGCGGCCACGGTCGGTATCCTCTGGATATCCGCCGTCCCAAACAGTCACCGGTAGGTAATCCGCCCCCTGCCAGGCTCATCGTCAGCACCACGAGCTTCTTGCCCCGGGGTACCTTACCGGGTCCACCATGTACCCGTGACGGTTCATCCAACTCCTCGAAACGGGTCTCAAAAACCACAGCAAACTCATGGTGGACGACACTTACATCACTAGAAAACCGCAATTTACATATTTTAAAAATATAATAAGTTTAGAAATTTTGCGGCTTTCCCCCGAAATCCAGAAATATCATAAAATCTCAAGAAATCCCATAAGTGCATATGTCAATGATAATGAATGCATATGGTATCAATAATCAAGTTGCGATGTGTGATTAATAGACTAAGCATGAACAAATAATATGATGAGGTACATGCACATGAATCGCAATCCTACGATTTCATTTTAAGGAATTAAAGGCAATAGCACAAGTTTAAGTATCAATTATAGTAAAAGGTTTCAATTTAAAGGTTATCTAGTGTGGTGGCATGGCAATCGCCAGGGCGTGGGTGTAGGCATGAATAGTGCTCGTGCTGCATCCCGGGCAATGGTGCAGGTGTCCTATAGAATGGGTTCGCATATGTATGTCAATATAAGGCATGAATGTAGAAAATAATCATACAAGTATTACACCCCTAATTACTAACATTACTAAGAATCTTTTTAAGCTACTAAAACTATCGGGTGACTTGTGCCATCCAACGATAGTCCCCCGTAGATGTTACATCTACTCACCGGAATCCCTAGCTAGTCACGTCCAATCACCGCTTTCCCCTTTCGTGCCGCGTCTGACGTCTCCGCGACCGAACCTGGAATTTACATCAATACCAAACATAAGGTTACATATCAAGAACGACACAAAACCCAAACGAAAATACTAACGTTCACAAGCTAGGTACAACGTGCACAAGGTGCGCGGAACACACGCGAAAATCGCAAAAACTAACTAAAACGTCGATTTGGTCGCCCGGCAAAACTAAAACCCGATCACTCAAAAATCCACACTCGCACATCCTAAATGTCATAGGATAAGCCAAAACAATCATCAAGATATCAAAATAATTCATCACAATATTTTTATAACAAAACTAGTAAGCTAGAAATTTGCAATTTGGTGCAAACATCGACAATTAGCGATAAAGTTAACACAATCCAACACAAACATCCAAACTAACCCACTAGATAGCCACTACACTAATTTTAAACATTTTACAAAGCATCAAACCATAATTCCAACACAACAATCATGCTTCAATCTATTTCCATACACAAACCCCTTTCTTGATTTTTGTAATTAGCAATTACAATGAAAATTTCACACAAGTTTAACTTAGATTAGCATAATATGAAGCCACTTAAGCAAAGTAACCTTAAAGATTGGTTTAGTAAACAACTAGATAGCTAATTAGCTTTAATTAACTAAATAATGGTTTCTAAAACCCTAGTTTAATTTCAACCATGAACTAGAAAAACTAGATTAGGATTTTGCTAAGCTTTTAACACTAAAACCATTTAACTAAAGGAATTTAACCAAAAGAAATTAACTTGTTGGAAATTATACCTCAAACTAGAGATCTAGCAAGAACAAGATGCCTCCAAAGATGCCATCTTTCTCCAAGATTTGAATCCATTTAGGTTTGAGAAGAGAGGAAATAGGGTTTTGTTTTCAAATTGTGAAGAAATTTGTTGATTTTGTTGATTTTTGAGATGAATTTGTGAACAAAAAGAGAGGGGAAAAATGAAGGGGGAGGGCTGCTGGTTTTGGCCAGAACAAGGGAGAGGGGAATGGTGTGGGGTGTGGGAATGGTCACCAAGTCAAACTCCCCTCAAAGTCAAATACACCATACCTCCAAAATATTATATTTTAAAACCTACACTTTAACTCATTTCATCACCTAACAAAAGAGTTTTAAAACAAAAGACAGAGGGAGAATTTTCTACAGTTTGGGCCAGCCAAGGAGATGTGAGGATGTGTGTGTGAGAGTGCACAAAAAATTTTTTGCAAAAAGACCCCCTACAAGTCCAAAATTGCAAGTTTAAGCTTAAATTCAATAAATTTCGTTTACCATAATAAAAATTAGTTAAAACTTAAAATAAATTACTAAAAATTTATGTTACAACTAGATTTTAATTAACATGATTTTAAAGCTTAAATTTAGCCCATTTAAATTTGTATTTATCGCTAATTTAATGTATTTTCTAACCGGCTTAAAATAATATTAAAAATTACGGAAAATTTTTAAACGACCAGAATTTCATAAGTAACTCATTTGCTACTAAAAACAAGCAATTACCTATCCAAATTAGGTATAATTAGCCCTAAACTGCAAAATAACAAAAAGACGATTTACGGAAAAAATACCACATTTTCACCGATTTTCGGGAAAACACCAAAACGACATTTCAAGGCGCTACAGATGAGTTCACTCATCGACGTCCCTTTTAGTCAGTACCTGGTAGCCCGTTACGTATTGGCTGATACCTCTGACGTGCTAGTGGTTAAATCCACAGCCATAGTATTGACGAGTCTTTAGAGTCCAGCACACACAGTTACTCAAGTTTCGGGTGAAACGCTGTAGAGGCCGTATGGAGATATGGCAGGGTTCGATCAGATACGTGCGGTATTGCACGGATCGTGATCGGACGGTTTTTACTACGTAATCAATGTCTATATGCATATGGATCCCGTCCACGTGTCAACCAATGATATAGCAACATCATGCATGTAAAAGTCATAAAAGCATATGCATGAAAGTATGCAGATATAAATCAACGGGTGTCCCTCGCGACACAACAAAATCATGAAAACATCATGAAATCCGTGTCCATCATCGACACGTAAATCCTCATCTATCAGGTGCTGTCACCACGACTGGCCCTGATAGGTACGTATCATACGCTATCTCAAAAACCCGAGTGCCCAGCTTCGACCCTCGAATTTCGACGTATCCATACGCACATAACTCTGGTCGGTATCCCCACAATAACCGCCGAGTCCAAATACTATCACCGGTAAGCAGTGCTCCCCTGTCAGGCTCACCGTCCAACATATATGAGTCTTCTTGCCCCAGGGTACCTCACCGGGTCCACCATGTACCCGCAGACGGTGCCTACCGCTCCTCGAATCGAGTTTCACATGCCACTCTCAGAACCGAGCAAACACATGGCGGACGCACTGAAATATCATATCAAGGGAACCGGGTTTTTAAAACAATACATACTCTCTTTTGAAATACCCACGGTTCCCAAATACAGAAATATCATGGAAACAACACATCTCAATGCGTATAATCATAAAGCATGATGTATGCGACATGTAAAGGAAATGTAAGCATATCAGTATATCATGCAGCATAGAATAACAATATGCACATATTGAGGGAAACTGCTCCTTTGAAATGAATCAGTTTTAAAAGTATCTTGCGGTTCCCAAATCTCTAATCAAGCCAGAATCATCTATGTATGTGCAAATATGTATGTACAATGGGTATGTGCACAAGTATGAGTGTACAATAAGTATGTGCACAAGTATGACATGCAAGGGATCATATCCTAATGTAATAATCCTACTGTGTTGTGACATGGCAATTATCGATGATGAAGTGTGTGAGCCGGCAAGCAGGTGTATGTGGAACATACGCATCATCGATAATGGTGCTAGTGTCCTAACAGCATGGTTTTAATACAACATTAAATATATTTAACATGCAATGCGATGCGAACAGCAAGAATATGCGGCAAATGAATAATAACCACAACAGTGCAGAATCTACATCAATGTATCTATGTCATACTGTTTTGCCATTTGAAAGAAGACGAATCGGGGTTTTTAGGAAAATAAGAGCTACGGTGTTTTTAAGAAAAGATGTGTCCTTTGAAAATATCCGTATAATCCCTCTGCATGTCTTTAAAATACTCCTGATTCATTAGTTTTGAAATAGGTATGACTTGGATCTAGTCTAACATCTAAAAGGTAACTACAGATCTAACGAATAAGCTAATGGAAAGGGTATGGAAACCACCTAAATTTGAGTCGATACATATATACATATAATAGTTGGTGATCCCGCCTCAGTTGTACCGCGTACGATACAATATCATATGACATTTTCGAGTCATGAGTGCGAATCTATCATCAATATAAAGCTCGTACGGTAAATCATCGTACGGCCTCCCAAAAGCTGGGTACGGGTCAATATCACATTCATCTCATCAATTATCTGGTATCCTTATCATAATATCTCATGATCTAGGGTACTGGTCTAAGTCTAGTACAAATCGATACCATCTATATAAATACAAATGCGTGTGTGAAACACACGTCCAAAGGCCAGCTAAAAACTCATGTCGTATCCCAAATACGAATCACATCATATCACCGATCTCATGACGCTATGCCCAATCTCATCGACTCATCTCCAAACATCATACACTATCCTCATCATCCAGGTATAAGTATAACAAGCAAGCAATGTGTGTGGGGGAGGGTGTAAACCTATTCTAGGGTTCGCAACTAGGGAACTATACTAGTTTACTTCTAAACCCTAATCTATCGATAGTACACCTAAACACATTTAGAATATCCATATCACACTTAACGCTATCATACTTATATATATAGTATACTAAATCTCGAACTGAGGGGGTGATATACGCCATCCACCCGACTTCCCCCGTAGATATAATCTACTCACCTTGCATCCTGCGTGTCGGTGTCGATGTCGCCTTCATCTTCTTCCTCGTATGAAGCCCTTAAGAAGGTACCTACAAAGTAACACAATCGCAAAAGCTGTGAGTTATATGTATGCCCTAGAGGCCATTACTGTACATAGGATGTATATTGTAGTGGATGCTGGGACATATATAGGGAGGACTTTCTTACTCGACATGATAGTATGCTATCTGGTTACCCTTTACCTTAACGTGTATGCTGATTGTCTCTCTGTTACATGTTGGTAAAGCCCTTAGGATCTGTACTTGACTACCTGGACTATGATGCGGATCATACTAGTGGGGACATGGTAATCCATAAATACATCCTTCAAAGTCCCTAGTCGTGGGTATATCGAGACGGGGCATCGATATACCAGAGTAGACTAGCGTATACCTTCTCGACCCATACAGATGGGCGATGGATGATCCCATATCCATCGGTGTTTGACATCAGAGATGATATACGGGTGCTCAGTAGAGACTGGGTACACTGGACGGACTCGCCGAGAACTCCCAGATGGTATTATACCTCACGTCAGATGGCAGTTCTCTGGTGACACTGGTACAGAGTAGTCTGTTGACCCGAGATCGTCATAGAGTCTTGTGTGGTTCCCACTGTGCTTTGATTTCCATCTTACCACGTCCAAGAGGGCGTGCAAAACGGTGGTTTTTGGGTACAGTCCCGAGTCACATGGAGGCAATGAGCGATAGGAGGGGATTCGTCTCTCCCGGTATAGGGAGTTGATGTTGCACTGTGTTCGATTGGCTATAACAGGAAATCCCTGGCCAGGGTTGCTGAGATTTACTGGTAAGTGTTACCAGTAGTTTCTCGAAAAGTTATAGACCTCATATCGACACGACTTATCGAGCTATTGGGGTCTGACGTTTACCACCCCTAGGCGAGATATGCGACATATCAGACGATCAGACCGGACTGTACGGTAGTGTTACTGGTTGGATTCACTGGAGTGTGAGCGGGATTGCTCGTCGATCTTCAGATCGCTCAATACCCGGGTGGCCGTTACGTTTAGCAGACCGCTTGCGGCTTGTGGGTGTTTGATATGATCATCGCCTGCTGCCGGCGTATTGACGAGTCTTTAGAGTCCTACACAGAGGTTTCCTGGCTCAAGCGAAACGAAATAGGAGCGCATATGAGATATGTGCGGGACCGAGAATAATGCGTGTATGTGATACCGTATTCTATTCTCGCGATGAATGTGTCGAATGGTTGTATGCGATATAACCTAGTTATCGAATCGAGGATTGATTCGATAAGCCGATACATTGGATACTAGTCGGTTATATGCGATATGACCGGATCGTTAAATCAAGTGTTGATTTAATGATTTAATGTATAATTATATATTTGATATATTACTTTACATTAAGTAGTATTGGTTCACTTTAAATGGATTTTCTCACTCGGTTTGTGCACATTGTATATGTGATATACTTTTGTACACATGTTTGTATCATGTTTGATGATACATGTTTCCTTGGTTAAGTGTAAAGAATTAAACCATGGTTAAACATATAATTAGGGTTTTATTTTTCCATTACTTATTTATTCATTTATTTATTTGTTTATACATTTTGGAAAATAAATGGAAAAGAGAAAAGAATGGTGGCTTTATTTGTTGTTTAGTTGAAGCTTCATGAAGCTTTGACTTTGTCCACCATTCTTATCTCATCCTTAACCCTAACCATTCCTTTAACCATGATTGATTCTCTACACATTACCATAGTTAACATTATGATAAGGTTTGATTATTCTTTTCTTTTTAATTAACTTATCATAAGAATTATCTTCTTCTTCTTCTTCTCCTTCAAGAAGAAAACCTTCACTTCATCAATGGTGATTGATGAATATGAGTGAGAAATCCAAATCTAAAGTCTGCCCACTTCCTATTTCTTCATCCTCTACCTCTTGCCAAGTAGTAGAGTGTGTTTTCTTCACAAGTTTCATCACTTGGTGAAGTTGGAGCTTGATCTAGCGATGCCTCGACGTAGATCATCTTCGGCACGAAGCCGACGACCTTGCCCGCTCTTTCTCCGATGAAGCCGACGCTAGAGCCCAGATTTTGATTTGGACAGCGAGGATACTTCGTTGCGGAGCTATGGAGGTGGAGAACCGGATCTACAAAGGTTGTATTTCCGTATTCTTGTAGTTAAGTGTTAACTAGTTTCTTTTTCGCCTAGATTTCTAGCCAACGATCCGTACACTAGGGTTTCTCGGCACCACAAATTTGAAATTGGCATGGTTGATGCCTTGTGAGACCTTTTGAGAGTGCCTAGGAACCCTACAGTGGTATCAGAGCCTAGCTAGAGCCTTAGGCAAAGTCCACACGGAATTTGAAGTCCGAACGAACCCGAAACCCGATCACAAACTTGCTCTCTGGACTTTTTCTAAAATCTGAAGTTTTTCGATATTAAAAATGCTTAAAAAATTCGGCAGGGAATTATAAGAATTACGACGCAAAAATTGAGTCATGAACAGTAAATATCGCGGCGGAACCGCGGCAGAAGCCTGGCTTCTGCGGCGGTTCCGCGGCGAGATGATGACGTCATCCTCCTATGTTTGCACAGTAACTCTTATTATATTATGCTGGATTTTCTGGGTATTTTTAAATTTTATTCAAGAGTTGAATTTTCTGGGATTGTTTTGGGGATTCGAATGTTCGATCGGATTATCAAATTTTGTCTGTTTGGCTTTCCGGATAAATTTTAGAATATGTTAAAAAGTTCGACCGGATATAAATACCCAATTTTTTCCCTGTCGGGAAATTTCCAAGTGTTGGATTTTTCCGTAGTTTAACGACGTTCTAAGTAGTGCAAGTAACTCGATGGACCCTCTAGAAGACAACAAACCTTAACTCGATTATGTGACCGTCTTGAACTGCCCTTTGAACCTTCGGGTTTGGGGCAGTACGGCGTGCCACATGTGAGGCGTTGGCTTGACCCTTCTATGGCTGGACCGTCGGTACTGAGGCACGAACTGAATGTTGTTAGACTAATATTTCATGTGTTGATCTGTATCGGGAAAACTTGGGTGTTCGATTGTTCGATCGGAAAGTTTGACATTTTCTATTTATCCGGAATGGGATGCAATAATTGGAATTCACAAAAAGTTATGAGATAACTGAATGAATGTTATAAACATAGCAGTTTAGTCTCACTTTATCGGTTGCCACGGAGTTTTGATGTGATCAAAAGTCCGTCGCAATCACGTAGTGTACGCGGATACTCGCCGGATAAACTTAATAGACAGCCTCACTCCATAGCCCCGACCAAGTGACTGTAGGAGAACCCCGTCGCCGAAAGCATCCGTTCGGGTGCTCGCAGCAGCGGTGTTCCACCTTGGTGCACTTCGTCGACGGTATCGGGGGTGCGGCCGTCTACTGAAGTTTGCGACGAGCATTCGATCAGGATGTCGGGAATCTTGTTGAATTGCCCGACTTGATATTGAAAAGTGTTTTCGATTTTGAGACTAAAATGCGGGGTTTATAATTGTTAGGCATGCGATGTCTAAAGAATTCATTTGATTAGGCATGCGATGTCTATGCAGATTGTGGATTCCAACTGTTGTAGTTTTACACTTTCTTTTCTGTGACCGTAAGTGTAATATGTGATATCGCCGGTTTCGTTGCTATATGTCAACGACAATTGGGATGGGCATACTTACTTACGTTGATGACATGTGATGTTATGTGTTGCTGGATATGTTATATTGGATCGTCGTGTTTGAATAGCCGGGGGTTTTTATGTGAGATGAGTGTTTTTCACTTTCATTCATGTAAAAACTTGTATGTAATATTATTTTATTGGGGCACTTCCAGGTTGCGGAAGTAGTCACCTATTGTATATTATTTACTTTTCCGCACTAGGATAGACCCAAAGAGGGGAGCACAAGTAACCGGGTTCTGGAGTCCAGTGGGAGACCAACTCGAGGAGTCGAGTCCGGGTCTCCTAACTCCAGAATTGGTAGGGTTGCTTGCCGCTCTCGTAGGGGTCTAGGGGTGTGGGTTTGGCTATTCATCACGACCGTGGAATCCGTGTTTTATACTGGCTCGTATTGAAAACACGGACGTCCCAGTATATCCAATATTTCATATATTTCTTCTGCTGCTATATCTGTGATGTGATCATGTGATGTTCTGTGATAGATACAGTATATAGTATATATGATATATTATATAGACGTTACTTATGTTTTACACCCGCGCTAGCCCTGCCCCGCTCTGCCGTTAGTTACCTAACCTAACGGTGCACGAGGGGACATCGAGGCGAATGCGGATGGCATAAGTGTACGTCGTATTTATCTGTGATGTTTAGGTATTTAAATGATGGGACTTCATTAATGTGATTAATGAATTAAAAGAATCCTAAGATGTTGTAGAATCGAATTTCAAAATAAAACAGGTAGCTACAGTTCTTGCTTTGCACAGAGGTATATGTGATATATCCTGCACCTTATTCGATGAGGAAAGGACCGAGATCCCTTCACCGGGAGTGACTCCTTTAGCAATAACTGGCAGATGCTACACACTCGGTTTGTCTTTTGATTGCTTTTAAGAGTTTTTGCTTTGCACAGTGATATATATGATATATCCCGCACCTCATTCGACGAGGAAAGGACCGACGATCCCTTCACCGGGAGTGACTCCTTTAGCAAAACTAGAAAAGCCTCAAAAGCACTCCATTTTAAATTCATTCGATCTTACAACGATATAAAGTTCATTACGCAAAAGGTTTTCTTAAAAACCTGTCATAGCCCTCCGTCATTTCAGATAGGTAATAGTTAGTATTCGTGCTGCGTTTGTTGACTCAGTCAAGGCGTAGTGTGCGGTAGCTGATTATTGTTTATCTGCAAAGCATATGATGCGATTGGATTAGGGTAGTCATGCGGCCTTGTTGACTCAGTCAAGGGTCGTGCGGGTGGGTTTAATTCAATCGAGAAATGACGGGTTGAACTTTACTTGTGGTCTATGATTTGTTGACTCAGTCAAGGTCATAGATCGCTTGGGGCAAAATATTATCGGGAATTTCAAGTGTTGAAATTTGCAATGAGATTGCATACCTCCTATGAGATAGTTGGATCCCGATACCCGCTGCGAGTAAGAGTTACTCCTGGGAGAGTTTTATACATTACAATTAGCCGATCAAGTAGGTGTCTAGAAAGGTGTTAACGAGGTTACGCCTCTGGGAAAACGAGGTTTACATTAATTAGGTTCGTGCGAAAGCGCGGGCGACCTCCCTCAAAGTACCGACACTGGCCTGGCTGAAAGATTGGCGAACTTGTAGTGTGTAATTAATCCCGGCTAGTCTTTCCTTTTAGGGTTTGAAGGAAGATTTGATAAAAAGCAGTGGGAGCCATCCTGATTAGATAAAATAATAACCAATCTATTCTTGCAAGAGCACACGCTGAGTGTTTTCTTCTCTCTCTCTCCTGGTAGCGACCATGTCACGCCTTAATCAAGATAATAAAACGGAATATTGACCGAACCCGCTTGTTATACTGAGCTGGGGAAAGTTGGTCCCGCTCCAACTTATAATTGTTATAAGACAGAGCAGGAAATTGGGGAATACCAGATTTCCCGTGCCGCCCAAACGAAGAGAGTGCATGTTGATGCATCATCTTCGGGTGTGTTCATTACAAAGAACTGTTTCTCCGTATCCTCTACGTCCTGGGCATGTGATACCATATCAGGATCCCAGATATGTAATCTGTTACATAGGGCTACAGAAAGGTAGAGAACTGAGAACGGGTGATAAGTTTCATGAGACAGAAACCGGGGCAAGTGTTGCAGCCAAGTCTGTTGGTCACTGTCATCCTGTATTACCAGTACATTGATTCTGAACAAATGCTATTAGATACCGAACCTGATATACAAAATCATATCATTCTCTTTATTAGTAAAGAAAGGATATAATTTTGTATTGATGGATAATGTTTTGAACATTTCCTATATCAAAAGTAGATAAGTTCAGGCACGTTATCTAAAAGCATTGAAGTTCTAAATCAAACTACAGTTCCTAGTATACAGAACACACACAAGAGGAAGAGTTCAGAAATGAATGAATCATTCTTGAGGCATTGTAGACTAGGTCATATCAATGTGACCCGACTAGCTGAAGTTACATATAGATGCATATTTAAATCAGTTTGAATTTACATCTTGTGAAACTCGCCAGTCATGTCACAAAGATAAGATGACCATAGCTCCGTTTACTGGAAACAGAGAAAGAGTTAGTGAACTCTTGGGATGATACATGTTGATGTATGTAAGGTCCCCTGTCTACATATGCCAGGACTGGTTCTTTGTACTTCGTTACATTCTCTGATAATCTCTCAAGATTCAGACCTATGTTCCTGTTGAAACACAAGTCCGAACCTTTTGAGATATTCACAGAATATAAGTTAGAAGTAGAGAACCAATAACAGGTATAAGTATTATGTCCTTTGATGAGATCAGGGAGGAGAATACTTGAGCACGGAATTCATGGACTATTCTAAAGGAGAATGAGATTCTCTCTCAGCATTACTCCTCCGTATACACCATAGCACGATGGTATATCGGGGCGGAGCAATCACACCCTATATGATAAGGTGTGCTCTATGATGAGTACTACTGAGTTACCTATTTCCTTTTGGGAGTTATGCACTTGAGAAGCTGCATATCTATTGAATAGGGTTCAAATCAAATCAGTTGCCTACCATTTCATATGTGATATAGAAAGGGAAGAGCCCATCTCTTAAGTTGGTTAAGATTTGGGGTTGTCCAGCCAATGTCTGAAAAGTATAATCCGGACAAGCTCAAGGCAAGGTCTGTTATGTAGAACTGGAAGTGTTCCAGCTATACAAACTACAGCTGATGATTTGAAAGAACCAAAGGATTCAGTAGATTCCAACGAACCTCAGCCTCTCCGCCGATCTAGTAGGGTTCCTCACCCACCTGAGAGATACTTCAGTTTCTCTATGACAGTGGGAGCAAGGATTGCATCATGAGATGATGACCCAACTAGTTTCGAGCTGGCCATCGGGAGTGGGACTCTGTAAGAATGGCTGGATGCTTAGCGATCTGAGATGGAATCCATGTACACCAACAAAGTATGGACTTTGGTTGCTATATCTGAAGGGTTAAATCCCCATCAGGAGCAAGTATATCTTCTCAGTTGAGACTTTCAAAGCTAGACTTGTTAAAGCTTTTCGTCATCGACCAGGAGTGGATAATGATGAAACCTTTTCAAGTGGCTATGCTTAAGTCCATCCAGATCCTACTTGCCACGGCTACATACCATGACTACGATATCTGGCGGTTGGGTGCCATGACTGCTTTTCTAAATGACATTTTGGAAGAGAGCGTCTATAAGTACACAGCCAGAGGGCTTCGTAGACAGTGGGAGCAGCGGAAACATGTGCAAGATGCTTTATAGGATAAAGCAGGCATCGCGGAGTTGGAACATCTGTTTTGATGAATTAGTCAAAGAGTTTGACATCATCAAAATGGTAGATGAACCTTGTATAAACAAAAAGGTAGTAGGGAGTATGGTGATGATCCTCGTAGAGTACGTGGATGACATACTCTTGATAAGAAAGAAGCTTCCTATGCTACGCTCGATCAATCTCCGCTTATCACAATGATTCTCCATAGAGGATCAAAGTGATACCTCCTAAATCATGGGTTTTTGGATCTATGAGATAGATCTAATTGGATGTTAGGACTCTCACTAGTTGTAGTGAGACGGTATCAACCGATCCTGGGGAGAATCACTGGAAGGGTTCCAGGGTGATAAAGACGACTGAATGTCAGTCACAGGCATTGTCTTTACCCTCAGTGGAGGGACGGTATGTTGGAAGAGTTCCAAGCTAGATACCGTGACATACTAGACGATAAAGGCTGGATACATCGCTACTTAAGATGCTACCAAAGAGGCTGTTTGGGTGTATATTGGTTCATGAGATGAACTATGTTCCTCCCATTGTGTGACAATGGAGTTGTGGCTTATGCCAAGGAACGCCGGTCCCATCAGTGATCCAGACATATTCTAAGGCAGTATCACTTGATCATGGAGATGGTTGATCTCCAGGGAGATCGAGGTTAGGAGAGTAGACTCAGAGGACAACACAGCGGATCCACTCGCAAAGGCCTGTTCCCAGAGAGAGACTTTCATGGGATGGTTGAGTATGAGATACTGCAACCACTGCTACAGATGACCCTAGTGCAAGTGGGAGATTGTTAGTTATATGTATGCCCTAGAGGCTATTACTGTACATAGGATGTATATTGTAGTGGATGCTGGGACATATATAGGGAGGACTTTCTTGCTCGACATGATAGTATGCTATCTGGTTACCCTTTACCTTAACGTGTATGCTGATTGTCTCTCTGTTACATGTTGGTAAAGCCCTTAGGATCTGTACTTGACTACCTGGACTATGATGCGGATCATACTAGTGGGGACATGGTAGTCCATAAGTACATCCTTCAAAGTCCCTAGTCGTGGGTATATCGAGACGGGGCATCGATATACCAGAGTAGACTAGCGTATACCTTCTCGACCCATACAGATGGGCGATGGATGATCCCATATCCATCGGTGTTTGACATCAGAGATGATATTCGGGTGCTCAGTAGAGACTGGGTACACTGGACGGACTCGCCGAGAACTCCCAGATGGTATTATACCTCACGTCAGATGGCAGTTCTCTGGTGACACTGGTACAGAGTAGTCTGTTGACCCGAGATCGTCATAGAGTCTTGTGTGGTTCCCACTGTGCTTTGATTTCCATCTTACCACGTCCAAGAGGGCGTGCAAAATGGTGGTTTTTGGGTACAGTCCCGAGTCACATGGAGGCAATGAGCGATAGGAGGGGATTCGTCTCTCCCGGTATAGGGAGTTGATGTTGCGCTGTGTTCGATTGGCTATAACAGGAAATCCCTGGCCAGGGTTGCTGAGATTTACTGGTAAGTGTTACCAGTAGTTTCTCGAAAAGTTATAGACCTCATATCGACACGACTTATCGAGCTATTGGGGTCTGACGTTTACCACCCCTAGGCGAGATATGCGACATATCAGACGATCAGACCGGACTGTACGGTAGTGTTACTGGTTGGATTCACTGGAGTGTGAGCGGGCTTGCTCGTCGATCTTCAGATCGCTCAATACCCGGGTGGCCGTTACGTTTAGCAGACCGCTTGCGGCTTGTGGGTGTTTGATATGATCATCGTCTGCTGCCGGCGTATTGACGAGTCTTTAGAGTCCTACACAGAGGTTTCCTGGCTCAAGCGAAACGAAATAGGAGCGCATATGAGATATGTGCGGGACCGAGAATAATGCGTGTATGTGATACCGTATTTTATTCTCGCGATGAATGTGTCGAATGGTTGTATGCGATATAACCTAGTTATCGAATCGAGGTTTGATTCGATAAGCCGATACATTGGATACTAGTCGGTTATATGCGATATGACCGGATCGTTAAATCAAGTGTTGATTTAATGATTTAATGTATAATTATATATTTGATATATTACTTTACATTAACTAGTATTGGTTCACTTTAAATGGATTTTCTCACTCGGTTTGTGCACATTGTATATGTGATATACTTTTGTACACATGTTTGTATCATGTTTGATGATACATGTTTCCTTGGTTAAGTGTAAAGAATTAAACCATGGTTAAACATAAAATTAGGGTTTTATTTTTCCATTACTTATTTATTCATTTATTTATTTGTTTATACATTTTGGAAAATAAATGGAAAAGAGAAAAGAATGGTGGCTTTATTTGTTGTTTAGTTGAATCTTCATGAAGCTTTGACTTTGTCCACCATTCTTATCTCATCCTTAACCCTAACCATTCCTTTAACCATGATTGATTCTCTACACATTACCATAGTTAACATTATGATAAGGTTTGATTATTCTTTTCTTTTTAATTAACTTATCATAAGAATTATCTTCTTCTTCTTCTTCTCCTTCAAGAAGAAAACCTTCACTTCATCAATGGTGATTGATGAATATGAGTGAGAAATCCAAATCTAAAGTCTACCCACTTCCTATTTCTTCATCCTCTACCTCTTGCCAAGTAGTAGAGTGTGTTTTCTTCACAAGTTTCATCACTTGGTGAAGTTGGAGCTTGATCTAGCGATGCCTCGACGTAGATCATCTTCGGCACGAAGCCGACGACCTTGCCCGCTCTTTCTCCGATGAAGCCGACGCTAGAGCCCGGATTTTGATTTGGACAGCGAGGATACTTCGTTGCGGAGCTATGGAGGTGGAGAACCGGATCTACAAAGGTTGTATTTCCGTATTCTTGTAGTTAAGTGTTAACTAGTTTCTTTTTCGCCTAGATTTCTAGCCAACGATCCGTACACTAGGGTTTCTCGGCACCACAAATTTGAAATTGGCATGGTTGATGCCTTGTGAGACCTCTTGAGAGTGCCTAGGAACCCTACAAAAGCATCTTAAAATCACATCGAGAAAACCAAACGACGCGCTAAGTCCTATAGGTTAGAACCTATGGACTACGCTTTCAAAACCATCAAACAATCCTCGATATTGTTGTATAAACGCAAAGTAATCGAGGTAAAACACAATTATACAAATCCAGAATTTAAAATACGCAATACGAAAACACGAATCAAAACAGCAACTATAGAAAATGGTCCCAGATTTCACCCTAGGTCAAATTAGACAATTTTGTATATACCAAGGGTCTAGTGTACATGAAATAAAGCTTCAGAACCAACACAAGCCAAAATGGTGGGACCCTGGCCGCAATTTGCGGCCAATTGGATTAAATCTGTGGCCAGAATTGGGAGATAGGGGCTGGGGTTTTGGGGTTAGCTTCCTGGGTGCCTGCACATCTCCCTGTGTTTGCAAAATAATTTTCAGAGTCTCCGAGTGATAGCAGAATTAAATTAACCCTCACAGAATCAACAATTTTCCGATATCGGCTTTTATAAATCCGTATTCCGGGGTTCTAGTCTCTGGTTTGGGTCTCAAATCAATCACCACAGAGGTAGAATAGCCTCTAACAACCTTAATTTCGCCATTAATTCAGCTCAAACCCTAACCCTTATCTTAAAGTTTCCAAAGTTCCCAAAACCACACAATATCGGTTCTAAACTAACATGGGGGTAAAAGTAATGGAAATTCTAAGCTAAAGGTTCAGAAAATACCTCATTTGGTAACTCAATAATTTTCTTGAGTTGCCCCAAGTGTCCAAAATGTAAGCTTTCATGGTCCAATGTGTTGCTTGTGAGCTTGTGCAACTTTTTTGTGAAGTGGGGAAGATGTTTTGGTGAAGTTTTTGAGATGTTTTGAGGTGAAGAAGTGGAGGTAGGAGAGAGGGCCGCAGCAGCTAGGGTGTGGGAGAGGAGAGAAGATGGTGAGGAAAATGAAGTAGGAATGGGAGTTGATCCAAGGTTTGACCCCTTACCCTCTCATTCTCTCTCATGCCCATCCCTCCATTCTTTATTCAACCTTTTTCTTTTCTATTCTTTTCTTTTCTCTTCTCATTCTATTAAAATTGAATAGGAAACCCAAATGAAACCATGGTAGAAAAATGCACAAGTGTGAAAAAGACGTTGTGCATGCTATGTGCACAAAACACGCTTAATCCGCGATTAGCGATTTTTAATCGCGATTAACACTAAAATAGTGTCAAATAAATCATAAAAACTTAAAATTTGCATAATTCACGTGAAACACCCGCTTTTAGTAATTTCCAAAATTTTCCAATTTTTTTCCCAATTTATCGGTATTTAATTATACCAAAATATTAAAATATTAAATATAATATTATTTAATTATAAAAATTCCTAAAAAAATAAATTTTTTTTTTTTTGAAATGTTACAGGACCTAACGTCACGTACGGCATATCACACGTGTTCACAACATATATAAATGTAACTATATACCTATGTCCCAGGTCATATCCATAACGATCTCATATCAGGGGACTGACAAGGTATCAAACATCTCAATCGACTCGCATCCGTATACCAAAACATCATCATATCATCATATCCGACTTATATTCTTTCATCGCAATTATATCTCACATCAAGTCAAGTTTACATAACATTCTATATCTACTAAAAGTATAAGTATCTAATCAAACATACACACCCGAACCATACAATCAGATTTTTAAAGAGCGATCCGTAGTTTTTTAAAATAGGGGTTACAGTGTTTTTAAGGAAAAGATATCATTTGAAATTCCGTAACGTCCCTCAAGGTATCTGTTTAAAAGATGCATACGACTCTTCAGCTTAGAAATATGTATGGTTCGGATGACACATCTACGTCGAATATCTAGTCCTATAGTATCCTAAACGGCTATATCGTCAAACATCATCCTCAAATACCGTCATCACATATTAGTCCTATTATATCACTTCTAACTATCCTTAGTTTCTAATATGGTTTCACTAACTATCAGCTAACTCTAACCCTAGTTTCCAAATCTAGGTTTTCTTAACCATAAGCTACAAATCAGTTTTCACCAAATCTATTTTTGCCTATTGGCTAATATGAAAATATCGGCCCTCGTATATGACATAATCAAAGTTGTTAAATCTTGATACGTTTTGTGTTTCGTTTTTTTATTTATCAGTTCTATCAATATTGCGTATAACGCTTTATGATATCAGTATCCTACATTTGTAGTTTTAATTGTTGATTGTTATAGATGAATACCATTGCAATAATAGTTTTTGGTTGATGAATGCTATTGCAATGTAGGATGATCAGTTCTATCAATCTTGATCTCAATGGTTTAAAATCATGTTACACATACAACACGAATGCACAACAAACGCATAATTAGAGAGCGACTCGAGATATTCAGGTTAAAACCAATATATGATACTCGATGATAATATGAAACCTTCATATTCCCATCGATACTCATATATGAAACTAAAAGCGCCACTTAGTCCCCGTCTATCGGTTAACATACGTGCGATGCTCGTCGTGACCTAGAACTATTCGAAGGTTGTTAAATATCGGACAGTATAGCTCGATACTAACAACCGTCGTATAGTCTACGCGACGAGAAAATTCAATCGTATGGTAACCCATATATTTGTCCCGTGTGGACAAGTTAAGAATGTATAAAGCAAACGCCTTCATTCACTTGTGTTTTCATCCGTTTCGAGATATTTCGTCGGTACCTTTCCGCTGGTTCTCCGTGTACAAAGATAGATTAGATGTTCATTTCAACGTTGTTTCACAGCTTTGAAATGATTATCTATTCTATTACAGTGTACTCGGAGAACAGCGGGGAGGTGCTACCGAAATTTACTCGAAACGGTTGAAAACACAAGTGATGGACGTTCGCTCTATACATTCTTAATGGGATAGAAGCCTACCCCCGACAGCCGGAACACACACATACAACAAGAATACACAACAAACGCATAATTAGAGAGCGACTCGAGATGTTCGGGTTAAAACCAATATATGATACTCGATGATAATATGAAACCTTCATATTCCCATCAATACTCATATATGAAACTAAAAGCGCCACTTAGTCCCCGTCTATCAGTTAACATACGTGCGATACTCGTCGTGACCTAGAACTATACGAAGGTTGTTAAATATCGGACAGTATAGCTCGATACTAACAACCGTCGTATAGTCTACGCGACGAGAAAATTCAATCATATGGTAACCCATAGATTTGTCCCGTGTGGACAAGTTAAGAATGTATAAAGCAAACGCCTTCATTCACTTGTGTTTTCATCCGTTTCGAGATATTTCGTCGGTACCTTTCCGCTGGTTCTCCGTGTACAAAGATAGATTAGATGTTCATTTCAACGTTGTTTCACAGCTTTGAAATGATTATCTATTCTCTTACAGTGTACTCGGAGAACAGCGGGGAGGTGCTGCCGAAATTTACTCGAAACGGTTGAAAGCACAAGTGATGGGCGTTCGCTCTATACATTCTTAATGGGATAGAAGCCTACCCCCGACAGCCGGAACACACACATACAACAAAATACACAACAAACGCATAATTAGAGAGCGACTCGAGATGTTCGGGTTAAAACCAATATATGATACTCGATGATAATATGAAACCTTCATATTCCCATCGACACTCATATATGAAACTAAAAGCGCCACTTAGTCCCCGTCTATCGGTTAACATACGTGCGATGCTCGTCGTGACCTAGAACTATACGAAGGTTGTTAAATATCGGACAGTATAGCTCGATACTAACAACCGTCGTATAGTCTACGCGACGAGAAAATTCAATCGTATGGTAACCCATTGATTTGTCCCGTGTGGACAAGTTAAGAATGTATAAAGCAAACGCCTTCATTCACTTGTGTTTTCATCCGTTTCGAGATATTTCGTCGGTACCTTTCCGCTGGTTCTCCGTGTACAAAGATAGATTAGATGTTCATTTCAACGTTGTTTCACAGCTTTGAAATGATTATCTATTCTATTACATTGTACTCGGAGAACAGCGGAGAGGTGCTGCCGAAATTTACTCGAAACGATTGAAAGCACAAGTGATGGGCGTTCGCTCTATACATTCTTAATGGGATAGAAGCCTACCCCCGACAGCCGGAACACATACATACAAACGCATAATTAGAGAGCGATTCGAGATGTTCGGGTTAAAACCAATATATGATAATATGAAACCTTCATATTCCCATCGATACTCATATATGAAACTAAAAGCGCCACTTAGTCCCCATCTATCGGTTAACATAACGTGCGATAATTTATTCTTTTCAACGACAAACGCACACACAAAGCATATACACGGATTTTCTCCTTTGTCAGTAACTATCCCGTTCTTGTATTTCTCAATATAGTCAGCATAACCTACAATTTATATGTTATTCAGTCTAACATGGCCCATGAGTACGTCAGAATTAAAGACTGGATGTATGTGGATTGGAAACAACGTATGCAACCTAAGTTTGTCGCACGAGTTGCTGCTTTCCTTGAATTTGCACGCGCACATAATAAGATCATAATAGAGAAGATTCTCTGTCCGTGCGATAGATGTGGCAATAAGTACTGGCAGAAGGTAGAATTGGCAGAGCTTCATATTGTAAAACATGGGTTTACTAGACTTTATTCAACTTGGAAATTTCACGGGGAAGGAGAAGAATGCAGTACTGCGGTAGAAGAAGAAGGAGAACACGATAATGCGGCAGGAGAAGAAGAAGAATTCGGTAATACGGCAGGAGACGGAAATTTATTTCCATCAGAAGAAATGGAGGATATGGTAGAGGCTGCCCTAGGTGAATCTATTCGTACCGAAGATGACATTCCTTCCGGTCAAGGACCGCGTGCGGATAAATATGAAAATTTCATGAATGATGGTAGGAAACCAATTTATGAGAATGCGAAGTATTCCACCCTCTCATGGTTCGTCCAACTTTTCCAGATTAAGTGCCTAAATGGATGGAGCAACAAGTCATTCACAATACTTCTTTCGTTCTTGAAAGATTCTATGCCTCCGGGAAATAATGTGCCCGAAAGCTGGTACGAAGCCCAGAAAATGATGTCTGATTTGGGTCTAAAGTGCGAGAAGATTCAAGCATGTCCTAAAAATTGCGTGTTGTACCGGAAAGAGAATTCAGATTTGAAAGAGTATCCAACATGCGGAGAGGCCAGGTATAAGCCGAAAGATTCTGATAAGAAGCCTGATATACCTGTGAAGATAGCACGATATTTTCCCATAACACAGAGGCTACAGAGGCTATTCAGGTGCAAGAAAACAGCCGAGGCAATGATTTGGCATCACCGTGCTCCTCCAAGCAAAAATGGAAAAATGAGCCATCCAAGAGATTCACCGGCATGGAAGGATTTCGATAGGAGGCACGCAATATTCAGTAGCGATCCTCGCAATATCCGGCTCGGACTGGCTACCGATGGCTTCTGTCCATTCAATTATATGGCTGGAAGTCACAGTACATGGCCCGTTGTAATGATAATTTATAATCTGTCGCCTTGGTTGGATATGGACCAATCATACTTTATGATGCCTCTTCTTATCGACGGACCAAACTCACCAGGGAACAATATCGACGTCTATCTCCGACCTCTGATCGAGGAGCTGAAAACTTTGTTCATTGATGGTGTAGAGACATATGATTCAAACACAAATACAACCTTCATACTGCGTGCGGCTTTAATGTGGACAATTAATGACTTTCCTGCGTATGGAATGCTATCAGGTTGGTCCGTACATGGTCACAAAGTATGTCCTCATTGCCATGAACACACAACATCAAAATTTTTGAATTTTAGCAGGAAGGTTTGTTATTGCGGCCATCGACGTTTTCTGCCTCCAGACCACCCCTATAGGTTAGACACGGTTCACTTTGATGGTCATCAGGAGCTTCTTGGACCTCCATCCCCATTATCCGGAGAGGACGTGACTGCTAAATGGGATGGTTACAATAACGTGACCTTCGGGATGGATCCGACGAAACGGGTCAAACCACAATATTAGAACAAGTTAAGCATTTTCTTTGAGCTTCCGTACTGGTCTACAAATTCAGTGCGTCATTGTCTGGACGTCATGCATATAGAGAAGGGAGTATCAGAGCACATACTTAACTTGCTTCTGTGTAAAGACGGGAAATCGAAAGACAACATGAATGCTCGGATGGATCTACAAGAGTGGGGAATAAGAAGTGAATTGCACCCTAGACCGGTAGCGGGTAAACCGGGCAAGTTTGTACTTCCCAATGCCGCTTATCATATGTCACAACTGGAGAAGAAAAGATTCCTGCAGGTGTTGCATGATTTGAAAGTCCCCACAGGTTTCTCAGGATCATTCAGCAAGAAAATAAAAATTGTGAAGGGAAAGATCGATGGGCTGAAAAGTCATGATCACCATGTTATCATGGAGCACCTTCTTCCATTAGCCCTCAGGACTTCTCTCCCCGACTCAGTTGGTCTAGTAATCAACTGTTAGTTATATGTATGCCCTAGAGGCCATTACTATACATAGGATGTATATTGTAGTGGATGCTGGGACATATATAGGGAGGACTTTCTTGCTCGACATGATAGTATGCTATCTGGTTGCTCTTTACCTTAACGTGTATACTGATTGTCTCTCTGTTACATGTTGGTAAAGCCCTTAGGATGTGTACTTGACTACCTGGACTATGATGCGGATCATACTAGTGGGGACATGGTAGTCCATAAGTACATCCTTCAAAGTCCCTAGTCGTGGGTGTATCGAGACGGGGCATCGATATACCAGAGTAGACTAGCGTATACCTTCTCGACCCATACAGATGGGCGATGGATGATCCCATATCCATCGGTGTTTGACATCAGAGATGATATACGGGTGCTCAGTAGAGACTGGGTACACTGGACGGACTCGCCGAGAACTCCCAGATGGTATTATACCTCACGTCAGATGGCAGTTCTCTGGTGACACTGGTACAGAGTAGTCTGTTGACCCGAGATCGTCACAGAGTCTTGTGTGGTTCCCACTGTGCTTTGATTTCCATCTTACCATGTCCAAGAGGGCGTGCAAAACGGTGGTTTTTGGGTACAGTCCCGAGTCACATGGAGGCAATGAGCGATAGGAGGGGATTCGTCTCTCCCGGTATAGGGAGTTGATGTTGCGCTGTGTTCGATTGGCTATAACAGGAAATCCCTGGCCAGGGTTGCTGAGATTTACTGGTAAGTGTTACCAGTAGTTTCTCGATCAGTTATAGACCTCATATCGACACGACTTATTGAGCTATTGGGGTCTGACGTTTACCACCCCTAGGCGAGATATGCGACATATCAGACGATCAGACCGGACTGTACGGTAGTGTTACTGGTCGGATTCACTGGAGTGTGAGCGGGCTTGCTCGTCGATCTTCAGATCGCTCAATACCCGGGTGGCCGTTACGTTTAGCAGACCGCTTGCGGCTTGTGGGTGTTTGATATGATCATCGCCTGCTGCCGGCGTATTGACGAGTCTTTAGAGTCCTACACAGAGGTTTCCTGGCTCAAGCGAAACGAAATAGGAGCGCATATGAGATATGTGCGGGACCGAGAATAATGCGTGTATGTGATACCGTATTCCATTCTCGCGATGAATGTATCGATTAGGTTATATGCGATATACCCTAGTTATCGAATCAAAGGTTGATTCGATAAGCCGATACATAGGATACTGGTCGGTTATATGCGATATGACCGGATCGTTAAATCAAGTGTTGATTTAATGATTTAATGTATAATTATATATTTGATATATTACTTTGCATTAACTAGTATTGGTTCACTTTAAATGGATTTTCTCACTCGGATGTGCGCATTACATATGCGATATGATTTTGTGCACTTGATTGTATCATGTTTGATGATACATGTTTACTTGGTTAAGTGCAAAGAATTAAACCATGGTTAAAAGAATGGCTAGGGTTTCATTTCCTTTATTTATTCATTTATTTATTTGTTTATTCATTTTGGAAAAGAAGAGAAAAGAATGGTTGCTAGTTTTGGAGTTTAGTTGAAGCTTCATGAAGCTTTGATCAAGTCAACCATTCTTATCTCATCCTTAACCCTAACCATTCCCACTAACCATGATTCATTCTCTACACTTGACTATAGTTAATGATATGATAAGTATTTGTTTTTCTATTATTTTTAATTAACTTATCATATATTTCTTTCTTCTTCTTCTTCATTTCTTCAAGTGAAGAAAGCTTGCCTCCATCAATGGCAAGTGATGAAAAAGAGTGAGAAATCCAAATCTAAAGTCTACCCACTTCCTATTTCTTCATCCTCTACCTCTTGCCAAGTAGTAGAGTGTGTTTTCTTCACAAGTTTCATGACTTGGTGAAGTGAGAGCTTGATCTTGCGATGCTTCGACGTAGATCATCTTCGGCATGGACATCGACGACCTAGCTCGCTTTTTCTCCGACGAAGCCGACTCTAGAGCCCGGATTCCTTTTGGACAGCGGAGATGACTTCGTTGCAGAGCTACGGAGGTGGAGCACCGGATCTACAAAGGTTGTATTTCCGTATCTTGTAGTTAAGTGTTAACTAGTTAGCTTTTTCGCCTAGTTTTCTAGCAAACGATCCGTAGTCGGGTCTCTCGGCACCTATAAATTTTTATATTGGCATGTTCGATGCCTTGTGTGACCTCACTAGGGTGCCTAGGAACCCTACAGTGGTATCAGAGCCTAGCTAGAGCCTTAGGCGAAGTCTAGACGGAATTTGAAACCCGATCGAACCCGAAACACCAAATCAATCTTGCTCTCTGTACTTTTTTGAAAACAGTGAGTTTTTCCAAATTAAAAATTGCTAAAAAATTCAGCAGGGAAAAATAAGAATTACGGTGCAAAAAGTTTCTGGTGAACAGTAAATTTCGCAGCGGATCCGCGGCAGAAGCATAGCTTCTGCGGCGGATCAGCGGCCCCTTGATGACGTCAGCCCTGTTCCTTTGCACAGTAATTCCTAGTTCAAAGAGCTGAGTTTTCTGGGAATTTTTAATATTTATTCAAGAGTTGAATTTTTCTGCTGTGTTTTTGGGGATTCGGTGTTTCGATCGGAGTATCAAATTTTGTCTATGTGGCTTTCCGGATAAATTTTAGAATATGTTAAAAAGTTCGACCGGATATAAATACCCAATTTTTCCCCTGTCGGGAAATTTCCAAGTGTTGGATTTTTCCGAAGTTTAACGACGTTCTAAGTAGTGCAAGTAACACGATGGACCCTCTAGAAGACAACAAACCTTAACTCGATTATGTGACCGTCTTGAACTGCCCTTTGAACCTTCGGGTTTGGGGCAGTACGGCGTGCCACATGTGAGGCGTTGGCTTGACCCTTCTACGGCTGGACCGTTGGTACTGAGGCACGAACTGAATGTTGTTAGACTTATTTCATGTGTTGATCTGTATTGGGAAAACTTGGGTGTTCGATTGTTCGATCGAAAAGTTTAGCATTTTCTATTTATCTGGAATGTGATACAATAATTGGAATTCACAATGAGTTATGAGATAACTGAATGAATGTTGTAAACATAGCACTTTAGTCTCACTTGATCGGTTGCCACGGAATTTTGATGTGATCAAAAGTCCGTTGCAATCACGTAGCGTACGCGGATACTCGCCGGGTAAACTTAATAGACAGCCTCACTCCATAGCCCCAACCAAGTGACTGTAGGAGAACCCCGTCGCCGAAAGCATCCGTTAGGGTGCTCGCGGCAGCGGTGTTCCGCCTTGGTGCACTTCGTCGACGGCGTGGGGGTGCGGCCGCCTACTAAAGTTTGCGACGAGCATTCGATCAGGATGTCGGGAATCTTGTTGAATTGCCCGACTTGATATTGAAAAGAGTTTTCGATTTTGAGACTAAAATGCGGGGTTTATAATTGTTAGGCATGCGATGTCTAAGGAATTCATTCGGTCAGGCATGTGATGTCTGAGGTGGTTGCGGATTCCAACTGTTGTAGTTTTACACTTTCTTTTCTGTGACCGTAAGTGTAATATGTGATATCGCCGGTTTCGTTGCTATATGTCAACGACAATTGGGATGGACATATTTACTTACGTTGATGACATGTGATGTTATGTGTTGCTGGATATGTTATATTGGATCGTCGTGTTTAGAATAGCCGGGGGTTTTTATGTGAGATGAGTGTTTTTCATTTTCATTCATGTAAAAACTAGTATGTAATATTCTTTTATTGGGGCGCTTCCAGGTAGCGGAAGTTGTCACCGTTTGTATATTATTTACTTTTCCGCACTAGGATAGACCCAAGGAGGAGGGCACAAGTAACCGGGTTCTGGAGTCCAGTGGGAGACCAACTCGAGGAGTCGAGTCCGGGTCTCCTAACTCCAGAATTGGTAGGGTTGCTTGCCGCTCTCGTAGGGGTCTAGGGGTGTGGGTTTGGCTATTCATCATGACCGTGGAATCCGTGTTTTATACTGGCTCGTATTGAAAACACGGACGTCCTAGTATATCCAATATTTCATATGTTTCTTCTGCTGCGATATCTGTGATGTGATCATGTGATGTTCTCTGATAGATACAGTATATAGTATATATGATATATTATATAGACGTTACTTATGTTTTACACCCGTGCTAGCCCTGCTCCGCTCTGCCGTTAGTTACCTAACCTAACGGTGCATGAGGGGACATCGAGGCGAATGCGGATGGCATAAGTGTACGTCGTATTTATCTGTAATGTTTAGGTACTTAAATGATGGGACTTCATTAATGTGATTAATGAAATAAAAGAAACCTAAGATGTTGTAGAATCGAATTTCAAAATAAAACAGGTAGCTACAGTTCTTGCTTTGCACAGAGGTATATGAGATATATCCTGCACCTTATTCGATAAGGAAAGGACCGAGATCCCTTCACCTGGAGTGACTCCTTTAGCAATAACTGGCAGATGCTACACACTCGGTTTGTCTTTTGATTGCTTTTAAGTGTTTTTGCTTTGCACAGTGATATATGTGATATATCCCGCACCTCATTCGACGAGGAAAGGACCGACGATCCCTTCATCGGGAGTGACTCCTTTAGCAAAACTAGAAAAGCCTCAAAAACACTCCATTTCAAAATTCATTCGATCCTACAACGATATCAAGTTCATTACGCAATAGGCTTTCAGAAAAACCTGTCGTAGCCCTCCGTCATTTCAGATAAGTACTGGTTAGTATTCGTGCTACGTTTGTTGACTATGTTAAGGCGTAGTGTGCGGTAGCTAATTAGTGCTTATCTGCATAAGCATATGATGTGATTGGATTAGGGTAGTCGTGCGACTTTGTTGACTATGTTAAGGGTCGTGCGGGTGGGTTTAATTCAATCGGGAAATGACGGGTTGAACTTGACTAGCACTTATGATTTGTTGACTATGTTAAGGTCATATAGCTGCTAGGGGCAAAATATTATCGGGAATTTCAAGTGTTAAAATTTGCAATGAGATTGCATACCTTCTATGAGATAGTTGGATCCCGATACCCGCTGCGAGTAAGAGTTACTCCTGGGAGAGTTTTATTCATTACAATTAGCCGATCAAGTAGGTGTCTAGAAAGGTGTTAACGAGGTTACGCCTCTGGGAAAACGAGGTTTACATTAATTAGGTTCGTGCGAAAGCACGGAGGACCTCCCTCAAAGTACCGACACTGGCCTGGCTGAAAGATTGGCGAACTTGTAGTGTGTAATTAATCCCGGCTAGTCTTTCCTTTTAGGGTTTGAAGGAAGATTTGATAAAAAGCAGTGGGAGCCATCCTGATTAGATAAAATAATAACCAATCTATTCTTGAAAGAGCGCACGCTGAGTGTTTTCTTCTCTCTCTCTCCAGGTAGCGACCATATCACGCCTTAATCAAGATAATAATACGGAATATTGACCGAACCCGCTTGTTATACTGAGCTGGGGAACGTTGGTCCCGCTCCAACTTATAATTGTTATAAGACAGAGCAGGAAATTGGGGAATACCAGATTTCCCGTGCCGCCCAAACGAAGAGAGTGCATGCTGATGCGTCATCTTCGGGTGTGTTCGTTACGAAGAACTGTTTCTCTGTATCCTCTATGTCCTGGGTATGTGATACCAGATCAGGATCCCAGATATGTAATATGTTTCATAGGGCTACAGATAGGTAGAGAACTGAGAACGGGTGATAAGTTTCATGAGGCAGAAAACGGGGCAAGTGTTGCAGCCAAGTCTGTTGGTCACTGTCACCCTGTATTACCAATACATTGATTCTGAACGAATGTTATTAGATACCGAACCTGATATGCAAAATCATATCTGTCTCTTTGTTAGTAAAGAAACGATAAAATTTTGTATTGTTGGATAATGTTTTGAACATTTCCTATATCAAAAGTTGATCGGTTCAGGCACGTTATCTAAAAGCATTAATGTTCTAAATCAAACTACAGTTCTTAGTATACAGAACACACACAAGAGGAAGAGTTCAGAAATGAACGAATCCTTCTTGAGGTATTGTAGACTAGGTCAGATCAATGTGACCCGACTAGCTAGAGTTACATAAAGATGCATATTTAAATTAGTTTGAATTTACATCTTGTGAAACTCGCCAGTCATGTCACAAAGATATAATGACACCAGCTCTGTTTATTGGAAACAGAGAAAGAGTTAGTAAACTCTTGGGATGATACATGTTGATGTATGTAGGTCCCCTGTCTACACATGCCAAGACCGGTTCTTTGCACTTCATTACATTCTCTGATAATCTCTCAAGATTCAGACATATGTTCCTGTTGAAACACAAGTCCGAACCTTTTGAGATATTCATAGAATATAAGTTAGAAGTAGAGAACCAAAATACGGGTATAAGTATTATGTCCTTTGATGAGATCAAGGAAGAGAATACTTGAGTACGGAATTCCAGGACTATTCTAAAGGAGAATGAGATTCTCTCTCAGCATTACTCCTCCGTATACACCATAGCACGATGGTATATCGGGGCGGAGCAGATACACCCTATTTGATATGGTGTGCTCTATGATGAGTAATACTGAGTTACCTTTTTCCTTTTGGGAGTTATGCACTTGAGAAGCTGCATACCTATTGAATAGGTTCGAATCAAATCAGTTGCCTACCACTTCATATGTGATATGGAAAGGGAAGAGCCCATATCTTTAGTTAGTTAAGATTTGGGGTTGTCCGGCTAATGTCTAAAAGAAAAATCCGGACAAGCTCGAGGCAAAGTCTGTAATGTAGAACTGGAAAGGTTCCAGCTATACGAACTACAGCAGATGATTTGATAGAACCAAGGGATTCAGTAGATACCAACGAACCTCAGCCTCTCCGCCGATCTAGTAGGGTTCCTCACCCACCTAAGAGATACTTCGGTTTCTCTATGACAGTGGGAGCGAGGATTGCATCATGAGATGATGACCCAACTAGTTTCGAGCAGGCCATCGAGAGTGACGACTCTGTAAGAATGGCTGGATGCTTAGTGATCTGAGATGGAATCCTTATACACCAACAAAGTATGGACTTTGGTTGCTATATCTGAAGGGTTAAATCCCCATCAGGAGCAAGTATATCTTGAGAAGATTACTTGGTGTACTTGGAAAAGTTAAGACTTTCAAAGCTAGACTTGTTAAAGGTTTTCGTCATTGACCAAGCGTGGATCATGATGAAACCTTTTTCAAGTAGCTATGCTTAAGTCCATCCAGATCCTACTTGTCACGGTTACATACCATGACTACGATATCTGGTGGTTGGGTGTCATGACTGCTTTTCTAAATGATGTTTTAGAAGAGAGCGTCTATAAGTACACAGCCAGAGGGCTTCGTAGACAGTGGGAGCAGCGGAAACGTGTGCAAGATGCTTTATTGGATAAAGCAGGCATCGCGGAGTTGGGACGTCTGTTTTGATGGATTAGTCAAAGAGTTTGACATCATCAAAATGGTAGATGAACCTTGTATAAACAAAAAGGTAGTAGGGAGTATGGTGGTGATCCTCGTAGAGTACGTGGATGACATACTCTTGATAAGAAAGGAGTTTCTTATGCTACGCTCGATCAATCTCCGTTTATCACATGGATTCTCCACATAAGGATCAAAGTGATACCTACTAAATCCTGGATTTTGAATCTATGAGATAGATCTAAATGGATGTTAGGAATCTCACTAGTTGTAGTGAGATGGTATCAATCGATCCTGGGGAGAATCACTGGAAAGGTTCCAGGGTGATAAAGACGACTGAATGTCAGTCACAGGCATTGTCTTTACCCTCAGTGAAGGGACGGTATGTTGGAAGAGTTCCAAGCTGGATACCGTGACATACTAGACGATAAAGGCTCGATACATCGCTACTTAAGATGCTACCAAAGAGGCTGTTTGGGTGTATATTGGTTCATGAGATGAACTATGTTCCTCCCATTGTGTGACAATGGAGTTGTGGCTTATGCCAAGGAACGCCGGTCCCATCAGTGATCTAGACATATTCTATGGCAGTATCACTTGATCATGGAGATGGTTGATCTCCAGGGAGATCGAGGTTAGGAGAGTAGGCTTAGAGGACAACACAGCGGATCCACTCACAAAGGCCTGTTCCCAGAGAGAGACTTTTATGGGATGGTTGAGTATGAGATACTACAACCACTGCTATCAGATGGCCCTAGTGCAAGTGGGAGATTGTTAGTTATATGTATGCCCTAGAGGCCATTACTATACATAGGATGTATATTGTAGTGGATGCTGGGACATATATAGGGAGGACTTTCTTGCTCGACATGATAGTATGCTATCTGGTTGCTCTTTACCTTAACGTGTATACTGATTGTCTCTCTGTTACATGTTGGTAAAGCCCTTAGGATGTGTACTTGACTACCTGGACTATGATGCGGATCAACTAGTGGGGACATGGTAGTCCATAAGTACATCCTTCAAAGTCCCTAGTCGTGGGTGTATCGAGACGGGGCATCGATATACCAAAGTAGACTAGCGTATACCTTCTCGACCCATACAGATGGGCGATGGATGATCCCGTATCCATCGGTGTTTGACATCAGAGATGATATACGGGTGCTCAGTAGAGACTGGGTACACTGGACGGACTCGCCGAGAACTCCCAGATGGTATTATACCTCACGTCAGATGGCAGTTCTCTGGTGACACTGGTACAGAGTAGTCTGTTGACCCGAGATCGTCATAGAGTCTTGTGTGGTTCCCACTATGCTTTGATTTCCATCTTACCACGTCCAAGAGGGCGTGCAAAACGGTGGTTTTTGGGTACAGTCCCGAGTCACATGGAGGCAATGAGCGATAGGAGGGGATTCGTCTCTCCCGGTATAGGGAGTTGATGTTGCGCTGTGTTCGATTGGCTATAACAGGAAATCCCTGGCCAGGGTTGCTGAGATGTACTGGTAAGTGTTACCAGTAGTTTCTCGATCAGTTATAGACCTCATATCGACACGACTTATTGAGCTATTGGGGTCTGACGTTTACCACCCCTAGGCGAGATATGCGACATATCAGACGATCAGACCGGACTGTACGGTAGTGTTACTGGTCGGATTCACTGGAGTGTGAGCGGGCTTGCTCGTCGATCTTCAGATCGCTCAATACCCGGGTGGCCGTTACGTTTAGCAGACCGCTTGCGGCTTGTGGGTGTTTGATATGATCATCGCCTGCTGCCGGCGTATTGACGAGTCTTTAGAGTCCTACACAGAGGTTTCCTGGCTCAAGCGAAACGAAATAGGAGTGCATATGAGATATGTGCGGGACCGAGAATAATGCGTGTATGTGATACCGTATTCCATTCTCGCGATGAATGTATCGATTAGGTTATATGCGATATATCCTAGTTATCGAATCAAAGGTTGATTCGATAAGCCGATACATAGGATACTGGTCGGTTATATGCGATATGACCGGATCGTTAAATCAAGTGTTGATTTAATGATTTAATGTATAATTATATATTTGATATATTACTTTGCATTAACTAGTATTGGTTCACTTTAAATGGATTTTCTCACTCGGATGTGCGCATTACATATGCGATATGATTTTGTGCACTTGATTGTATCATGTTTGATGATACATGTTTACTTGGTTAAGTGCAAAGAATTAAACCATGGTTAAAAGAATGGCTAGGGTTTCATTTCCTTTATTTATTCATTTATTTATTTGTTTATTCATTTTGGAAAAGAAGAGAAAAGAATGGTTGCTAGTTTTGGAGTTTAGTTGAAGCTTCATGAAGCTTTGATCAAGTCAACCATTCTTATCTCATCCTTAACCCTAACCATTCCCACTAACCATGATTCATTCTCTACACTTGACTATAGTTAATGATATGATAAGTATTTGTTTTTCTATTATTTTTAATTAACTTATCATATATTTCTTTCTTCTTCTTCTTCATTTCTTCAAGTGAAGAAAGCTTGCCTCCATCAATGGCAAGTGATGAAAAACAGTGAGAAATCCAAATCTAAAGTCTACCCACTTCCTATTTCTTCATCCTCTACCTCTTGCCAAGTAGTAAAGTGTGTTTTCTTCACAAGTTTCATGACTTGGTGAAGTGAGAGCTTGATCTTGCGATGCTTCGACGTAGATCATCTTCGGCATGGACATCGACGACCTAGCTCGCTTTTTCTCCGACGAAGCCGACTCTAGAGCCCGGATTCCTTTTGGACAGCGGAGATGACTTCGTTGCGGAGCTACGGAGGTGGAGCACCGGATCTACAAAGGTTGTATTTCCGTATCTTGTAGTTAAGTGTTAACTAGTTAGCTTTTTCGCCTAGTTTTCTAGCAAACGATCCGTAGTCGGGTCTCTCGGCACCTATAAATTTTTATATTGGCATGTTCGATGCCTTGTGTGACCTCACTAGGGTGCCTAGGAACCCTACATCAACGACCTATGTTGTTTTTTCAGAGAGTTATGTGCTAAAACACTGGAGGTTGCGACGCTGGATAAACTAGAAAATTCTATTGCGTTGATACTTTGCAAGTTTGAGCGTATTTTCCCACCGTCATTTTTCGATATCATAATACACTTGACGGTTCATCTTGCAACTGAGGCGAAGTTAGCCGGACCAGTACAATATCGATGGATGTATCCCGTCGAGAGGTACGTGTAATTTTTCGTTTCGCGCAATTTATAAATTTATTGTTGTCATGTATGCCCGTATTTATTTATTCAACATATTCTCATTAGGTACCTCTACACTCTTAAGAAGTATATACGCAATAAAAATTGACCAGAGGGTTCTATCATGCAAGGTTATCTTCTTGATGAAGCAACCACATTTTGTTACCGCTATCTGTACGAGAACATTGAGACAAGGCTTAACCGACCACGAAAAATTCAAGACGGGCCATATGGTAAAGCCGAGTATAAGAGCGTAGACACTATGTTTATCAACAAGATATACCGGTTTATCTTGCTTAATTGCGCATATCTTGAACAAATTAGAGAGTAAGTTCTTTTGGATTAATTGTTATATCTGTGTTTGTGTGTGTATGAAATGACATAATATTAATGTCACAATTACTTGTCGAAAACAGAACTCATTTTAACGAGGTACGTGAGGGGCATCTTGATTGGAACGAAGAACGTTTGGAAAAATACCATCAGGATAATTTTTTTGATTGGGTCACAGATCATGTAAGCTATTCGAATAACATTTTATTGCTATCAGTTTTAATATAAACTTGTATCGTTATGTATTTTGTCGTAAAATTTGTTTTGTTAGATCCACGATCCGAACTTGTCTGCATCATTTGAGAGTGATTCAAGACGTTTAGCTCAATTTCCTAGTATGGAGGTTGCATATTACAAAGGATTTGGTGTCCTTGGATACAAATTTGAAGTTAAGGACATAGAAACATCTAGAACCACTCAGAATAGTGGGATTGCGACGGTAGGATCGGACGGTATGATTTACTATGGGTACTTAAATTGTATACTCGGCATCCACTATCCCGGACGATCAGAACCCTTTTATATATTCCAGTGTACTTGGTACGATCCGCGAACCGATACGGACAGGTGGAGAAGCAGTCTTGGGACTTGGAAAGATGAATATGGATTGACCAGTGTGAACACACTTCGATTTTACGGTCAGGACGATCCGTTTATCTTTCCGAACCAAGCGTTCCAAGTATACTACTCACAGTGTTTGAAGAATCCGGAGTGGAGTGTTGTATGCCGATGGAAACCCAGAGATGTCTACGATGTCCCAGAATACGAGGACAGCGATGAGGACGAAGAAGAGAGAAAGCTTAAAGTGCTCCGACCGTCTGTTTCGAAGGACGGGTTGTCTTCGACTGATCATGAAGTTATGTGGGTTAGAAATGACATCGACGATGAAATCCAAGTAGATATGTATGATGCGCCCACGAAACGAAAAAGGTTATCAGTAATGTTATATTATTACTTCACATTTTACGCTCTAGATCATATATAGTCAATACTTTTAATGATTGTCTAATGCGTCCACGAACCGTTTATCTAGATTTGATGACGATGTCGGGAGCAGCGAGGGGCGGCAGGAGCTCCAGCCGCGGCAGAGGCAGAGGCAGAGCGGTTCTGCCGCCCGGAGAGCTCCATAGGGAGCTTCAGAGGGCCGGTCTTGCACCCAGATCGGAGACCCCTTCGGATGCCTCCTTCCGTGTTGATTTGGCCACACCTCCAGGTATACTGCACGCATATCCATTTTGAATGTAATATTACAGATATTCATGCATGTTTATGTCAAAATTACTTATATTGTCTAGTTGTTGGTGATGCGTCCACATCTGGGACAGAGGCCACCCCCGCTCCTCCAGGTATGTTTATATATCATATAGTGTATGTATATTGATTTAGAATGCTATATCATAAATACACACATTCCTTTTGCTCTTACTTAGCAATTTTTATTATTGTCTAGCTGTAGGTGGTGACACCACCGCACCTGCGGGTATGTTTATATATCGTATAGTGCATGCATATTGATTTAGAACGTTATATTATTGATCTACACATTCTTTTTGCAATTACTTATATAATCTATTTTTAATTGTCTAATTATAGGTGGTGCGTCCACACCTTCCACAGGGGCCACTCCTGCCGCTTCCATACCCTCCGCATCGTCTGCAGGTTAGTATGAATAAATTTAAAATATTTATTCATTTTACATATGCTCTATAGAATAAATATGAACTTCATGGAAATTTAGCGTCGATGTTTATTATATAGTTGGAGGGGATGCGTCCGGGTCCGGGACCCCGGTTGTTCCTCACCGGAGGAACTACCGTCCTGCTCGTGCTGCTGCCCGGGCCCAGGCTCGTGCGCTAGTCACCGGAGGTATATATCACACTTGAATTTTTGTTTAACCTTAATTTCTTAATACAACTTTGTCTTATTATTGATTGTCTTGATATTTCGTGCAGACGCAGGGCCTCCCCATCCCCAGAGAGGGACTCGAGGCCCGAATCAGTCCCATAGGCTGAGGCCTGATAGAGCTAGGGGGGAGGCAGCATTCCCCCTTTTTTTACCCTTGACTATCGCTATACCAGTCCTCATGCCGAGAGGTTCGGCCGGTATTTGGGGGACGAGAGCCGGATCGTGAAGAGCTATCCACTTCACGTTAAGTGGGGCGAGCAGCACCAGCGCTCATTCCCCCTCTTCTTTGATCATGCTCGGGTATGTATTAATATATATTTTCATTTGATCTATCCAATATATTTATTATTAACACTTGCAATCTAATAACAATGTTTTTTTTGTATTTTCAGTTGGATTACGATTTTCAGCCTGTAGCCGACCCTGATCACCCGGGGAGGGTGCTCGACCTTCATGCTCTGTACAATGGCCTGATGAAGAACATGCAGGCCAAGGTCCGATACAACAGGAATGAGCTGAAGGCCGACTGCTACTCCCTGTGGATGGTGACCCCCGAGGCAGAGAGAGCGGCCCTCCTATCTACTCCGGCGTTTGCGAGAGTCGACGTAGAGACATGGCCTCTATTGTGCGCTTATTTCGACTCCCAACGCAAACAGGTATGTATTTTAAATTTAATTCATTATTTATGATAAAATTTATTTCTTTGTGTTTCTTAATTAGAAAACTAAATGTTAATGCGTTGTGCAGAAACAGGCCGCTCACAATACGGAGAACAGGAAGTCGGCGAAGAGGGGTCGCCCCACTTACACAGGTGGCTCGAGGAACATTACTCGAGCCATGGAGTTATCGGTAAATTAAGAGTTATTCTCTAATATTCTGCAATATTAAGAGTTATTCTCTAATATTTCTAATATTAAGAGTTACTTTCTAATATTGCAGACATCTCGGACCGTGGCGTCAGGTGGTACACCGAGCGTGCTGTCCGCATATCTTGCCGTCCACGGCACCTCGACAGATCCCGCCACGGGCGAGCTTCGATATCCCGACGTCGCTACCCAGGAGTACTGCGTAAGTGTTAATATTTTTTCTACCCAAATTTGAAATTTTAGTTTTGGAAGGTTCAAGTTTAAATTTTATACTTGTACTTTACTGCTTAATGTGGGTGTAGGAGCGGGTGGTTGAGCAGGCCCAGGCCTCGGGGATCGATTTTACCGGACAGAACGATCCGAGGCTGCTGACCCCAGTTCTGGATGCCGCACACAGAGGGCACCACGGAGGTTGGGAGAGAGGCCGGGGATTGGGCCCTAGCAGGGCCCATATGAGGTTGGACTCCACCCCGGCGGTTACTTCCTCCGTCTCCAGTGACCGACATGTCCATCAGGAACTGGATAGCTTGAGAGCCACCGTTCAGGAGTTGAAGGAGATGCTGGTATGTATACTACTTTATAGTAAAATATCATTTCATATTATATACATATCAACATATTCATAATTAGTACGTAGCTTGAGCTTATTTGGTTTTAGACTTAAGTTTGATTAATCATACATACATATGTAATTAAAATAAACAACGCTTTTCCAAACTAGATATCCAAACAGGGTTTCGAAATAACTTAATAATGATACGAATTCGAATAAAACACAGTTCTTACACGCTTCTTACACACGTTATGTCCAGACGCGACAGGGTAGATCGGCCGAGCCTCCACATGCATCTCCTTCGGCTGCGGCTCCGCAAGCCACTACATCGGCTGTGGTTCCGCAGACAGCTCCTGTAGCTCCATCGCCCACTCAGACTCCCGCAGCCGCGGCTCCGCAAGCGACTACCTCGACGGCGGCTGCGCAGACCACATCGCCAGCTCCACATGCCGCTCAGACTCCCGCTCGCGACGAATTGCAGAGTTTATTTACCGAGGAGCAGGTGCGCGTTATTCTATCGTTATTCAGAGGTGGAGCTGGACCGAGCTAGGGTAGATTTTTGGTTCTTATTTTTTGAAACATGTATTTATTTATATCAAACACATTGTACTACATTTTGAAACGATATTGATATTGGTTTGTATTTATATCATATTCAGTTTTTGGGTTTCTTTTGTATATTATATATATGCGTGAGATGTGATTATGAATACTGCAATATATGATTTGATTGATGTATATATTATTGTGCACAGGGCGGGAAAAAATCAAGCAGCCCATTTTTTAAAAAAAAATACAGACAATATGTACCTACGGATTAATCCGTAGGTACACATGTTGCCCCTACGGCTTTATCCGTAGGGGCAAAATATCAGCAGTAACTGATATTTCCCCCCTGATCTCAGTGCCAGGGGGTTGGGAATGCCCCTACGGACATATCCGTAGGGGCCACTGCCTCTCCCCTACGGCGTTATCCGTAGGGGCCAAATATCATGAATCCTGATATTTTGCCCCTACGGAAACGTACTTACGCATATATCCGTAGGGGGTAGTACATGGACCTACGGATATGTCCGTAGGTACAAGTAATATATTAAAAAAAACCGTAAATAATATAAAATGTTATACCCTACGGCTTAATCCGTAGGGGCTACAGGACCTACACATAAATCCGTAGGGGCAAGAATTTGCCCGTAGAGGCAAGTTCAGGGCCTCAACTTGCACCTGCGGCCTTTGCACCTATGGGGTATTTTTTCGCCCCTACGCATATATCCGTAGGGGCAACCCTTATTTGTAGTAGTGTGTGGTAGCTTCCTGGGTGCCTACATGTGTCACTGTGTTCGCAAAATTATTTTTAGTGCCCCGGGGTTACTCCAGATTCCATAATAGCCTCACAATTCACACATTTATCCGATGTCGGGGTTTCTAAATCCGTGTTTTAGGTTCATCCCCTGTTCTAGGTCAGTAAAACACTACTCAAGCCTTGTTAACAGCCACTAAGCATCACCCAATCTACACAACACTCAAACCCTTCACTAGAAATTTCTAACATCACTAAACGAGTTCTAAGTTAAACCAAAATGCTAGGAATTTAAACTATCCTAACATGGAAAGAGATATACCTCCCATGGCAACCCAAGAAAACCCTAGCTCGACCAAAGTCACCAAAATCGAAATTTGCTTGGTCCAATGTGTAGAGGGTGAAGAGGGGATTAATTTTTGTGAAAGGGGTTTAGGGATTTGTGGATTATTTGGAGATGGATCTAGGGCTTTAAGTAGAGGGAAGTGGGGTTGAGGAAGATGAAAAGGGAGAAGAAAAATGATGCGGGGGAAAGGATTATGCAGCAGTAACCCCCCCCCCTCTCTCTCACTTATTCACACACTCTCTCTCTCCAATCATACCATTTTTACCCCTTTTCAATTTCTTTTTCTTTTCTCCTTTAAACTTTAAAACCGAAACACAAAACACCCATAAAACAACACAAATGTGACAACACATAACCAAATGCAACATGACATGGTGCACTAGGCATGGAAAACTGTAGAAATACGGATTTGGCTTAATCGCGATTAGTTGTGCACTAATCGGGTTTTTATCAAAACTGCATATAATAAATTTTAAAAATGCCAAATCCTTTAAATATATTTTTAAATGAATAAATCATTTTAATTTCCAATTATTTCACAATTATTGGTATATATTTATACCCTTTTTCAAAAACCCCAATTTCACAAATCGGACAGTTTTCGAGAAATATATTATTTTAATATTAAATTCCAAAAATAATATTTTATATTTTCTGAAATGTTAGAGGGCTATACTCCGACACGACTTATTGCGCTATTAGGGGTCTGACGATTACCTCCCCCCTAGGCCCGATATGCGATACTCTTAGACGAACAGACCGGACTGTACAGAGATTGTCGCATACAGGCTCGGTAGGAGTTCGGATGAGTTAGCTCATCGGCCTTCTTATCGACACATACCTGGGTAGCCATAACGTGCAACTTGTACCGCTTGCGGCTTGTGTTCAAACCCACTGCCAGCGTAGTGTCGAGTCTTTAAAGTCCCACATAGTGAGTTTCCCTGCACCGGGCAAAAGGTGTAGAGGCCGTATGGTTTTACGGAAGGGCTTCGATCACTTACGTGTACTTGTGCACGTATGATGATCGGGCAAATAATACTAGTGGGCTTTGGTTTAAGCCGGATCCTAGTATTATATTGATGGATTTTTTCGTCTCTTTGTATTCGTGTTCTTCGGAATGCGGATGCGGGTATGTATATATGGATGAAGGGCATTCTAGTAATTAGTTCGGAAAAGCTTCTAGAAGGGGACACCTATTAGGGTTTTTATTCTATTATGGATTAAAACAAAATGGGTGGAGAAATGAAGTGGATTTTGGACATTGAATCTAGCATGGCTACTGACTCACTCTTGACAAAATAGATATTTTGTGAAGCTTATGAGATATTTTTTTGTAAGATATTTATCTCCAAAATATCATTTTTGCTTCATTCTTTTGTAAGATATTTTTCCTCAAGCCTCTTCTCTTCATCAAAAACCCTAAAAGCTCTAATGTGTTGAGAATCCTAGGGTTGCAAGAGACAAATCTGTAACACCTTAGAATGCGATTAGTATTAATTAAGCGATAATGTGAGTTTTTAGTAAAAAAGTTTACCAAAATAGTTTACACATATTTTATAAAAATTAATTAATATTTTATTATTATTTATTTTGGGTTTGCACATACTTGTGCATGTTAACCTAGGGTTAATTAGGGTTAACCATGCTAAAGTAGTCATGGCACCTTAACCTCATTCATTTAAGTTATATGTATTTATTTAAATTAGTTAGTTTTAAAAAAAGGTTTAGATTTGGTTGACTTGAGAAAGAGAGAGAGAGGGTTGACATGCATCATGAGGCATGAGGCATGCATGGCTTGCATTTAATGAAAAGAGAGAAGGGGCATGTCTAATCTCACACCCCTATTTCCCTCACCCTCACTCATACACTCCCTCACTCTCACCTTATTCTCTCATTCTCATATTATTCTTCATCTCATTTCCCTCATCCGCTCAAACTGAAACCCTAACCCAAATCCTCACAAACCCAAAAAAAATCTTCACTAAACCCCACTAAAACCCTTCACAAGTCAAGATTAAGCCACTAAGATGACTTGGAGTATGGAAAGCTAGGATTTTGAGCAAATGTGGATAGGTAACAATCCCTAACTGTTAATTAGGTTGTTATTATGTTGTGTTGCTTAGTAGTTGTGGTTTAGAACACTAAAGATATAGTTTTGAGCACATATCGTATTTTTAGTGTCATATTAGGGTCACTGTGATCTGCTACGACCATGAATTTTTACTAGAAAATCTAGCAATATAGTTGTGTTTTACTAGAGGCCCTGAGTGTTCACCTGAAACCCTGACCCCACCATTCACTGTTCGACCGGCGAGACAGGGGGAAATTCCGGCGAGCTCGGCATTTTGGGAGCCAGGGGTGTTGTGATTTTGTGGGTAGCTGTCTGTGTGCTATCCTGGGTGTTTGGTACTGCTAGATTTTTATATAGTGACTGTAGGTAAAATCTGGGAGCACTTAGATAAATTTAGGCATTTCGGCAAAGTGCGATACGATTGATCCGACGTGGTTTAAGTGTTTCGGGTAGCTTGCTGTCGTGGGTTTATTTTGGCGATGTCGCTACATACGTTAGCCGCTAAGCGAACCCTTTTGTAGCTTAAGGGAACCGATTCGTTAATTGGAGTTGTATTCATTTATTATTGTGTAGTTTGCTAAATACACGCGTTATTGTGTTGTGTGTTAATAGGATCGCAAGCGGGGACTTCGGACGTTACGAAGAAAGGAAAGCAGGTGGTTGGATTTACTTAGCTCGAGATCATCGGTGAGTAGATTTAACATCTACGGGGAAATCGCCCGTATAGCATTAAGCGTCATGGCTAGATATGATATTATAGTTGCATGTTTATATGCATATATGTTGATTGTGCATGAGCATCATTGCATACCATTACTTGTTGTGTCTTGACTTAGTACCTAGTAGACACTGCACCATTATTGACGGTTCCTGTTGCACGAGCACTAAATTGTATGGTACACCCACACCGTCGGTAATTGCCATGACACGCACAACCTATACACATATGTGGTATTGTATTTGTTATTGACATTGAGACATTGATTCTTGTTCTATTGCGCATATGAAATGCATCGTGCATACATAGCTATGTGTACACCCTTATATAATGTTGCATTTGATTTTGGAGAAATTGGGAACCGCATGATATATTTAAAAACCGGATTCATTTAAAAAAGCGGTTTCCCTTGATATGCTCATATTACTGTTCTATGTTGCATACATCATATTTCATAGATTTACGCATTGAGATACGGATTTCATATGATTTATGGATTTGAGAACCGTGGGGATATTTCAAGAAAGTATGCATTGTTTTGAAAACCCGGTTTCTATTGATATGATATTTCGATGCGTCCACCATAAGTTTTCTTGGTTCTGAGACTTGTGTTAGAAACCCGATTCGAGGAGCTGATGATCCGTTTGTGGGTTCATGGTGGGCCCGGTATGGTACCCTGGGGCAAGAAAGGGAAGTTGTGCAGTAGATGATGAGCCTGGCAGAGGGACTACTACCTACCGGTTATTGGTTGGACCTGGCGGTTATCTGGAGGATACCGACCGGAGACGAAAGATGGATATGGGCCAATCCGGATTGACGGAGCCCGTGGGCCGATCCAGACTGACGGAACCCGAGTTATGTGGATTTACGTGTCGATGTTGGACACGAATTTTCATGATGTGTTCGAGTGCCGATGTTAGGCACTTAGGTTCCATGAGATTTACAGGATATGAGGGCCGATCAGAGTGACGGCGCCTGAGATATTGGGATTTGGGGTGTCGTTGACACCAATTTTTCCACAATGATGATTCATTGATGATGATATATTTTATCCCATGCTCAGCAGTTATTTGATATGCATTGGTTCATGTATTTGTAGTACCTGATAGAGTGCCTTGATCATGATTGTTGCATATCCATATTGCCAAACTTATGCTATCAGATTGCATGTGATAGATTATCGCTGTACGTGCATACCTAGGATTATCTGTATGATGTTACTTATTATTCATGAGTTGGCAACTCACCCCCGTTGTGCTACAGTGTTTTGTAGGCTTGACCCTCAAAGTAGTCGCGGCAGGGCTACTTATTGTATTTTTTTCAACGAATACCGCTACGGTTGGCTGTGAGGTCGTTTGGTATAGGTGGGTCGTGGTTATCCGACTTCATCTATTGTACATCTTATTGTATCTAGTATTCTTCATCTACCATTTCCATTTATTGACTTAAAGATGAGTTGTGAGGACCGATATTGTATATTTTGTGACTCTGGGTGTCGTGCTCGTGTGAGCCGGCCTTTCTTATGCAGTTTTACCTCTTTATGCTGTTTTTCATTTATATTGTCTATTTCTTCGCTAAGGCGTCGTATATATACTTGTGGTGGTCGTTTCCGCCTTTGGGCGTGATTTGCTCCCGTTTAGGGATGCTTTATTTATATACTATGTTTGTACCCGTTTCGGGGCTAGTTTTTACAGAGGAGGTGCTGCCGAAATTTTTAAGAAAATAAACTTAAGTTTAATGATTTTTACTTGAGATTTCCAAATGTTTTTAACAATGTTTTTATCGCTTACTTCTTTGATGGTTTAGATTTCTGGGTTTTCGGCTTACTTAAATTGCGTTACGCCTGTTGACGTCACATGGTTTAAGTGCCGGTCATGTGCCTAAATTTTAGGTCGTGACAAAATCACTCCATCTTCTGACTCTACACAACCTAGAACGTCTAGTTTAGCGAACTAGAAGACGTAGTTACCTCGGATTTGAGGTAGGAGCTCGGACTATAGACTCTCGGGTGGATCGTCTTTGACTCGAGGAGGCCGTCAAGGTTGCTACGATCCTTGGAGCCGACGATGAGTAGAGGACAGCAATGAAGACCTGATGGACATGTATCGTGAGGTATAACTTCGTATCCGAGTAGTTAAATCTCTAGTAGTTTGCTAGCTATGGTTTATGTTCGATCCTTCAGTGTTGCGAAGCCCGTAAAAATTATTTTTTGCTATTTCCGCCTCCCCGCGAACACGTGGGGTGCGCGACATCGACTTACACAAGTAGTCTTTTCCACCTGATTGCCGGACATACCTGAAGATCCTTCAACATTCTTTTAGTTTTTGCTAAGAGGGCTACTTCCCATGGAGCTTCTTCCATGAGTGAGCATTATTCCCCCTACGCGTCAACCTTTTTAGGAGCGCGCTTCTAGGGAGGGTTTACCCTCTAGTTATGAGACAGCGTAAACTTTCCCTACCGGTACTGGTCTTCAACCCAATTTTTTAAGATGTAGTAATCCTCAATTGGGTGGCTCACTATTCTGTAATAGGAGCAATAATTGGGGTTGTTGACGTCGCCAGGTTGCGCTGGACGCCGTGGGTCTGGCAATGTAATGAGATTATTATGCATCACCGGTTCAAACAGTTTTCTCATCTTGTCGCGGGAAAATGAGTAAGCATGTCTTAGCCTTTCTTCCAAGGACAGGCGTAGACACACATTGTTTTGGCGAGCAGCCGGTTTTGGGCCATTTGGCTATTGTTGCGTGTTGGCAATGAAGGCTTCTTTCCCTTTTCCCTTGTTATTTCAAGGGTCCTTATTTAAGAAGGATGGCCCATAGCCCATCTGATCCATCTGGGCCAACATGTATATCAGCGCCTGGAAGGTTGTGGGTTTGAAGAATGTCATGAACTGGGACATAGTCGATTTAGGATCGAAGGTCCCGATGAACATGCCCACGGCTGGAGATTCTTCAATGCGTTGTTCGCATTTAGACTATAGGTTTCACCACCAGATCACATATTGGACCTAAGTTTCTCTCGGCTTTACCCTGGCATTGATCGGTGCCATGATCGGCATGCGTTCACTTACACGGAAGAAACGTTGCGTGAATAGTAGTTCTATTTCTGTGAAGGTTTTCATAGAGTCGTTTGGGAGCTCCGGGTATGTTTCTGACAAGCTTTCGACAAATTGGCGAAGCAACAATTTGTCATCGCCTCCAGTATTGCCGCATAGTGCTCTAAATTATGTGACATGCTGGTGAAGATTACCCGTTCCTTTGTAGACGTGGAACTTAGGGATTGTATAACCCGGCGGGTACTTAATTTGGTCATAACAGGCCGGATATGGTCGCCCGATTCTAACGAGTTAGTTGGTAGCTTCACTGGCCTGGTAAGTGTTAGTTATATGTATGCCCTAGAGGCCATTACTATACATTAGATGTATAATGTAGTGGATGCTGGGACATACGTAGGTAAGACTTTCTTGCTCGACATGATAGTACGCTATCTGGTTGCCCTTTATCTTAACATGTATACTTTCTGTCTCTCTGATTACATGTTGATAAAGCCCTTTGGATGTGTACTCGACTTCCAGGACTATGATGCAGATCATACTAGTGGGGCCTGGGTAGTCCATGAGTACATCCTTCAATGTTCCTAGTCGAGGGAATATCGAGACGGGGCATCGATATTCCAGAGTAGACTAGCGTATATCTTCTTGACCCATGTGATGGGCGATGGATGATCCCATATCCATTGGTGTTTGACGTCAGAGATGGTATACGGGTGCTCAGTGGAGACTGGGTACACTGAACGGACTCGCCGAGAACTCCCAGATGGTATTATACCTTACGTCAGATGGCAGTTCTCTGGTGACACTGGTGCAGCTTAGTCTGTTGATCCGAGATCGTCATAGAGTCTTGTGTGTCTCCCACTGTGCTTTGATTTCCACCCTACCACGGCTCTACTGAGTCGTGCAAACAGGTGGTTTTTGGGTACAGTCCCGATTCACATGGAGGCAATGAGCGATAGGAGGGGATTCGTCTCTCCCGGTATTAGGGGTTGATGTTGCGCTATGCTCGACTGGCCATAACAGGAAATACCTGGCCAGGGTTGCAGTGATCTACTGGTAAGTGTTATCAGTAGTTTCACACATGTTATGGACCGCACGTCGGCATGACTTATCAAGCTACTGGGGTCTGACGTTTACCACCCCTAGGCGAGATATGCGACATATCAGACGAACAGACCGGACTGTACGGTAAGTGTTACTGGTTGGATTCACAGGAGTGTGAGCGGGCTTGCTCATCGATCTTCTGATCACTCAATACCCGGGTGGCCGTTACGTTTAGCAGACCGCTTGCGGCTTGTGGGTGCTTGATATGATCATCATCTGCTGCCGGCGTATTGACGAGTCTTTAGAGTCCTACACAGAGGGTTCCTGGCTCAAGAGAAACGAAATGGGAGTGCATATGAGATATGTGCGGGACCGAGAATAATGCGTGTATGTGATACAGTATTCCATTCTCACGATGAATGTGTCGAATGGTTGTATGCGATATAACCTAGTTATCGAATCAAGGATTGATTCGATAAGCCGATACATTGGATACTAGTCGGTTATATGCGATATGACCGGATCGTTAAATCAAGTATTGATTTAATGATTTAATGCATAATTATATATTTGATATATTACTTTTCATTAACTAGTATTGGTTCACTTTAAATGGATTTTCTCACTTGAAGTGCACAAGTTGTATATGTGATATACTTTTGTGCACTTGTTTGTATCATGTTTGATGATACTTGCTCACTTGGGTTTGTGTAAAGAATTAAACCATGGTTAAGTTAATGATTAGGGTTTTGTTTGTTTAATTACTTATCTATTTATTTATAATTCTTATTTTGGAAAAGATAAAGAAAGAATGGTGGCTTTGTTTGTTTGTTTGTTGAAGCTTCATGAAGCTTTGAACAAGTCCACCATTCTTGTCTCATTCTTAACCCTAACCATTAAAACTAACCATGGTATATTCTCTACACCTAACCAAGGTTAGGATATGATAAGTATTCATATTGATTTTCTTTTTAGGATATACTTATGATATTCTTTCATCATCATCATCTTCATCTTGAACAAGAAGAAAACCTAGCCACCATCAATGGCAACTAGTGAAAATGAGTGAGAAATCCAATTCTAAAGTAAACCCACCTCCTATTTCTTCATCCTCTACCTCTTGCCAAGTAGTATAGCGTGTTTTCTTCACAAGTTTCATGACTTGGTGAAGTGGGAACTTGATCTTGTGATGCCTCAACGTAGATCATCTTCGGCATCGAAGCCGACGACCAAGTCCGCCCTTTTCTCCGATGAACTTGATGCTAGAGTCATGGATTCCATTTGGACAGCGGAGGGACGTCATCACGGAGCCTAGGAGGTGGTGGACCGGATCTATAAAGGTTGTAGCCCCTTTCCTTTTAAGTTAAAGTTGTTTACTTGCATCGCATCACCTATACATCTAGTTAACGATCCGTATTAGGGTTTCTCGGCACTTGTAAAATTTGAATTGGCCATGTTTGATGCCTTGTGAGACTTCATTAGTGTGCCTAGGAACCCTACAGTGGTATCAGAGCCTAGCTAGAGCCTTAGGCGATGCGTTGACGGAGTTAGAAGTCCGATCGAACCGAAACCCTAATTCAAACTTGCTCTCTGTACATTTTCTGAAATCGTGGATTTTTGAGAATTAAAAATATGCAGAAAACCCAGTAGGAGATTCTAAGAATTACTGAGAAGCCTGTACTCCTGAGTCCATCAAAGCGCGGCGGAACCGCGGCATTAGCATGCTAATGCGGCGGTTCCGCGGCCCTTTAGTCTCCTCTTGCATTGAATTTTGCACAGTAATTCCTATTTTGCAGTGCTGAGTTTTCTGGGAATTTTTAATATTTACTCAAGAGTTGAGTTTTCTGGGTTGTATTAGGGACTCGGTGTATCGATCGGATTGTCTAATTTTGTCGGTGTGTTTTTCCGGGTAATTTTAGAATATGTTAAAAAGTTCGACCGGATATAAATACCCACTTTTTTCCCTGCCGGGAAATTTCCAATTGTTGGATTTTTCTGTAGTTTAATCACGTTCTAAGTAGTGCAAGTAACGCGATGGTCCCTCTAGAAGACAACAAACCTTAACTCGATTATGTGACCGTCTTGAACTGCCCTTTGAACCTTCGGGTTTGGGGCAGTACGGCGTGCCACATGTGAGGCGTTGGCTTGACCCTTCTACGGCTGGACCGTTGGTACTGAGGCATGAACTGAATGTTTTTAGACTTATTTCATGTGTTGAGCTGTATTGGGAAAACCTGGGTGTTCGATTGTTCGATCGGAAAGTTTAACATTTTCTGTTTATCCGGAATGTGATACAACATTTGGAATTCACAAGTAGTTATGAGATAACTGAATGAATGTTATAAATCTAGTAGTTTAGTCTCACTTGATCGGTTGCCACGGAATTTTGATGTGATCAAAAGTCCGTCGCAATCAGGTAGCGTACGTGGATATTCGCCGGGTAAACTTAATAGACAGCCTCACTCCATAGCCCCGACCAAGTGACTGTAGGAGATCCCCGTCGCCGAAAGCATCCGTTCGGGTGCTCGCGGCAGCGGTGTTCCGCCTTGGTGCACTTTGTCGACGGCGTCAGGGGTGCGGCCGCCTACTGAAGTTTGCGACGAGCATTCGATCATTGTCTGGAATCTTGTTGAATTGCCCGACTTTATATTGAAAAGTGTTTTCGATTTTGAGACTAAAATGCGGGGTTTATAATTGTTAGGCATGCGATGTCTAAGGAATTCATTTGATTAGGCATACGATGTCTAAAGAGGTTGCGGATTCCAACTGTTGTAGTTTTACACTTTCTTTTCTGTGACCGTAAGTGTAATATGTGATATCGCCGGTTTCGTTGCTATATGTCAAAGACAATTGGGATGCGCATATTTACTTACGTTGATGACATGTGATGTTATGTGTTGCTGGATATGTTATATTGGATCGTCGTGTTTGAATAGCCGGGGGGTTTTATGTGAGATGAGTGTTTTTCCTTTTCATTCATGTAAAAACTTGTATGTAATATTCTTTTATTAAGGCACTTCCAGGTTGCGGAAGATGTCACCGTTGATGTATATTATTTACTTTTCTGCACTAGGATAGACCCAAGGAGGAGGGCATAAGTAACCGGGTTCTAGGGTCCAGTGGGAGACCAACTCGAGGAGTCGAGTCCGGGTCTCCTAACCCTAGAATTGGTAGGGTTGCTTGCCGCTCTCGTAGGGGTCTAGGGGTGTGGGATTGGCTATTCATCACGACCGTGGAATCCGTGTTTATTACTGGCTCGTATTAAAAACACGGACGTCCTAGTATATCCAATATTTCATATGATATTTTCTGCTGCGTTATCTGTGATGTGATCATGTGATTTGTTCAGATAGATATAGTATATAGTATATATGATATATTATATTGACGTTGCTTATGTTTTACACCTGCGCTAGCCCTTCCTCGTTCTGGCGTTAGTTACCTAACCTAACGGTGCAGACGGGACATCGAGGCAAATGCGGAAGGCATAAGCGTACGTTATATTTATCTGTGATGTTTAGGTGGACTTAAATGATGGGATATTCATTAATGAGATTAATGAAATAAAATAAACCTAATTGATGTTGTGGAATCGAATTTCAAAATAAAACAGGTAGCTACAGTTCTTGCTTTGCATCGCGGTGTTCATTATAGAACATCCTGCACCTTATTCGATGAGGAAATGACCGAGATCCCTTCACCGGGAGTGACTCCTTTAGCAATAACTGGCAGATGCTACAACCCTCGGTTTGTCTTTTGATCGCTTCTATAGTTTCTGCTTTGCACAGTGATATATATGATATATCCCGCACCTCATTCGACGAGGAAAGGACCGACGATCCCTTCACTGGGAGTGACCTCTTTAGCAAAACTAGAAAAGCCTCAAAAACATTCCATTTAAAAACCATTTGATTCCGCAACGAGATCAAGTTCAAAGCGTTAAAGGTTTTCACAAAAACCATTCACAACCCTCCGTCATTTTAGGAAGTAGAGAACTTAGTATTCGTGCTGTGTTTGTTGACCTTAGTTAAGGCACAGTGTACGGTAGCTAAGTGATGTCTTCCTACACCGCATATGATGCGATTAGTTAGGACAGTCGCGTGACTTTGTTGACCTTAGTTAAGGGTCATGTGGGTGGGTCTACTTAATCATGAAATGACGGGTAGAACTTGACTAGTACTTATGATTTGTTCACCATAGTTAAGGTCATAAGTGCTAGGGGTAAAAATCTTTATCGGGAGTTTCAAGTGTTGAAATTTGCAATGAGATTGCATACCTTCTATGTGATAGTTGGATCCCGATACCCACTGCGAGTAATTGTTACTCTTGGGAGAGTTTTGCACTTTGCAATTAGCCGATCAAGTAGGTGTCTAGAAAGGTGTCAACGGGGTTACGCCTATGGGAAAACGAGGTTTACTGTAATTAGGTCCGTGCGAAAGCACGGGGAACCTCCCTCAAAGTACCGACACTGGCCTGGCTGAAAGATTGGCGAACTTGTAGAGTGTAATTAATCCCGGCTAGTCTTTCCTTTTAAGGTTTGAAGGAAGATTTGATAAAAACAGTGGGAGCCATCCTGATTAGATAAAATATATAACCAATCTAATTTTGCAAGAGCGCACGCAGAGTGTTTTCTTCTCTCTCTCTCCAGGTAGCGACCATATCACACCTTAATCAAGATAATAATATGGATGTATTGACCGAACCCGCTTGTTATACTGAGCTGGGGAACGTTGGTCCCGCTCCATCTTATAATAGTTATAAGACCGAGCAGGAATTAGGGGAATACCAGAATTCCTATGCCGCCCAAACGAAGAAAGTGCATATGATGCATCTCCTTCGGGTGTGTTCATTACAAAGAACTGTTTCTCAGTATCCTCTGCATCCTGGGTATTTGATACCGGATCAGGATCCCAGATATGTAATCTGTTACATAGGGCTACAAAAGGGTAGAAAACTGAGAACGGGTGATAAGTTTCATGAGACAGAAAACGGGGCAAGTGTTGCAGCCAAGTCTGTTGGTCACTGTCACCCTGTATTACCAATACATTGATTCTGAATAAATGCTATTAGATACTGAACCTGATATACAAAATCATATCAGTCTCTTTATTAGTAAAGAAATGATAAAATTTTGTATTGTTGGATAATGTTTTGAACATTTCCTATATCAAAAGTTGATCGGTTCAGGCACGTTATCTAAAAGCATTGATGTTCTAAATCAAACTACAGTTCCTAGTATACAGAACACACACAAGAGGAAGAGTTCAGAAATGAACGAATCATTCTTGAGACATTGTAGACTAGGTCATATCAATGCGACCCGACTGGCTGAAGTTACATTTTAGATACATATTTAAATCAGCTTGAATTTACATCTTGTGAAACTTGCCAGTCATGTCACAGAGATTAGATGACCATAGCCCTGTTTGTTGGAAACAGAGAAAGAGTTAATGAACTCTTGGGACTGATACATGATGATGTATGTAAGGTCTCCTGTCTACACATGCCAGGACTGGTTCTTTATACTTCATTACGTTCTCTGATAATCTCTCAAGATTCAGACATATGTTCCTGTTGAAACACAAGTCCGAACCTTTTAAGATATTCACAGAATATAAGCTAGAAGTAGAGAACCAATAAGGGTATAAGTATTATGTCCTTTGATGTGATCAGGGAGGAGAATACTTGTGCATAGAATTCCTGGATTGTTCTAAAGGAGAATGAGATTCTCTCTCCGTATTACTCCTCTGAATACACCACAGCACAACGGTGTATCGGGGTGGAGCAATCGCACCATATTGGATATAGTGTGCTCTATAATGAGTACTACTGAGTTACCTATTTCCTTTTGGGGTTGTGCACTTGAGAAGCTGCATACCTATTGAATTAGGTTCGAATCAGATCGCTGCCTACCAGTCCATATGAGATATGGTATGGGAAGAGCCTATTTCTTAAGTTAGTTAAGATTTAGAGTTGTCCGGCCTATGTCTAAAGCAAAATCCGGACAAGATCGAGGCAAGGTCAGTTCTGTAGAACTGGAAAGGTTCCAGCTATACAAAACTGCAGCTGATGATTTGACAGAACCAAAGGATTCAATAGTTCCCGACGAACCTCAGCCTCTCCGCCGATCTAGTAGGGTTCCTCATCCGTCTGAGAGATACCTCGGTTTCTCGATGACAGTGGGAGCGAGGATTGCATCATGAGATGATGACCCAACTAGTTTCGAGCTGGCCATCAGGAGTGGGACTCTGTAAGAATGGCTTGATGCTTAGTGATATGAGATGGAATCTTTATACACCAACAAAGTATGGACTTTGGTTGCTTTATCTGAAGGGTTAAATCCCCATCAGGAGCAAGTATATCTTGAGAAGATTACTTGGTGCACATGGAAAAGTTGAGACTTTCAAAGCTAGACTTGTTAAAGGTTTGCATCATTGACCAGGTGTGGATCATGATGAAACTTTTTCTAATGATCTATGCTTAAGTCCATCCAGATCCTACTTGCCACGGCTACATACCATGACTACGATATCTGGTGGTTGGGTGTCATGACAGCTTTTCTAAATGATGTTTTAGGAGAGAAAGTCTATAAGTATACAGCCAGAGGGCTTCGTAGACAGTGGGAGCAACGGAAACGTGTGCAAGTTGCTTTACGTAAAAAAGCAGGCATCGCGGAGTTGGAACGTCTGTTTTGATGTGATAGTCAAAGTGTTTGACTTCATTAAAATGGTAGATGAACCTTGTATATACAAAAAGGGTAGTAGGGAGTATGGTGGTGATCCTCGTAGAGTACGTAGATGACATACTCTAGATAGGAAAAGAGTTTCCTATACTACGATCGGTCAATCTCCTTTTATCATAAGGATTCTCCAAATAGGATAAAGGTGATACCTTCTTGATCATGGGGAGAATCACTGGAGAAGTTCCAGAGTGATAAGGACGACTGAATGTCAGTCGCAGGCATTGTCTTTACCCACGGTAAAGGGACGGTATGTTGGAAAAGTTCCAAGCTAGATACCGTGGCAAACTAGACGATGAAGGCTGGTAACATCGCTATTAAAGATACTACCAAAGAGGCAGTTTGGGTGTATATTGGTTCATAAGATGAACTAGGTTCTTTCCATTGTATGACAATGGAACTATGGCTTTGGCCAAGGAACCCTGGTCCCATCAGTGACCCAGACATATTCTGAGGCAGTATCACCTGATCATGGAGATAGATGATCTCCGGGGTGATCGAGGTTAGGAGAGTAGACTCAGAGGACAACACGGTGGATCCACTCACAAAGGCTTTTCCCCAGAGAGAGACTTATATGGGATGGTTGAGTATGTGATACTACAACCACTGCTACAGATGGCCCTAGTGCAAGTGGGAGATTGTTAGTTATATGTATGCCCTAGAGGCCATTACTGTACATTGGATGTATAATGTAGTGGATGCTGGGACATACATAGATAAGACTTTCTTGCTCGACATGATAGTACGCTATCTGGTTGCCCTTTATCTTAACATGTATACTTTCTGTCTCTCTGATTACATGTTGATAAAGCCCTTAGGATGTGTACTCGACTTCCAGGACTATGATGCAGATCATACTAGTGGGGCCTGGGTAGTCCATGAGTACATCCTTCAATGTTCCTAGTCGAGGGAATATCGAAACGGGGCATCGATATTCCAGAGTAGACTAGCGTATATCTTTTTGACCCATGTGATGGGCGATGGATGATCCCATATCCATTGGTGTTTGACATCAGAGATGGTATACGGGTGCTCAGTGGAGACTGGGTACACTGAACGGACTCGCCGAGAACTCCTAGATGGTATTATACCTTACGTCAGATGGCAGTTCTCTGGTGACACTGGTGCAGCTTAGTCTGTTGACCCGAGATCGTCATAGAGTCTTGTGTTTATCCCACTGTACTTTGATTTCCACCCTACCACGGCTCTACTGAGTCGTGCAAACAGGTGGTTTTTGGGTACAGTCCCGATTCACATGGAGACAATGAGCGATAGGAGGGGATTCGTCTCTCCCGGTATTGGGGGTTGATGTTGCGCTATGCTCGACTGGCCATAACAGGAAATCCCTGGCCAAGGTTGCAGTGATCTACTGGTAAGTGTTATCAGTAGTTTCACACATGTTATGGACCGCACGTCGGCATGACTTATCAAGCTACTGGGGTCTGACGTTTACCCCCCCTAGGCGAGATATGCGACATATCAGACGAACAGACCGGACTGTACGGTAAGTGTTACTGGTTGGATTCACAGGAGTGTGAGCGGGCTTGCTCATCGATCTTCTGATCGCTCAATACCCGGGTGGCCGTTACGTTTAGCAGACCGCTTGCGGCTTGTGGGTGCTTGATATGATCATCATCTGCTGCCGGCGTATTGGCGAGTCTTTAGAGTCCTACACAGAGGTTTCCTGGCTCAAGCGAAACGAAATGGGAGCGCATATGAGATATGTGCGGGACCGAGAATAATGCGTGTATGTGATACCGTATTCCATTCTCGCGATGAATGTGTCGAATGGTTGTATGCGATATAACCTAGTTATCGAATCAAGGATTGATTCGATAAGCCGATACATTGGATACTAGTCGGTTATATGCGATATGACCGGATCGTTAAATCAAGTATTGATTTAATGATTTAATGCATAATTATATATTTGATATATTACTTTGCGTTAACTAGTATTGGTTCACTTTAAATGGATTTTCTCACTTGAAGTGCACAAGTTGTATATGTGATATACTTTTGTGCACTTGTTTGTATCATGTTTGATGATACTTGCTCACTTGGGTTTGTGTAAAGAATTAAACCATGGTTAACTTAATGATTAGGGTTTTGTTTGTTTAATTACTTATCTATTTATTTATAATTCTTATTTTGGAAAAGATAAAGAAAGAATGGTGGCTTTGTTTGTTTGTTTGTTGAAGCTTCATGAAGCTTTGAACAAGTCCACCATTCTTGTCTCATTCTTAACCCTAACCATTAAAACTAACCATGGTATATTCTCTATACCTAACCAAGGTTAGGATATGATAAGTATTCATATTGATTTTCTTTTTAGGATATACTTATGATATTCTTTCATCATCATCTTCTTCATCTTGAACAAGAAGAAAACCTAGCCACCATCAAAGGCAACTAGTGAAAATGAGTGAGAAATCCAATTCTAAAGTGAACCCACCTCCTATTTCTTCATCCTCTACCTCTTGCCAAGTAGTATAGGGTGTTTTCTTCGCAAGTTTCATGACTTGGTGAAGTGGGAGCTTGATCTTGTGATGCCTCGACGTAGATCATCTTCGGCATCGAAGCCGACGACCAAGTCCGCCCTTTTCTCCGATGAACCCGATGCTAGAGTCATGGATTCAATTTGGACAGCGGAGGGACGTCATCACGGAGTCTAGGAGGTGGAGGACCGGATCTACAAAGGTTGTAGCCCCTTTCCTTTTAAGTTAAAGTTGTTTACTTGCATCGCATCACCTATACATCTAGTTAACGATCCGTATTAGGGTTTCTCGGCACTTGTAAAATTTGAATTGGCCATGTTTGATGCCTTGTGAGACTTCATTAGTGTGCCTAGGAACCCTACAGTAAGCTCTTATTTGTTGAGCGATGTAGTAATCCAGGGCTGCCTTGGAGATGGTTTCTTCTTTGGCCACTGATAAGGCCGGAAGAGGGTTTGATGTTTCCCCTCTGTCATCCTTGATAACTATCGGCGGATCATCGATCGGATTTTCCGGTTGGATATCATTCCAACCATTTTCTGGAATAAGAGAGCCATCTGCTTAATATTAGCATCTTGCTCTGCAACCTCCTTATTTTTTCTTTCCAGCACCCGTCGTAAGAACTCTGTATCGGTCTCTTGCTTTTAGAGCTATTCAACTTCTTTGTCCGGAACTTCTTTTTGTCCGGTAATTGCTGCCATTTTGGTCAGTATTTCATGGAGCTTTTGCTGCTGCTCCTGAGCCTTTGTCAATGACTGAGTTTAAGGTCGATGACTCACCGAAGCGTGGCTTTCTTCTTTATCGCTAGCCATATAGACCGTATGTACGGTTATGCCCTCAGATTTGGGGCGTTTAGGTCTATCACCTTTGGAATTTGCCGCAGGCGGTATGATTTTCTCTAGCCTCGTTCTTTTATGAGAAGTCAGAGTTGAAGGAGGCATTGTGACAGGCACCTACTTAGGAACGGCCCCCCATTGTATAGTGGAGGAGTGGTCTTTTTATTGTCGGTCATTAGATCTTTTAGGTCGACGAGAGTAATTGTTGTAAAGCACAGAGTCTTGGACTTTTCGCCAGGCCTTATGTATTTGTGAAAAGATATGTCGGCGAGGCTACTCTGGCTATCGCTGCACAGAGGCCTCTACTGGTGGAGGTGATTTCTTTAGCATTGTCATCGGGGAGTTCTTACGTACCCTCCTGAGCGGGTCAAAATTGTTCTCAGTTGGAATAGCAGCATTGATATCCACCGCAGGAGCTGATGGGCTGATCCCAGAGGGAGTGTTGCCCCAGCTTCTCTCGCTCGGTTCCAGCGGCGACGTCGAGCATGCTTTAGAGTAGAAATCGCCTCAATTGTTGAGTGATCTTCGTCATGCCACCTTCGTTGCTGAGGGGTTTTGGTTGGTGTCAGCCTGTTGAAGATCGACGTCCTTGTTGGAGTTTGAGCGAGATTGGCAAAACTTTCGAAGTCCGGCCGTCTTGAAGGGGAAGCGCTTTTATCGGCCTCGCCCACAGCAGGAGTAGGGAGTGCTAACCATTTTGGGGTATCTCCCTCTGGTATCATGGGCTTCTTTACGGGCCTGCTTGAGCTCTTGCTCAGTCTGTTGAAGACTGAGACTTCAGGGTTTGACGACTTGCTGATAGGAGCAGTCGAAGTTGCCCGCCGATCAAATACTGACTTTCTGGGAGCTTCTATTTATGGTGTTGAGGTGCCAAAGTTCACAGGTAGGAGCATGGTCCCGAAGAAGAGTCCGATAGTGGCCTGTGTGACCTGCCCCATCGGCATTGAGAAAATAGAGCCATGTTAGGCCCGTACGTCACTCCTCTAGCTGGTGTAAAGAGGGGGTTGTTGTTGCATGCGGTGCAGTGGGAACCCATTGATTTCTGAATAAAACCAAGACCCTAAGCTTTTGTACCTTGAATCCGGGGGCAACCATAATGAACCGCGATTTCGTTCGCGAAACACGACACATGAATTGTGGAGTGGAAAGAGGAAAAAATCCCACCGGGCGTGCCAGAATCTGTTTACCCCCAAATTTGGGCTAGACGTCCCAACGTCTCAGTCCAGTCTTCGGCGGTAAATAGGCACTAGTTGTACGTAACGGCTATCTAGGTATTAAACGATAGGAAGGTCAACAAGCAAGCTCGTCCGTACCCCTACTGAGCCTATAAGTGACAATCTCCATACAATCTAGTCTCTCCGTTTGAGAGTTTCGTATACTAGGTCTAGGAGTGGAAAATGTCAGACCCCTAATAACCCGATAAGTCATGTCGATGTGGCTCAAAACCATCCCGAGAAACTACTGATCTCGCTATCAGTAAATCTTATATGCCTTGGCCAAGGTCTTATGGTGATGGCTAATCGAACACAGCATGACATCGACTCCCCATACCGGGAAAGACGAATCCCTTCTATCGCTCACTTCCCCCAAGTGCTTCAGGACTATACCCAACTAAAACTTGTTTACACGACTCTTTAAAGCCATGGTATAGTAGTAATCAAAGTACAATGGGAACACACTCGAGCCAAATAACGAAGTCACTACCCTGTACTCATATCACCAGAGAACTACTATCTGAAGATAGGTATATTACCATATAGAAGTTCTCGGCGAGTCCGTCCAATGTAACTCATATCCTAATGAGCACATGTATATGATCGCTGGTGCCATAGACCAATGGCTGTCGGACCAACCATCGCCCCTCGCCGGGGTCAAGAAACATATACACTAGTCTACTCTGGAATATCGATTACCCGTCTCGATACTCCCATGAAAAGGGACATTTAAGGATGTGCTTATGGACTATCCATCCCCCACAAGTATGATCGCCATCATATTGCTGATAGTCAAGCAAAAATCCTACGGGCTTTATCAATATATATTAGCGATATGAAATAACAAATAAAACATATATTCATGTTAAGATAAAGAAAACCAAATAGCATACTATCATATCAAGCAAGATTTTCCTATACGTACATAACCTAGCATCTTGAACATTAAAAGCATGTAGGGCATACATATCCAAAACAAAATGTCCATACTTCTTACAATTATGACATTGAATATGAGATTTGTTACCTCTCCATCCACCATATGTTCTTCCTCTTCCTCGTCCTCTTGCAAAAAGAGTGATCTCTCTCGACATTATTTGCATTTCTTCCTCGTTCTCGGCTACATCCTCGACCTCGGCCGCATCCTCGACCTCGGCCTTGACCTCGATCGTTCACTCCTTTCGAATTTTCACCATACTCTTTTATATTGAATTTTTCTTACAATGCTTGCTCCACTGGTTTATTTTTCTTTAGGTGTCTTTCCACATAAATTTGGATAAACCCTATCAACTCATTAATCGTCATAGCCTTCAAGTCATCAGATTCTTCAATGGCCAACGATATAATTATATTTCGGATCAAGAGATCATAGTATTTTCTCCATCACTCGAACATCATCAATCTTCTCTCCATTTCTCCTAAGCTGAGTCACCACCGCCAATACTCTATCGAAATAATTCTCGACAGATTCTCCTTCTTTCATTTTTAGCACTTCAAATTCTCCTTGTAGAGATTGCATTCTTACTCTCTTCACTTTCGGCATTTCTTGATAGAATTTTTGCAGAATATCCTATGTTTGTTTCACGGTAGTTACACCCGAAACCTTTTCAAATACCGATCCGTCGATCGCTTGAAAAATCATATAACATGCTTTGCCATCTTTCTTCTCTTTTTCTCCGAGAGCTTCTTTATCGGTGTCACGACCCGAAAGTACGGAACGTGACCGGCACTCAGATTACGAAGCGTCTAGAGGCGCAACGTAATCTAAGTAAGCCGAAGCCCAGAAATCTAAACCATAAAAGAAGAAGAAGAAGTAAAGGAAAACATGAAGAAAACAAGTTTAAAAGCAACATCCAATTTCTCAAAAATTTCGGCAGAGTCTCCTTTGTAAAAACTGGCCCCAAACGGGTACAACAAGAATAAATACAAATACAAACAATAAAAAGCATCCCCAAACGGGAGCTAGCTCTACGCCAAAAGGCAGAAACAATCACATCAATGCACAACAGTATACAACGCCAAAGGGCGAGGCTCAAAACTCAAAAGAAAACAAAACCACCAGATATCATAATAATACAAGCGCGACTCTAAGGTCGAAATAAACAACTGATCCAGTAACCTATCAAGTAATACAAGTTTGGTTGATGGAGTTTTCTAGATACAAATGAAATAATAAAAGTACAATGGCGGTCCAGATACAAGTGAACCAACCTACCATGCAAATCACCCTGAATGAAAAGATGTGCCAGCAAGCTGCCAGGAAAACCTGTACATCGAACCTGTAAAAAAATTTGGCACAACGGAGGTGAGTTGCCAACTCGTGAGTAGAAAATATCTGCGAAAAGAAATCGAATGCACGACGCTGTCCTAGGTCATAATAATATACTAATATACTACTAGTCATCAAGTAAAGACAGGATAATAAGCTACATGTAAGTGCAAATGCTCCGTGCTCGTATCAGTGCCTCATATAGAACTATGTCATGTAAATGAGTATGCATGCACCATGAATGTGAAATAAGCAATCCTGAAATCTAGATATTCTGTATAAGAAATCTTTAACTTTTATCATGGTAAAATGTGTATAGAAATCTGAAATATTAACGATGAAATCCATGGAAATCTGTATTAAGTATCGACACAAAACATGTAAATCTCAAGTCTCAATACCTCATAATCTCAATGTCTCATAGTCTCAATATCTCGGGCTCCGTCAGTCTGGATCGGTCCATATCATCAAATCTCACGACAACGGTCGGTATCCTCCGGATATCCACCGCGCCAGACATCACCGGTAGGTAGCCCTCCCCTGCCAGGCTCATCGTCTACAACTCGATCTTCTTGCCCCGGGTGCCATACCGGGCCCACCATGTACCCGAGACGGTTCATCCACTCCTCGAATCGGGTCTCGAAATCCAACAGAAAACATGAAATCTCATGGTGGACGACACATACATCACGAGAAAACCGCATCTTATGTTTTAAAAAGAGAGGAGGAGAGAGAGAGAGAAGTTTTTATATATTCTTGCGGTTTTCCCCAAAAATCCAGAAATCTCATAGAAATCCAAAATCCCAAAATCATGAGTAAGTATATGATAAGTGTCGGCATATGCCCCATAATACTGCATGATAACATGAAAATGCGAATGCATGAAATGTCTAAGTAATAAATACCATATCTATACTAACACCAGAGAGTAATCACAATATTATATCGATCTAGCTGTTAGCTGATTGTATCAATAAAAGATAATATAATCTAAAGTGTACGTGACAAAGCAATTACCGATGATGATGTGTGTGAGCCGGCAAATAAGTGTGCGTGGAATATGCGCATCATCGGTAATGGTGCTGGTATCCTACAGGAAAAGTTTTTTTCTGATTATAGAAATATATGAATGAACATGCACCATTATGATTACGGTATGAATGTAAAGACGGATGTGTAATAACCACTCATCTGTGATATACAAGTATAACTACAACTATATGACTCGAACCTAAACTAGTGTCCATCTACCCTCCTAAGGAACTAAACCTAAGAAACTAGTCAATAAGAAATAAGAGTCCACGTAAGGTCTGAATCCATATCTCTAATAGTCGGCGATCCAGCCTCAATAGCGTTACGTACGTAGTACGGCTTTCTCGAATCAAGAGTGCGGATCAATCATCATATCTATGCCTCGTACGGTAAATCCATCCTACGGCATCCCAATATCGGGGTACGGGTCAAGTATCACCTACGTGTCTCATCATTCGTATAATATCGTCATCAACACATGTCAAGATCAAGGTGCTATACTGTAATCGCATACAGCAATCATATATCATTGTCAGTATAAATATACATCGTTAATTTATCCTCAGAAATATCATGTCATATGTATCATATTGTGATTAAGTCATACTTAGATCATATCGTAATCAAGTCACGCCTATATGATATCGTAATCAAGTCACACATATATGATATCGAAATCAAGTCACACCTATATGATGTCGTAATCAAGTCACACCTATATGATATCGTAATCAAGTCACACATATATGATATCGAAATCAAGTCACACCTATATGATGTCGTAATCAAGTCACACCTATATGATATCATATCAGAATTTCAAGCACAGGTTACGGTCCGGGTTCTATTTTAGAGTCCCATATACTTCAATATCATCACCACCCTTTATTATTGTTCAAGTATACAAATCCATTATCTCATTTTCTAATGATCCGCTAACATCATAACACGACTGTATAGCGAAGAATCACGGCATCAGCCCAGTTATATTGTTTCATCCCCGTGTATCATATCACATCCTTGTATCACATATATGTATTGTGTGTATATATATATACACCTACACCTAGTCCTATATATATATATATATATATATATATATATATATATATATATAAATATATATATACACATACATACATACATGTATACACCACGTCGATTCTCAGTGTGTGCGTGTGTGTATCCACCTGAAACCTACGAATCTCTTCCAAGGTATTCATCCTCTTGTATCGTCTTTCTAAATCAGTCTAGTCCAACCTAGGGTCATTACTAGGGTCCTACTCATCAAGAATCTAAGGTCACGTCTGGCTTCCTAATGACAATAAGTATTATCCCTATTCTATGTTTGTGGCGGTGCTAAACGCCATCCACCGGACTTCTCCCCGTAGATATACATCTACTCACCTGGTCCTTGTCTGCCGAAGACGATGTCGCCATCCTCTTCTTCATCGCCCGCAGTCCACCTGAGGGGTATCTATACGCAAACACATATAATATCGTAAACTGGATCACGAACAACATCAAAACGACGCATGAAACGCGCATAGGTTAAAACCTATGTCCCGCTCATGCAAAAGAACCAAATATCGCTCGATGTCGGCGTACAAACGCCGATTAATTGAGATAAACATCAACAAACAACTTGTAGTTTAAAAACTCATTACTTATAATATTAAACATGATTTAATCCATCGAAACCCTAAAAATCGATCAAACAGTCCGATTTCGTAAAACCCGAAAATGCCAATTTACCGTTTTACTGAAAAACTTAATGTTTAAAAGAAACTAATGGTCATAATATTCATTAAATAACCTAACTATATTATAGAAACCATTACCATATTTTTATCACACTAATTTGTATTAAAAATAAATTCATAGTTTGCAATTTTATCCATTTCAACACCTTGCAAGCAAAATTTTCCATAATTTCACAACTAAAGTTGATTGTGCATAATTTAACTTATCAAACTACAATTTATAATGATAGTAATATAATGAAACCATAAATTAAATTTTAAATCTCATTTATTTAAGAATTTCCAAATTCTAGTTAGCAAAAATAGCATTTTTATTACATATTTTCAATTATCAATAGAAACTAGTAACCAATTTAAGTTTTTCATTCCACCAACAAGTTAATATCCTCATTAAAACCACAATATAGTGTTACAAATATTAATTGGAATTTTATCTCACCAATATATACAATATATAGAAATCTAGTTTGCAAAATGGATTAATTTAAACAATTTTGGATAAACAATTTACAATATATCATCCATACAAGATTTTCCACTTCTAAAAATGTTAAACTAGTTATTAAAACCCTACTTAATTAATAAAAACCATAACTTAATTTTATAAATCCTAACTTGAATTTTAAAACTTGTAGATAGAAATTATTTATTAAATCTAATTATGCTTAAATGAAACATCTAATAACAATAAATCAAAAGAAGAAAATTTATACCTCCACAACATGAAATCCAAACATGAAAATAAGCCTCCAAAATGAATGCTTTCCATCTCCAAAATCCATGTAAATATGAGCAAAGAATAGAGGGTAGGAATTTATTACGATTTTGTGGATTTTTTATTGAATTTTTGATGAATTTTGATGATTTTTAATGCATAAATGATGGGGGGAATTTTGGGGCTGCCCATGGAGGTGAGGCCGGCCATGAGGTGAGGAAAAGAGAGGAGAGTAAGAAAAGGTGAAGAAAAGTGTAGAAGGTTTCACAAAATATCACACAATTAAGTCTTTTCATGAATTTATTTAAAAATTCTTTATTTTCTTCACTCCATTTGATCTAGAATGGTCTAGAACCATTGTAAAATTTTGAAAATAAATTTTGCATGAAACACACTTGATTCTAAGATGATCTAAATTAAGTCTTTCTTCACTTCATTTTTGCAAATTTAACCCATTCAAATTTGTAATTTACACTAATTTAGTGTAAAAATAAAGCTTATGTTAATATTTAAAATAATTAATTTAGGAAAAATATTTAATTAAACTAAAAATTTATAAGTGTCTAAATAAACACCATTTACTAGTAATAACATAATTAAAATAGATATTTTTAAATTTATAGTGAAAAATAATTACGGTTTAGTTTTATGAAAACTACGTTTTACTTTACCGAAAATTATAAAATTCACTTAAACGATTTTATTTATTTAATTAATTGTTTAATTATTTTTAAAATGTTACAATCTTCCCCCCTTTAAGAAATTCGGTCCCCGAATTTAAATTAAAACTCCCCCTAATTACTAAAACATTCAGCCAAAACACTCAAATCGTCGGGGCTCCGAAATTATCAATACATAACTAAAATCAACTCCGCTAAGCATAACATAATTATCGGAGTTATGGTGAAAATAAAATATCCAAACCCAATGTGAAAAACCAACATATTATACATCAATCTATAACTTATATATAGTGCGCATCATAGTAAAACCGTCCAAATATCTGGATAAAGAAGCATGCAAGAACTCCTTTTGAAAATCGCCGTGTGATGCACGTGTCACGGCATAAGTAGCGGACGTTTATTTTTAAAAAAATAGCTATATATATATATATATATATATCTTTTATTTAACATACACGTCCCGCCTGGTTACTAAATCAAATAGTAATGATTATAAAAACATACTGCTCAAACTGAAATCAATCCCAATCACATCATAAAATATCATGTGCGTCCGGTGCGCACTGAAATCGAAACCAAATACAGATACCACGAATACACACAAAACGAAACTAATTGCAACAGGTGTGCACCAAAAACATCTGTCAAGTGCAACGGGCTTGCACGACTCAATATCAGGTGCATCTAATCTGCACAAAACCCCGATTTAGTGCATCTGGTGTGCACAAAATCGCATCAAGTGCGCCAAGTGTGCGCAAGAATCTCAATCAGGTGCACATGGTGCACGAAATCATACACCGAATATCAAAATCGAAATTACAGTACGAAAGTGCATGAAAACTAGGTCGAAGCATATGTCAAAATCATGTGTAACCATATGCACGAAATCAAATCAAAATCTCAAAATGTATTAAAACCAAATCAAGTGCACTGGGTATGTACTAAACAACATCAATACAACTGATATCTGAAACACAAATAGAATGTAATGGAGGTACACATAAGAAATACCAATCGTAGAACAAAGTCCTCAAAATACCAAAATCCAATCAACGAAAATATGAATTTCAAATCACCAAATCACAGTCGTAAACACTATCTTCAATGTGCGCCTCTTTCCCCCTTTCCTATGGTGTCGACTGCTTCGAACTCGTCTCTTCATAGGTGTGCTGACTGGGCTACCAACGGCAATACTCATATCTAGAGTCTCCCACGTAGTTGATCCCTTCACCTGATATCCGGACTACATTAAACTTTTCGGTCGATCCATCAAAATCCCATAATTCCCCGAGAGCTCAACACTCAAGTACAGTTTAAAAATATCCGGTACATACCCCAGCATCGATAGTCCAGCCGTAGAAGGGCAAACCCAAGCCTCACTAATGGCACCGCGGAACTGCCGTAAACTCTAAGGTTCAAGGGTGTTCTCGTGGTCATTATGTCGAGTTAGGGTTTCATTCTTCTAGAGGGCCCATCGAAATACCTGCATGTTCTTCCGAATACCTTAAACTTGGGAAAATGGGTTTTCTGATAATCGTTCGAACCCTTTAACTTCGCCTAGACACCATGTGAATACCCTTCGTCCGCATGCTAAACAATACTTCAATCCTCAAGAATAACCAATACCCTAATGGTTATCGCATTCGAGCCGCAGCTCCCTCTGCCCGTGCGCCCGTGGTAACAGAAACCACCCCCCGATATCGATGAAGATAGATCAAAGGAACGAATGAAATGCGGTGCAAACAAATGTACATCCTAAGGCTACTTAAGAAGAGTAGCGTATCGTAAGTATGCCGCGGATCATACCCATGGTGCGTCACTCTACCTAAGTCGCCTACTCCATCAACCAAGGGTCACACTAGACATATACATGGTTAAACCTAGCGCTCTGATACCAACTTTGTCACGACCCGAAAGTACGGAACGTGACCGGCACTTAGATTACGAAGCGTCTAGAGGCGCAACGTAATCAAAGTAAGCCGAAGCCCAGAAATCTAAACCATAAAAGAAGAAGAAGAAGTAAAGGAAAACATGAAGAAAACAAGTCTAAAAGCAACATCCAATTTCTCAAAAATTTCGGCAGAGTCTTCTTTGTAAAAACTGGCCCCAAACGGGTACAACAAGTATAAATACATATACAAACAATAAAATGCATCCCCAAACGGGAGCTAGCTCTACGCCAAAAGGCGGAAACAACCACATCAATGCACAATAGTATACAACGCCAAAGGGCGAGGCTCAAAACTCAAAAGAAAACAAAACCACCAGATATCATAATAATACAAGCGCGACTCTATGGTCGAAATAAACAACTGATCCAGTAACCTATCAAGTAATACAAGTTTGGTTGATGGAGTTTTCTAGATACAAATGAAATAATAAAAGTACAATGGCGGTCCAGATACAAGTGAACCAACCTACTGTGCAAATCACCCTGAATGAAAAGATATGCCAGCAAGCTGCCAGGAAAACCTGTACATCGAACCTGTAATAAAATTTGGCACAACGGGGGTGAGTTGCCAACTTGTGAGTAGAAGATATCTGCGAAAAGAAATAGAATGCACGACGCTGTCCTAGGTCATAATAATATACTAATATACTACTAGTCATCAAGTAAAGACAGGATAATAAGCTACGTGCAAGTGCAAATGCTCCGTTCTTGTATCAGTGCCTCATATAGAACTATGTCATGTGAATGGGTATGCATGCACCATGAATGTGAAATAACCAATCCTGAAATCTAGATATTCTGTATAAGAAATCTTTAACTTTTATCATGGTAAAATGTGTATAGAAATCTGAAATATCAACGATGAAATCCATGGAAATCCGTGTCAAGCATCGACACAAAACATGTAAATCTCAAGTCTCAATACCTCATAATCTCAATGTCTCATAGTCTCAATATCTCGGGCTCTGTCAGTCCGGATCGGCCCATATCATCAAATCTCACGACAACGGTCGGTATCCTCCGGATATCCGCCGCGCCAGACATCACCGGTAGGTAGTCCTCCCCTGCCAGGCTCATCGTCTACAACTCGATCTTCTTGCCCCGGGGTACCATACCGGGCCCACCATGTACCCGAGACGGTTCATCCACTTCTCGAATCGGGTCTCGAAATCCAACAGAAAACATGAAATCTCATGGTGGACGACACATACATCACGAGAAAACCGCATCTTAAGAGAGAGAGAAGTTTTTATATATTCTTGAGGTTTTCCCCAAAAATCCAGAAATCTCATAGAAATCTAAAATCCCAAAATCATGAGTAAGTATATGAAAAGTGTCGGCATATGCCCCATAATACTGCATGATAACATGAAAATGCGAATGCATGAAATGTCTAAGTAATAAATACCATATCAATACTAACACCAGAGAGTAATCACAATATTATATCGATCTAGCTGTTAGCTGATTGTATCAATAAAAGATAATATGATCTAAAGTGTACGTGACATAGCAATTACCGATGATGATGTGTGTGAGCCGGCAAATAAGTGTGCGTGGAATATGCGCATCATCGGTAATGGTGCTGGTGTCCTAACAGGCAAAGTTTTATTCTGATTATAGAAACATATGAATGAACATGCACCATTATGATTACGGTATGAATGTAAAGACGGATGTGTAATAACCACTCATCTGTGATATACAAGTATAACTACAACTATATGACTCGAGCCTAAACTAGTGTCCATCTACCCTCCTAAGGAACTAAACCTAAGAAACTAGTCAATAAGAAATAAGAGTCCATCTAAGGTCTGAATCCATATCTCTAATAGTCGGAGATCCAGCCTCAATAGCGTCATGTACGTAGTACGGCTTCCTCGAATCAAGAGTGCGGATCAATCATCATATCTATGCCTCGTACGGTAAATCCATCCTACGACATCCCAATATCGGGGTAAGGGTCAAGTATCACCTACGTGTCTCATCATTTGTATAATATCGTCATCAACACATGTCAAGATCAAGGTGCTATACTGTAATCGCATACAGCAATCATATATTATTGTCAGCATAAATATACATCGTTAATTTATCCTCAGAAATATCATGTTATATGTATCATATTGTGATTAAGTCATACTTAGATCATATCGTAATCAAGTCATACCTATATGATATCGTAATCAAGTCACGCATATATGATATCGAAATCTAGTCACACCTATATGATGTCGTAATCAAGTCACACCTATATGATATCATATCAGAATTTCAGGCACAGGTTACGGTCCGGGTTCTATTTTAGAGTCCCATATACTTCAATATCATCACCACCCTTTATTATTGTTCAAGTATACAAATCCATTATCTCATTTTCTAATGATCCGCTAACATCATAACACGACTGTATAGCCAAGAATCACGGCATCAGCCCGGTTATATTGTTTCATCCCCGTGTATCATATCACATCCTTGTATCACATATACGTATTGTGTATATATATATATACCTACACCTAGTCCTGTATATATATATATATACACACACATACACGTATACACCACGTCGAGTCTCAGTGTGTGCGTGTGTGTGTATCTACCTGAAACCTACGAATCTCTTCCAAGGTATTCATCCTCTGGTATCGTCTTTCTAAATCAGTCTAGTCCAACCTAGGGTCATTACTAGGGTCCTACTCATCAAGAATCTAAGGTCATGTCTGGCTTCCTAATGACAATAAGTACTATCCCTATTCTACGTTTGTGGGGGTGCTAAACGCCATCCACCCGACTTCCCCCCGTAGATATACATCTACTCACCTGGTCCTTGTCTGCCGAAGACGATGTCGCCATCCTCTTCTTCATCGCCCGCAGTCCACGTGAGGGGTACCTATACGCAAACACATATAATATCGTAAACTGGATCACGAACAACATCAAAACGACTCACGAAACGCGCATAGGTTAAAACCTATGTCCCGCTCATGCAAAAGAACCAAATATCGCTCGATGTCGGCGTACAAACGCCGATTGATCGAGATAAACATCAACAAACAACTTGTAGTTTAAAAACACATTACTTATAATATAAAACATGATTTAATCCATCGAAACCCTAAAAATCGATCAAACAGTCCGATTTCGTAAAACCCAAAAATGCCAATTTACCGTTTTACTTCAAAACTTGATATTTAAAAGAAACTAATGGTCATAATATTCATTAAATAACCTAAATAGATTATATAAACCATTACCATATTTTTATCACACTAATTTGTATTAAAAATAAATTCATGGTTTGCAATTTTATCCATTTCAACTCCTTGCAAGCAAAATTTTCCATAATTTCACGACTAAACTTGATTGTGCCCAATTTAACTTATCAAACTACAATTTATAATGTAGTAATATAATGAAACCCTAAATTAGATTTTAAATCTAATTTATTTAAGAATTTCCAAATTCTAGTTAGCAAAAATAGCATTTTATTACATATTTTCAATTATCAATAGAAACTAGTAACCAATTTAAGTTTTTCATTCCACCAACAAATTAATATCCTCATTAAAACCACAATCTAGTGTTACAAACATTAATTGCAATTTTATCTCACCAATATATACAATATATAGAAATCTAGTTTGCAAAATAGATTAATTTAAACAATTTTGGATAAACAATTTACAATATATCATCCATACAAGATTTTCCACTTCTAAAAATCTTAAACTAGTTATTATAGCCATACTTAATTAATAAAAACCATAACTTACTTTTATAAAGCCTAACTTGAATTTTAAAACTTGTAGATAGAAATTATTTATTAAATCTAATTATGCTTAAATGAAACATCTAATAACAATAAATCAAAAGAAGAAGATTTATACCTCCACAACATGAAATCCAAACACGAAAATAAGCCTCCAAAATGAATGCTTTCCATCTCCAAAATCCATGTAAAGATGACCAAAGAATAGAGGGTAGAAATTTATTAGGATTTTGTGGATTTTTTATTGAATTTTTGATGATTTTTGATGATTTTTAATGCATAAATGATGGGGGGGAAATTTTGGGGCTGCCCATGGAGGTGAGGCCGGCCATGAGGTGAGGAAAAGAGAGGAGAGTGAGAAAAGGAGAAGAAAAGTGTAGAAGGTTTCACAAAAATATCACACAATTAAGTCTTTTCATGAATTTATTTAAAAATTCTTTATTTTCTTCACTCCATTTGATCTAGAATGGTCTAGAACCATTGTAAAATTTTAAAAATAAATTTTGCATGAAACACACTTGATTCTAAGATGCAATGGTTCATTTTTGCAAATTTAACCTATTCAAATTTGTAATTTACACTAATTTAGTGTAAAAATAAAGCTTATGTTAATATTTAAAATAATTAATTTAGAAAAAATATTTAATTAAAATAAAAATTTATAAGTGGCTAAATAAACACCATTTACTAGTAATAACATAATTAAAATAGGTATTTTTAAATTTATAGTGAAAAATAATTACGGTTTAGTTTTATGAAAACTATGTTTTACTTTAACGAAAATTATAAAATTCACTTAAACGATTTTATTTATTTAATTAATTATTTAATTATTTTTAAAATGTTACAATCGGCAGCTGATAAGGCCGCTACATTTTGCGGCTTTTAAAAGCCATTCATCACAATATCCGTTAAACTTTGCGATCCCAACAACGCCATCATTTGGATGCTCCAATTATTATAATTTTCTTTGATCAATCGAAAAAGTTGAAAGTTCGTCATATATTTATTTTCTATTTCGAGGTCCCAATTTATTTGGATTCTGATACCACTTTGTTGGCGATAAAGAGGGCTTCAAAAATTAATTTGTGATGATGGGTTTGATATTGGAGAGGATGATAACAAAATATCAATGGAAATTCGGAATTAAATATGGAGAAGGGAAAAACTCAAATATATTTCATTATATCAATTTCCTTACAGTACAAATAAACCACATACATTTATGTACATACTAGATATCGTAATAACTCATGACTCATGACATTACATGAACTTAATGTAAATAAATCCATTAAGTGCATGAACAACTAATGACCTTACTAAAGGTCATGACTCTTCATATTCATAACTTACACCATTTCTTCTCTTAAAATATAATTATAAATATTTCTAGTACTAAATGATATCCAATACTCTAAATAACTTCAATCAAATCTAGTTTAAATAACTTCAATCAAATCAAGTTTAATTTCAAAAGAATATTCCTACTTGACACCGCTTAGCAAAATGAGCATACCTCTCACCTGAGAGCTCAAAATCATGATCCATTTGAAACGTATGAAAGCTAACTCGATACGCTTCAAAACGAAACCATATATAATGATAATTGATCATAAAATAATATATTTTCATATATCTCAAAAGATATCCGCATCACGGGTTGAGTCTGCTAGTTTGGACTTATCTTTGCAAAATGGTCATAACTCTCACCCTAAAACTCCAAATCATGATCCGTTCAAAGCATATGAAAGATAAATCGATAAGCTTCGAAACGAAAGCATAAATGAAAATAATAATAAAATAATAGATTTTCGAATATCTCAAAAGATATCCACAGATTCGCGGGTTGAGTCTGCCAGCTTGGAAATATCTTACCAAAATGGCCATAACTCTCACCCGAGAGATCCAAATCATAATCCATTCAAAGAGTATGAAAGTTAATTCAATAAGATTTGAAACGAGACCATATATGAGATAATTGATCATGAAATAGTGGTGTTTCGGATATCTTAAAAGGTATCTATAGATTAGCGGGTTGAATCTGCCCGCCGAGATATATCTTAGCAAAACAGTCATAACTCTCATCCGAGAGCACCAAATCGCGATCCGTTCGAAGTGTATAAAAACTAATTCATTAAGATTCAAAATGGGACCATTCATGGACATGAAAACTTTAAAACTTATTTTCTTAATTGACTTTGAACATAAGGTAAAATCCTGTGTTCTTTTCAAAACTTATCTAAGCGGGAAACTTTCAATGTGGAAATCATTCAAACGACAGGAACATTTCAAACATTGCGGGTATCTTAAAGAATATCTAATGGATATCATAAAAGACTCCCATAAGATATCTAAAAGGTATCTACATGTACATCCACAAATATAAAAAAGGAGTGGATATCTCCATGAAAGATATCCGTTGTGGGTATATTTTATAGATACGCAAAAGCGTCAAAATTGAGTGGATATCTCCATAAAAGATAACCGCTATGGTTATCTTAAAATATCTATCCGCATACGCCAAGATGGAGCTAATATCTCCAAAAAAGATATCCGTTGCGGTATCTCAAAAGAGAAATCCGCAAATGCCAAAGAAGAGCGGATATCTATCTTGATAGGGTTTAGAAGATATCCACATCCACTTCGTATAGGGTTTAAATCCCATTTGAATTACAAAGGATCCTGCTTTTTCTTTGTTTGTCTAAGTGTGAGTCCCACAAGTGGAAATATCGATATGACTTTAAACATAATATCAAATTTTGATGTTAAGATGTCCCCCTACTGGTTTGAAGCATATTTGTATTTCCCTTCTCTTTATTTGAACATGATATGTAAAGAAATGCATATGTACCTATATTGTAAACAAATAATGCGAATGAAATTTCCTTTGATGGCTACTTTATGTTATCTTTATTTAAGTACACTTATTTGTGATGTGATCTTTATTCAAGGTGATGTGATTTAGAACAACTTAACAAGGTATTCCGTCTAGGTATCTGTAAGTCCATATCACGCACCCCATGTGCTCGCGGGGAGGCGGAATATATGAAAACAATTATCAAAGGTTCATAACACGGACTTGAGCATACGGATCGTGTCTAAACCATTACTAGCAAACTACGAGAGGTTTAACTACTCGGATTCGAACTTATACCTCACTTTACTTGTCCTTCGGGTCTTCATAGCTATCCTCCACACCTCGTAGGCTCTATGGAACGTGGGCACCTCAACGGCCTCCTCGAGTCAAAGACGATCCACCCGAGAGTCTATAGTCCGAGCTTCTATCTCGAATCTGAGATAACTACGGCTTCTAGTTTGCTAATCTAGAAGTCCTAGAGGGTGTAGAGTATTTAGATGAATTGCTTAGTCACTTAAACCCTAGGATTCTCAACTCATGAGAGTTTTTAGGGTTTGAGGAAGAAGATGAAGACTTGAGGAGAGAGAAAGCTTTTGTGATAATGATATGAATAATAACTCATGAAAGAATATAATGAAGCATACAAATATCTCTTGATCAATTATCTAGAAATATCTTGTGAGCTTCATTTAATACTAAGGGTGAATCACCTCATGAGTTATTAAGCATTTAATGAAAACTTACAACCCATCTCTCCACCTCATTTGTGTTTAATCCATAAAGAAATAAAAATAAATGAGTCATCTTCTTCTAGAAGCTTCCCGACAAATTACGAGACTGCCCCTCCCATCCATATTTCCGAAAAACACGGATAATCTTTGACTGAATAAATCCATCTGTATAATACTAGAATCTGGCTTAAACCAAAGCCCTCTAGTATTATCTGCCCGATCATAAAACGTGCACTAGTGTACATAAGTGATCGCGGCCCTTCCGTAAAACCATACGGCCTCTACACCTTTTCCCGGTGCAGGAAAACTCTCTGTGTGGGACTCTAAAGACTCGACACTACGCTGGCAGTGGGTTTAACTGTTCGATATAGTGCCCTCAGAGTCAATAATTGGATCACAGGCACGTGATTGCAATGATTAAGGGAGGACCTATGCCGGTAGGACAGTCTTACTCAAGATGATAGTATGCTATCTGGTTTATCTTTATCATCGTGTACTGCTTTAAGTGAACTTACAGATCGCTATTGCACGCTGATATAGCCCTTAGGATTCTTGCTTGACTACCAGCTATATGATGGCGATCATATACGTGAGAGTTGGGTAGTCTATAAGCACATCCTTAAAGTGGTCCCTAGTCGTGGGAGTTTCGAGACTGGGCATCGATACTCCATTAGTAAACTAGTGTATACAGTCAAGACCCCGACGAGGGGCGGTGGCCGGTCTCACAAGCCATTGGTGTCAGTTGGATCACCTAAGATGTATACAGGTGCTCATTGGGTTATGAGTACACCGGACAGGACTCGCCGGGAGCATGCTAGTTGGTATTATACCTGACGTTAGATAGCAGTTCCCTGGTGACATGTATACAGGTTAGTTCATCGACCTGAGATCGTCATTTGTCTCGTGTGAGTTCCCACTGTGCTTTGATTACTACCCTACCACGGCTCAAAGAAGTCGTGCAAACAGGTTTTAGTTGGGTACAGTCCCGAGACACATGGAGGCAGTGAGCGGATCGGCAGGGGTTTCGTCTCTCCCGGTATTGGGGGTGAGGTCGCGCTGTGTCTAGGAGAGCCATTACACAAAGCTCTCGGCCGAGGCAGGAGATTTACTGGTAGGTATTCCAGTAGTATCTCAGGGTGTTCTGGGCTACACTCTGACACGACTTGTACTGCTTTTGTGGGTCTAACTTTTACCAACCCCCTAGGCCCGACATGCGATGCTCATAGACGAACGGACAAGACTGTACGGATATTGTCACTGACAGGCTCAGTAGGGTGTCAGGATGAGTTCGCTCATCGACCTCCCTTTTGGTCAATACCTGATAGCTCGTTACGTAAGGCTAATACCTCTGACGTGCTAGTGGTTAAATCCACAGCAAAAGTATTGACGAGTCTTTAGAGTCCCCCACAGATAGTTTCCCAAGTTTCGGACGAAACGTTGTAGAGGCCGTATGATATACGGCAGGGTACGATCTTATACGTGCGGTATTGCATGGATCATGATCGGACAGATCATACTAGTGGGCTTTGGTTTAAGCCGGATCCTAGTATTAGATTTGTTGGATTACTTTAGTCTCATCGCATTCGCATTCAGTCGGGATGCGGATGCAGGTATGTATATACAGGTGAGGGGTATCCTTGTGATCCGTCACGAGTTTACTTTAGATGTTGCCGAATTTTCTTGTTGGACCAAACATTTGGATTAATGTTTGGATGGTGGAAATAATAAGCTAGAATTTCATCATGAGATGCATTAATGTGACATAGACATATATCATGACTCATGGTCTCTTTTTTAGCAAAAATGTCACATTAGTGGATTGATTTGAGTCATGAAATGAGATGGAAAGAGAGAGGGGCTGCCATGAATTGGTTAGCTCTCATATTATTCTTCTCACTCTCTCTCATTTTATCACACATATCACAAAAGAAAAGAAAGAGAAACATCATCTTCTTCCTCTTTCTCCTCTAGCTCTTTAACTCCTTCAATGGCAACATCTCTAACCTCCATCCAAGCCATGGATGCAAGAGACAAAGTGATCACAAACATTCTCTACAACACCTTGGACACGTCGGCTAGCACACTTCGTGCCCGAGTTGCTTCGGATGATGCGGGAGCCCATAAAAGGAATCGATGATGTGGTGCCCTTTCCGACGAGGAGATCGAGACCGAGACCGGAGATGCCGCGAGGAGCTTGGGATGGTGGCCAAAGACCAAAGGACACGGATCGATCGGTATAGCCTTCTATCCCTTCTCTAGATAGCTAGTTGTAGGTTAATGGTTCGATCCAGGTTTTAAGCATACGATAGCGTCGGTTTTCAAGTTAAGAAAAAATTTCGTTTCCGCATTTTGGCCTCGGAATGACGGTCGGGGCGCTACCGTAGTCTTACATGGTATCAAAGCCACGCCATTAACCATTACTAGCTTGCTCTAGCGTGTTTAGAACTTCGATCGAACGAAAATTTCAAAAACCGGATTTCCAAATGTTCAGCTTCTGTCGAATTTGTTTTGTGCTCAAAAAATTATTTGGTGTATTGCAGAAATTCGTGCAGGGTTTTTTAGGAGTTCTGACAAAATTTGGTAGCACGTGGCTACAGTAACGCCGCGGAACCGCGGCCATACCCTTGTTTTGGCCGCGGTTCCGCCACAGTAAAATCTCTTCACTGCACCAAATTTTGTACAGTGCTCTCTGAGTTGGAAATGGGGTTTCTGGTATTTTTTGTTTGGGCCCAGATTATTTTAAATACTGGGTATTGTGCTTGGGGCCCACTTCGGGAAATTTAGTCGATCGAAAATTTAAAACATGTTAGTTCACAGTATTTACATTATATCTGGGACCGTGGATGTCATTTGATCGGTAAATCCTATCTAACTGCTATAGCCCTTTTAGACAGATTTGTGAACGTGACATTCACGTTGATGTTCTGTGTTGTGCTGTGATGTTGCGGATTTGTCGTGGTGGATAGCCTGGATGCAATGTTAGTATAGTTTGGTTGTATTTGTACATTTGATATTGCGGGGCGAGCGTCGACATGTAAACTGCCGTCACTGCCTGTTTGTATATTATTCTTTTGGGGCACGACCGGGCTGAGGTCGATGTACCCGTTGTATATATTTTACTTTCTGTACTAGGATTACCCCGCAGTGGAGTGCACGGATAGTCGGGTTCTAGAGGGCAACGGGCCCGCATCTCATGGCTTTGAGACGGAGGGGGCTTTACTCTAGAATTGGCGGGTTATTCGCCGCACTCGTAGAGGGTACGGGTTGACCCAAGGAGGGGTGCTCAAGTTACCGGATTCCGTGAAGTGCTGGGTGGTCCATTCACGTTGTTGAAGGGGGCTGCCTCGCTTCAAGTTTTGGCGGGTAACTTGCCGAGCCCGTAGGGGTCTAGGATTTCATTGCACAGGCTATCCACACGACCAGGGGAACGTCGGGTTTCAGTAGCAGCTCTATGAAACCCAGGGATCCCAGATTATCTGTATTGTTCTATGATGCTTATTACATTTCTGTGATGTTGCATTTTATCATGCCTTGAGCGAATATTATATATTGATATATATACTAGTAGATGTTGTATATATTTTACACCCGCGCTAGTCCAGTCCCCGCTCTTTCGTTAGTTAGCTAACCTAACGGGTGATGACGGGACCCAGTGGCAAATGCGGATGGCATATACGTACATCGTATTTTCATTCTTTTGTGGTGTGATCAATTGATGGGACTGCATTGATTCGGATCAATGCAAGCTAAACAAACCTATTCTTATGTTGTTGGAACATTTTTTCAAAATGCTGTTATTATAAGGACGTTCTCTTTTGTTTTGCATAGTGGTATTCGGTTATGAATATCCAGCACCTCAGTCGACAAGGCAAGGGCCGAGATCCCTTCACCGGGAGTGAACCCTTGGACAGAAGTTTGTGCCAGGGTAATAACTTCACTATAACCAATTACTTTTTGCTTTGCATCGTGGTATTCAGTTGGAATATCCTGCACCTCATTCTACGGGGAAAGAGCCGAGATCCCTTCACCGGGAGTGACCTCTTTAGCAAGGTTTTCGTCACTATATTTTTATAAAAAGCTATGCAGTTCCTTCAACGATATCAAGTTCATTACGTTAAAGATTTTCTCCAAAAACCAGCCGTAGCCCTCCGTCATTTCTTACGGGTATTATTTAGTATTCGTGCTGCGTTTGTTGACCTAGTCAAGACGTAGTGTTCAGTGGCTAAGTGGTACTTGTTTGTTGCAAAAATAGGATTGGTTAGGACAGTCATGCGGCCTTGTTGACCTAGTCAAGGGCACGTGCGGGTGGGTTTAATGCAATCCAGAATAATGACGGGTTGAACTTGACTGGCGGTTTATGGTTTGTTGACCTAGTTAAGGTCATAAGCCGCTTGGGGTAAAAATCATATCGGGAGTTTCTAAAGAAACTGAAACTTGCCAGATATGCGCATACCTTCTGGAGTGTGATAACGTGAGTGGATTCCATCACGTTATCATGCGATGATAGTTGGATCCCGATTCCCACTGATGAGTTGGTTTACTCCTCGGGTGATCCCGACTAATTCTTCTTTCAGGTTTGGAGGAGAATTTGAGGATACGGTGGGAGGTTTCCTGATTAGATAAAGTTATAACCATTCTGATCTAGGTAAGAGTACACGCTGAGTGTTTCTTTTCTCTCTCTCTCTTTGGCAGCGACCATGGCCCGACCCTTGACTATGACTCAGTGACTAAGTTAACCGAACCTTCTTCAAACACTGGCTTTTGGATTGTCTGAGTTGCATACCTCATTGCCACTCCTACTTTTACCCTTTTTCTCCAGAACACCCCGTATTATTACAAACATCCACTTCCATTGGATAAAACCATCGTATGGTTATATACGAACTCGAAGGAACTTGTTCCAGATTCGAGGATGGTTTCCGGTTCTGGGGAAAACGAATAGGATTATTCAGTTGTCTTTTCCTCTTACCTTCTCTCAGGTTGCGAGTGCTCCTTGGATTAGGAACAGTACACCTATTATGCTTATTGGATCTTCTTCTTCCAAACCATAGGCAGGTGCCGAATGGTAGGGAATGAAGAAAACCAATTAGCCTAACGATGGTGTACAGAAGGTATGAAGTTAAGACAAATAAAGGGATTAGTAAGAGGGCAAAGTAAATTGCGACTGCTATTCACGACCAAACCAAGTATTTCATCGCCACTCCTACATCACCTTTGTATTTCTTCAGAACACTCCGTATCATTACAAAGATCCACAGTTTATTGGATACTACATCGTATGGTTATATACGAACTCGAAGGAACTTGTTCCAATTCGGGGATGGATTCTGGTTCAGGAGAAATAGGAATAAGGTTTATTCAGTTGTCTTTTATCTTTACCTTCTCTCGAGTTACGAGTGCTCCTAGGATTAGGACAGCACACCCATTATGCTTATTGGACAGTCTTCTTCCAAACCATAGGCTGGTGCCGAACGGTAGGGAAGGAAGAAAACCATTTGGCCTAAAGGGGTGTACAGAAGGTAATGACTAAAATCATATAAAGGGATTTGGAGAGATGGCAAAGAAATATAGGTTACAGTTGTGAATCTGATAATGGAAGAGGCATTACTAGGAATACCCGGATACCCCTTCAAAACATTTACATGTTTCAGTTTCACTGTGTATTGTTAAAAGAAAACTGATTTCCCAATTAGTCCTTACTCCAGGGTATGTATTTACCAGGTTTGATTCTCACATCTGTATGGTTTTACAGATGATGAGTGGGAATAAGTTATTGGGAATTGGGTGATCATCCTCACTATATCAGGATTCGTTGTAATTGGTGATATTTGAGGAAATCGCCCGGGTTGTTTGCCGGACAGCAAATATTTGGTTTTGAATATCCGTTATAATGCACCAATTTCAAATTGATATATCTGTACGTTTATTTTTATAAAGTGAGATATAACTTTTTGAAATTGTGTCTATGACATTTACCTATATCAGTAGATGGTTAGGTAAGGAGCATTAAATAGCGGTGTAATTCTTCTTAACCATAAGTACAGTTTTCAACCTACGACACACAGGGAATGAGTTATTAGACTCAAGGAACCTATACAGAGTATTGTATGTTGTCCAGTGTCCATGAGGACAGAGGGGTTGGTACTCGTACTATATTTTGTTTACTTGTGACTTCTCTAGTTCTTAGACATGTGTTTCGTAGAAATGCAAGGTCTAAGTTTTGAGAAGTTATAGGTATAAGAATAAAGTTGAGAACCAAACGTTGCAAGTATCAGGATTCCTCAAGGTGATCGAAGATATAGATACTTGTGTATGGTATTCAGATGATAGTAATGATTAAGAGAACTTGCTTCTCTTTCAGGTTACTCATAATTGGAAGTACTCCTAAGTTGAGTAATGCTGATCGGCCTCTCTCCATTTAATTGACATGCACTGGAGACGGCTGCATGATTTGAATCTGGTTCTAATTAAATCAGTGCCTCTGTTTCTATATTGGATATAGAATAGTTCGTATCTTAACATTGTAAAGGTACGGGGAGTTGTCCGGCTTATGCTTAAAACCAGACACTGGACAACTCAAGGCACGTTTCTGTAATGGCTGTTTGTGGGTTGACCCGGGCTATGACGAAGGTTGACTTTCTACCATCTGGAAGATCAATAGCGATATTCTTCTTGACTCGCCATAGTTTTAGTAAAATGGATTTTTTCAGAAAACAGTAGTGGGAGTATGGTAGAACTGGAAGTGATTCCGGAACCGCAAACGATTACTGAAAATTTGATAAGAACCTAAAGATTCAATCTAGTTTGACATTCCGTTAGCCACTCTGCAGAGATAGTGGATAACCTCAGGCACTCGAAAGGTACTTCGGTATGCTCAAAGACAGTGACAGGGAGGTTCTTGTTTACCCAGACTTGCCATTGCTGTTAATTCCAGACTATGAGACCCGGTAGGAGGATGAGTATAGCGTCGTTCTAAACTGGCTTTAGAAGCGTACATGTATATGACTCTGCCAGGGGGTTGTCGTAGTCAGTGGGAGCAGCGGAAGCATAGTGGACAAATAGCTTATGTCTATTTATAGACTAAAGCAGATATAGCGGAGATAGATCATCTATTTCTGATGTGACAGTCATAGATTTGACTTCATCAGAATAGGGGATGGATCTGTTAAGAAGGTAGTAGGCTGTGATGTCCTGGTATTTTGATGACATACACAAAGTAAGAAGTGAAATTCCTATACTACGATCGGTTATACTTTGGTTGTCACACAGTGGTTTCTCCACTTAGGATATAGATATAATATCAGACATTCTGCTTGCTAGATCTATGGTTTTAGATCTAGATTTGGGTAGTATCCCAATCTGGGTACTTAGACAGCATTCTAAAGGTGTTTGAGAATAGACGACTCCTGGCACAGTAGTGTACCTGCAGGTGATGGAGTCACCCTCTCTAAAGGTGTCTTACAGACTAAAGGCGAGAGGGATGTGCATGATTAGCAGATCACTTGCTTAGGCAATTGAGTCAATCATGAGATGTCAAGTACCACACCAGATGTTGTTTTTGCAGTAGATGCAATAAGTTGATATTGATCCAATCCTGGAGAAACATTCGGAAGCAGTTTTAGAACATAAGTGGATGTTCTAGGGATATGATAACAGCAGCCTCTTTTAGGAGACAGTTATCATTCCAGGCTTCCAAGGTGACATGGATGACAGAGTGGCTGTCAGAGTTATAGTTTTCCCTCTGACGAGGGGCAGTATTTTGGACAGGTGGTCCAAGCGGATACTGAGGGAGGCATAGCGCAGGATACTGATTGGTTTCAGTTGACGATACAGTCTAAGAAGTTTGGATTTGGAGTTCATTTATGACCTAGGTCCCATCAGATATCCAGACATATTCTAAGACAGGTATTGCTCATTTCGGGAGATGGCTTTCTCCGCGAACTTGAGATAAAGAGAGACATAGAAAGAAACATCAGGGCGGATCCACTAGCTGAGGCTATTTCTCGAACGCAATAGTTTCGTAAATGAGCTTTGTGAGACTGATTAGTAGAGGAGTTGGGTGTTCGGAATCACACGGGCTGTGAGTATGCGACATCGCAATAATTAGCCTTGAGTGCAAGTGGGAGATTGTTGGATATAGTGCCCTCAGAGTCAATTATTGGATCACAGGCACGTGATTGCAAAGATTGAGGGAGGACCTATGCCGGTAGGACAGTCTTACTCAAGATGATAGTATGCTATCTGGTTTATCTTTATCATCGTGTACTGCTTTAGGTGACCTTACAGATCGCTATTGCACGCTGATAGAGCCCTTAGGATTCTTGCTTGACTACCAGCAGTATGATGGTGATCATATATGTGAGAGTTGGGTAGTCTATAAGCACATCCTTAAAGTGGTCCCTAGTCGTGGGAGTTTCGAGACTGGGCATCGATACTCCATTAGTAAACTAGTGTATACAGTCGAGACCCCGACGAGAGGCGATGGCCGGTCTCACAAACCATTGGTGTTAGTTAGATCACCTAAGATGTATACAGGTACTCATTGGGTTATGAGTATGTTCAGACCATAATATTGCATTTATCATTCCCCTTTTCTTATCCTTTTTATAAATAAACAGGTACTCTTGACACACGTTTGTTGCATATTACAGGTTACAGGTTTCTGGAGCAAATACAGTGAAAAAGACACAAAACAATAGAAAAAGGGACTTTTGACCAACAAGTAGACCGATCCTAGTCGAGCCTAGTCGAAGAACAGTGCAAGGTCCAAAATGTCAAGTGAACGGTTGAAAGATCGCTACGAGTATTCACTGAAAAATCTGGAGAAGACTCAGAAGCCCAACAGAGAAAATACATATAAAAAGACAGAGCCCAGGAAGCAGAGAAAGAAGCCCAAAAGTCTCATGGCCCAACTCCCTTAATTGGCCGCGGAACCGCGGCCAAACCCTACCTTGAGCCGCGTTTCCGAGGCCATACAGAGCCCATGGCGGTGGAATTTTGGTGCGTCGGTGCGTCGGTGCAGATGTTAGGATTTTCAGGGGTCAAATCTGTAATTTTGCATGTGCGAGAGTCTGTAACCCTAGGTTTCCTAGTTTCCTATAAATTGTAATTTTAGATCTAAAAATTGTATGCCTCTTTTCAATAAATAAAATTCAGAAATTCTGGAAGTGACATTCAGATCTGTTCTTTATCGCTTGGAGGGAGCCATCACCATTAGTAAGTATTTTATTCTTTTAATTATAATGTCTTCTCATCCCCTAATGAGCGAGTAGTCTCCTCGCTTGTTAGGGTTAGCCTTAGGGAAAGGGTTGAGAGATGAGATCTCTCACCCCTTTCAATGCCTAACCCATTAAGAACTCCATGCATGCGCGCACAACCGCTCCCTGCGGCACCCTACCCTTCGAGGTAACGGTGAACCGCAGTATAAAGGGCCGGTTGCGCGCGTTTTCCATGGGGGTTAGGGTAATTAACGATAAAGGAAGGATACGAATCTAGAGGAAGAAAACATCTTCCCAAAAGAGTCGTATCCACTTTATCGATAATTACTATAACACCTAATGGATCTAAAATACGGCATTGAAAGCGGTGAAGGAAACATCAATCTCCAAAATTTCCTCTAAGCCTAACCCTAGCAAGAACTTAAATTAGATTAATTAAGTTTTAGATCTAGATTTTTATAAAACCAAAACGACAAATAGAATCAACTCGTTAAGACACACTAAAGAAATTTACCCGTCTCTGTGGATCGACCCGCACTCACCGGCTAGCTGCGAAGCGACGCCGTTTCTGATTGCGGTAATTATATTTTTGATCGTAAAATATCTATCAATCAAATGGCGCCGTTGCCGGGGAAGGCGTAATTTTTCTTTTTTGTGAATTTTCGGGTTGATATAAATTTGAAAAATTATAAAAATCTGAAAATATAAAAAAAATATAAAAATTATCAAATTTGATCTGTTTGAAGGGTTTATTTTTGAATCTTGCAGGAATAGCGAAGATCTGGAATTTTACAGAGGTCAAATCAGAAAGGTGAACGTAACAACAGAGGAGGAGTGGAACAAAGGAGCAGCAGAATTTTTTCCAGAGCCCAACCCCTCTGTTTCACCGCGCTTCCGCCGCATACAGTGGGTTCCCGCCGCGCTTCAGCGATCTTGGTGCCACGTCACCGCATTAAATTTTGTGGGTTTGATCCTCATTCTCCCCTCTGTAACCTACAATATATCTCTCTGTAAAAAGTTTTCTGCAGGGTTCTTTGCGTAAAGAGTCTTTCTCCCCCTTCTAAATAACAGATCTCTGCAGGTTTCTTTGCGCCGCGCTAAAAATTGATTGCAAGTGATTTTGTTGTTTTGCATATTTTAATCGGACTCTAAGGGGCTATTTGACCAAACTCAGATTGGGTGGGGATTTCATCACCCTTCCCAGGACCCCAGAAAACACCTAAGCATTTTGCATCAACCACCTTTAATTAAAAAAGATTAGACTCAGACCTAAGGACAGCGAGCTCAATAGGAAAAGGACTAGGGTAGGCATCGGCCGTTTATCCTAACCGACATTGCGGTGTCTAGGCTAGTGGTTTTTAATTAGGCCCACTGTAGTGGTGGTTCCTTCCCACTTACCTGGCCGTATTTGTCCGTGAAGAGGCGGTTTGAGGTCTATTTCTAGCCCTAGTTAGGAGCTGTCTAGTAGACCTAGGCGACCCTAGATCTAGGCCTGATTGTGCATGTGTGGTTGATTCAGTTGTGTCACGAGTCCGTTTTCAACAAACCTCCTTGCAAAACTCACAAATAAAAAAAATATAAAGAAAAATCTTTTCAAAAACTTGCAACTTGCCGCTAAAGAAAACTTGCAAACCACTTCCACCACTTCTTCTCACTGACATTATCTTACCCCCACATTCTGTTTTTCTCTTTTTTCTGACTGCACTACCCTTTAGTGTATGTCATTTTGGACTAGGGATACTAACGCTCGATTAGTCCGTGTTTCGTTGGTACCGACCAACGAACCCTTCGGCGAACCCTTCGTCGAAATTCCCTCCATTTCCTTACCTCCACCTTTAAATTCATCTTTCGAAGGTATGTCGGGATTCAACCCCAACGATACCTTACCAACGGGAATGATTCCACCTCCTCCAGGTGCGAATAACCCGAATCTACCGCCTGTTGTAGCGCCCGCACGAGTTGCGCTCCAGGATCTCTTCTACCCCGTCCGCACTTCTTTACCCACATGTCTTTCACCCCCACCGGCAAATGGGGATAATTTTGAAATAAAACCACACTTCATCAATATGCTGCCTAAGTTTCATGGTTTGGAATCCGAAGATGCATATATTTTCATTAATAAATTCCAAAACGTTTGCGCCATGATGAAGACAACCCAATTAAGTGATGACGCAATAAGGCTAAGGGTCATTCCTTTTACCTTATGTGACCTAGCCGAGAAGTGGCTATACAGCACCGCATCACACTCCATTAGAAATTGGGACGAGTTTGTGAGAGCTTTTCTGAAAAAGTTCTACCCTCATCATAAAACTGCTAGAATCCGAAACGAGATTATACAATTTTCACAGCTTCCGTCCGAACCATTCTGGAAGTGCTTCGAGAGATTTAAAGACCTACTTGTTCAATGCCCTCATCATGGGATAGAAAATTGGCAACTTTGCCAAACTTTATACGAGGGATTGAACGCAGCAACGAAGCAGTTGCTAGAAACAATATGTCAAGGTCATTTTCTCTCTAAGTCTAGCGACGAAGCTTGGCAGTTTCTTGAGGACCTAAGTGAGCAAACAATTCAGTGGGAGAGTACCAAGACCACATCATCTTCTTCAGTTGGTCAATCTAGGGCAGGCATACATCAAATAGATATGTCGATTGCTATGAAGGCCGAGATGGCCTCACTTATGAAAAAGCTAGAAGCCATTGAGACCAAAATCTCATCGTCTTCTCCTGCCCCTACTCTACCCACACGAACTGTTTGTGCTTGTTGTTCGAACCCGTCGCACTTAACCGAAGAGTGTCCTTATAATGCACCTATTCAAGGACAGGATCAAGTCAATGCTGCATTTCAGCAACGACAAAGAAATGATCCTTACTCTTCGACATACAATCAGGGGTGGAGGAGTCACCCGAATTTCGCTTGGAACCAAAATCAACAAGTCCAAGGGAACAATAATTTTTAAAGACCTCCTCCACAACAACAACAAGCACCCGTACAAACTCAAAATCAGCAACCTTTCCAACAACAACCTTATACAAATCAAACGAACAATTTGGTTCAACCTAATGATGATAAGGTTAGCTCGCTCGAGAAAAGTCTTGAAGCATTTCTCAAGCAAACTACAGAATCCGCAGCAAGATTTGAAAGTTATGTGCAATCTTTAATGAATAACAATGCCTCACACGATCAAAGTATCAAATCTATTGAGGCACAAATTGCACAATTAACTGCTGCGTTGAGCGAGAGAGAAAAGGGAAAGCTTCCATCTCAACCATTGCCCAATCCCGGCCACCCACAAAACGCATATCACAATCACAATGTAAATGCGGTGACCACGTTGAGATCCGGAAGAGAGTTGCAAAATAATGTGGAAACTAGTGATGACATCCCCGCCGGTGGTTCTTCTTCCCCTTCTTCATTTTCTTCACTTCCTTCTTCACCTTTTTCTTTAGAGCCTATTCTCCACCCTTCACACGGCTCTACTTCTTCTGACTCGAACGGACCCATTTCTCACAACACGAACACATCTACACCGGGATCCGTTCCTAATCCACAGTCTGCTCCACAAACTTTTGACTCAACTATTTTTCAAAATGCACCATTTCCAAACAGGTTGAGTCCTAATAAACCAAATACACAAGTGGAGAAGATTGTGGAGATATTTAAGCAGGTTAGCATAAATATACCTCTCTTGGATGCTATCCAACAAGTCCCTTCATACGCGAAAATCTTAAAGGGATTATGCACTTCAAAGAGAAAAGCATCTCAAGTACCCAAGAAAGTGCTAGTGGCTAGTGCAGTGAGCAATGCAATTAACCACCATCAAACCTTACCCCAAAAACGAAAGGACCCCGGCTGTCCTACGATTTCAATTACAATTGGGGATAAGAAAATTAATCAGGCACTTTTAGATCTTGGGGCTAGTGTTAACCTGATTCCCTACTCCGTGTACGAACAATTAGGGGTTGGAGAGTTGAAACCCACTCGTTGCACTCTCCAAATGGCTGATCGATCAATCACCTATCCAAGGGGTCAACTAGAGGATGTGTTGATCAAAGTCGGGGAGTTCATATTCCCCGTTGATTTTATCGTTATGGATACACAACATGTTGCCAACCCAATAAACCAAATTCCGGTGATTCTCGGTCGACCATTTTTGGCCACTTCTAATGCCGTGATAAATTGCCGCAATGGCTCCATGACTCTATCCTTCGGGAAGAGGTCTAGTGAGTTCAATATTTATAAGATGGGAAGTCTGCCCCCCGTGCCTAAAACTAGTACACGAGATGTTTGCTCTATTCACGAAATCACGCAGGAGGACTGCGAGCTTGAAGGATTTCTATTTGATGAAAACAGTTTTGACGCCACTAGTGCGTCCCTCCTTGAGCCTACTACCGTTGATACAACCGATGTTGATTATGAATGCTTCACTTTTTTGGATGATGATGACTCACAGCCCGAATATGAGTCGTTTGAATTTTTGGATGAGTCAGTCGAACCATCCGAATCGGTTGTTTGCAGTGATTTCGAACCTGTGTTGGAGTCCTTTGAGTTCGAGGTAGATTCCACAATGATTCTTTCGCCTCCGAAACTCGAACTCACGCCCTTGCCGTCTCACCGTAGATATGCTTACATAGGTGAGAATGAGACTTTTCCCATTATCATATCAGCCTCTCTAGCCTTCGAGCAAGAGAACGCTATTTTAAAAGTCTTACAAGATAGGCGGCAAGTTTTCAGTTGGACTATGGCGGACATCGAGGAGATAAGTTCCCTCATAAGTGAATATCATACACAATTGATGGATGATGCCATGTCAATAGAGGACACACGGGAACATCTTGGGGGTATTGTGGTGAGCCAACTTCCTCCCTTAGAAGTTGAAATACCCCCATTTCTTTTAATAAGGTACGAGAATGCCAACACTCCACTGATTGCTGATCACTTACATTCTCGTTTCGATGCATCACCATCACCTGTATATTTACCTCCACACCTCCCATACCACTACTTCTATCTTCCCCAATTCTTTGCGGACCCCCACAACTTATTTTTCCACCACCCAATATTCTTTACTGATAAATTTTTCAACTGGTTGGTGTTGACGTTTGGTCTAGGCAAAGTTTGGCAGTAATGTCTAACATAGTTTAAATGAAGTTTGGGGGAGGGCCTTTTTGTATATATTTTTGTTTTTCTTAACAATAAAAAAATTATAAATAAATAAACAGGGGAGTATCGGTATTTTGACCCTCTTGGTTTAGCATGACAGTGAGGATACTGTCAAGTTCAAGTTTGGGGGTATGCTCGGTACGTCTTCTTCCTTTGCATTCATTTGTACATATTTTTGCATACTTATTTGAAAACCCATAAAAATTTCAAAAATTTCAAAAATTATAAAAATTAATGTATTCAATTTTGGCTAATTGACTTGAGTTTGACAAATAGGTTAACTGGTTAGGAACAACTAGATCTTAGACTTAGTAAATTAAAAACCCTAAAAATAACCTTCCTTAAAGTTTAACGGTAGAAAGTATATGCCTTGTAGTTTATTTAGAAATAGGCAAATTTTGGGTTCACTTCTTGGGCTAAGTCGAAACAAGGGAAGAGTATTGATGTTCTAATTAAAGTATAAGTTTGAAAGATAGTTCCTAGCTTAAGTTTAGATTCTGAAAATGTATACCCTACAAAATTGCACAATCACGCACCTTGAAACTTGGAATAGTAGAAGAGACCTTGAAATACTCTTGTCTAAAGTCCTTAGTACGAAGAAAATAAAGAAAAAAATGGACACTGGTTTTTGTGATTACTTAAGGCTGTAAAAATAGAAAAATATTTAGCGAGGGTGCTTCATCACCTAGTGCCTTAGACCAACTGGTTTGGGAGTCACTGCTAAAGCCTTGGGTGTTGCAAGGACTAGGAAGTACGCTTTAAAGTGCAAGCGCATTTTGTAATCGGTCGTTGGTACCTCAAGAAGTATTAACGGTCGCATGAAGGATGTGTAAGCAAATTTCATTCACCAACTAATTAGTACTTTGGACAATGGACTAGGGCATGATTGCTTGAATTGAATTTCCAAGTGTAGGGGTGATCTATACACACACGTAGGGGTATGTGATTGGAATTTAGATGAGAAAAAGGAATAAAGAATAGAACTTGTATCTTTAGTAGAGTTGATAAAAATTCCTAAGTGGAGATGGAACCCTAGAAGGAAAACTTAGGAAATACCGAAAGCTAAGTAAGTCTACATAACATATATAATCTTAAGTTAAATAATGAGGAAGCGTGAAGAATATGGGTGGATAATTTACAAGTAGAAGATAATAGAATTCCTTATTAGAAAACCTAATTAGAGAACAAAAGTCAATGAGCCAAGTTGATAGGATTTTGTCGGTGTAATCCGCTGAAAACCCTCAGAAGACAACACTCCTCCTACTAGGGACACCTAGAGGTTTAACGGCTTGTTGCACGTGCTCAGTGCAATCGCGTTTCCCTGCGAAAGTGCGGTTAGGATTTTAGTGAATAAAATAATAAGTTTGCTCGAGGACGAGCAAAAGGTAAGTTTGGGGGTATTTGTTCAGACCATAATATTGCATTTATCATTCCCCTTTTCTTATCCTTTTTATAAATAAACAGGTACTCTTGACGCACGTTTGTTGCATATTACAGGTTACAGGTTTCTGGAGCAAATACAGTGAAAAAGACACAAAACAATAGAAAAAGGGGCTTTTGACCAACAAGTAGACCGATCCTAGTCGAGCCTAGTCGAAGAACAGTGCAAGATCCAAAATGTCAAGTGAACGGTTGAAAGATCGCTACGAGTATTCACTGAAAAATCTGGAGAAGACTCAGAAGCCCAACAGAGAAAATACATATAAAAAGACAGAGCCCAGGAAGCAGAGAAAGAAGCCCAAAAGTCTCATGGCCCAACTCCCTTAATTGGCCGCGGAACCGCGGCCAAACCCTACCTTGAGCCGCGTTTCCGCGGCCATACAGAGCCCGTGGCGGTGGAATTTTGGTGCGTCGGTGCGTCGGTGCAGATGTTAGGATTTTCAGGGGACAAATCTGTAATTTTGCATGTGCGAGAGTCTGTAACCCTAGGTTTCCTAGTTTCCTATAAATTGTAATTTTAGATCTAAAAATTGTATGTCTCTTTTCAATAAATAAAATTCAGAAATTCTGGAAGTGACATTCAGATCTGTTCTTTATCGCTTGGAGGGAGCCATCACCATTAGTAAGTATTTTATTCTTTTAATTATAATGTCTTCTCATCCCCTAATGAGCGAGTAGTCTCCTCGCTTGTTAGGGTTAGCCTTAGGGAAAGGGTTGAGAGATGAGATCTCTCACCCCTTTCAATGCCTAACCCATTAAGAACTCCATGCATGCGCGCACAACCGCTCCCTGCGGCACCCTACCCTTCGAGGTAACGGTGAACCGCAGTATAAAGGGCCGGTTGCGCGCGTTTTCCATGGGGGTTAGGGTAATTAACGATAAAGGAAGGATACGAATCTAGAGGAAGAAAACATCTTCCCAAAAGAGTCGTATCCACTTTATCGATAATTACTATAACACCTAATGGATCTAAAATACGGCATTGAAAGCGGTGAAGGAAACATCAATCTCCAAAACTTCCTCTAAGCCTAACCCTAGCAAGAACTTAAATTAGATTAATTAAGTTTTAGATCTAGATTTTTATAAAACCAAAACGACAAATAGAATCAACTCGTTAAGACACACTAAAGAAATTTACCCGTCTCTGTGGATCGACCCGCACTCACCGGCTAGCTGCGAAGCGACGCCGTTTCTGATTGCGGTAATTATATTTTTGATCGTAAAATATCTATCAATCAGAGTACACCGGACAGGACTCGCCGGGAGCATTCTAGTTGGCATTATACCTGACGTCAGATAGCAGTTTCCTGGTGACATGTGTACAGGTTAGTTCATCGACCTGAGATCGTCATTTATCTCGTATGAGTTCCCACTGTGCTTTGATTACTACCCTACCACGACTCAAAGGAGTCATGCAAACAGGTTTTAGTTGGGTGCAGTCCCGAGCCACATGGAGGCAGTGAGCGGATCGGCAGGGGTTTCGTCTCTCCCGATATTGGGGGTGAGGTCCGCTGTGTCTAGGAGAGCCAATACACAAAGCCCTCGGACGAGACAGGAGATTTACTGGTAGGTATTCCAGTAGTATCTCAGGGTGTTCTAGGCTACACTCTGACACGACTTGTACTGCTTTTGGGGGTCTGACTTTTACCAACCCCCTAGGCCCGACATGCGATGCTCATAGACGAACGGACTGGACTGTACGGATATTGTCACTGACAGGCTCAGTAGGGTGTCAGGATGAGTTTGCTCGTCGACCTCCCTTTTGGTCAATATCTGGTAGCCCGTTACGTACGGCTAATACCTCTGACGTGCTAGTGATTAAATCCACAGCCAAAGTATTGATGAGTCTTTAGAGTCCCCCACAGATAGTTTCTCGAGTTTCAGGCGAAACGTTGTAGAGGCCGTATGATATATGGCAGGGTTCGATCTTATAAGTGCGGTATGGCACGGATCATACTAGTGGGCTTTGGTTTAAGCCGGATCCTAATATTAGATTTGTTGGATTACTTTAGTCTCATCGCATTCGCATTCAGTCGGAATGCGGATGCAGATATGTATATACAGGTGAGGGGTATCCTTGTGATCCGTCACGAGTTTACTTTAGATGTTGCCGGATTTCTTGTTGGACCAAACATTTGGATTAATGTTTGGATGGTGGAAGTAATAAGCTAGAATTTCATCATGAGATGCATTAATGTGACATAGACATATATCATGACTCATGGTCTCTTTTTTAGCAAAAATGTCACATTAGTGGATTGATTTGAGTCATGAAATGAGATGGAGAGAGAAAAGGGCTGCCATGAATTGGTTAGCTCTCATATTATTCTTCTCCCTCTCTCTCATTTTATCACACATATCACAAAAGAAAATAAAGAGAAACATCATCTTCTTCCTCTTTCTCCTCTAGCTCTTTATCTCCTTCAATGGCAACATCTCTAACCTCCATCCAAGCCATGGATGCAAGAGACAAAGTGATCACAAACATTCTCTACAACACCTTGGACACGTCGGCTAGCACACTTCATGCCCGAGTTGCTTCGGATGAAGCGGGAGCCAGTAAAAGGATTCGATGATGTGGTGCCCTTTCCGACCAGGAGATCGAGACCGGAGATGCTGCGAGGAGCTTGGGATGGTGGCCAAAGACCGAAGGATACGGATCGATCGGTATAGCCTTCTATCCCTTCTCTAGATAGCTAGTTGTAGGTTAATGGTTCGATCCGGGTTTTAAGCATATGATAGCGCCGGTTTTCAAGTTAAGAAATTTTTTTTTTCCGCATTTTGGCCTCGGAAAGACGGCCGGGGCGTTACCGTAGTCTTACATTAACCACAGGCCGCAAGCGGTACTAGCTGTACGTAACGGTCCCCAGGTAGATGTCGATAAGAAGGATGATGAGGAAACCCATCCGAACTCCTACTGAGCCTAATGTGACAATCTCCGTACAGTCCGGTCTGTTTGTCTAGGACTATCGCATATCGGGCCTAGGGGGCGGTAAACGTCAGATCCCTAATAGCGGTATAAGTCATGTCGGAGTGAAGCCCATTACAGCTTGAGAAATTACTGGAACCTACCAGTAAATCTCGTTTGCCCTGGCCAAGGACTTTGCGTTATGGCTCTCCATACACAGCGCGATATCAACCCCCAATACCGGGAGACGAATCCTGTCTTACCGCCACTGCCTCCAAGTGCTTCGGGACTGCACCCAACTACTACCTATTTGCACGACTCCTTTGAGCCATGGTAGGTTAGTAATCTAAGTACAGTGGGAACACACCCGAGGCGAAGTAGCAGTGTCAAGTCGACGGACTAAGCTATACTCATGTCACCTGGGAACTGCTATCTAACGATGGGTATAATACCAACCTGCAGTGTAAGTCCACGTTGCGACCCCCGGTTCTTACGGGGAGGCGGAAACGGTATAAAATCAAAATTTTTATCGCAAGAGGCAACATGGACTAAACTATGGTCGGGATCGTAGTCTAAACTAAAACTAGCAAACTATGCTAAAGAGAGTTAGCTACTCGGATGAAGATGGTTATACCTAAACTTGAACTCCTTCTCTTCAAGCTCCGATGGTGGTTCGATGGCTCCTTCTCGTTGTCTCCGTACGCCGAAGATAGATCCACTTGAAAGCTCCAACCTTTAGCTCCTTCTTCGTTCTTTGAAGAAACTAGTTCACTTGGTTTGCTAAACCTAGTGAACTAGAATGAGTAGAGATGATTTAGAATGGGATTTTATCTATGGTTCTTGATTCTCAACTCATGAGACAAGAGAACCATAGATCAAGAGAGGGAGCAAGAGGTTGAGGATGAGAGCAAGAGGAGAGCTCAAGAACAAGAGAGAGAATGAGCAAGAAAGAATGAGCAAGTATTTTGTCTCTCACCCTCTCATAATCCAAAGCAATGATAACTCATCATATCAACAAAAGTCTTATGTGATGGTTGAAGTAACCATAACCTTATCATGTCATGCACTCATTTTACTCAAATGAACAAACAAGAAAAAGTCTTTGGCATGAAATGATAACCATGGTTATCATGATGGTCAACTAGTCAAGCCTAGTCAACCGGTCAACAAGTCAACAAAAGTCAACAAGTCACCAAAGTCAACAAGTCAACAAAAGTCAACAAGTCAACAACCATATCACCATAACACTTAATTAATATAATAGTTAATCACATATCATATTCTCATTAGGGTTGAGCATAAAGTCAAAAAGTCAACGGTCAACTGTCAACAACCCTAATGAGAATCCGCTGCCTCTGCCTCCCTGTCAACTGTGCATACACACCCGCATCCGCGTTCCGAGGAACACGAATGCAAACTGGATAAATCCAATCCCATAAGGTACACTAGGATCTGGCTTAAACCAAAGCCCGCTAGTGTAAACTGTCCGGACACTGTACGTGCACAAGTGCACGGATGTGACCGAACCCTGTCGCAATACCATGCGACCTGTCGCAATACCATGCGACCTCTACTCTTTTGCCTAAAGGCGAAAAGCTTTCTGTGTGGGACTCTAAAGACTCAACACTACGCTGGCAGTGGGTTTAACCACAGACCGCAAGCGGCACTAGCTGTGCGTAACGGTCCCCAGGTAATGCCGACAAGAAGACCGACGAGGCGAAACCCATCTGAACTCCTACTGAGCCTGAGCGTGATATTCTCCATACAGTCCGGTCTGTTCGTCTGATACATCGCATGGCGGGCCTAGGGGGCGGTAAACGTCAGTCCCCCAATAGCGGTACAAGTCGTGCCGGAGTGAAGCCCAATACACCCTGAGATAACACTGGAAACCTACCAGTATATCTCGTTTGCCCTGGCCAGGGACTACTCGTGTAATGGCTCTCCTAGACACAGCGCGATGTCAACCCCCAATACCGGGAGAGACGAATCCTGTCTAACCGTCACTGCCTCCAAGTGCTTCGGGACTGCACCCAACCACCACCTGTTTGCACGACTCCTTTGAGCCGTGGTAGGGTAGTGATCAAAGTGCAGTGGGAACACACCCGAGGCGAAGTGACAGTGTCAAGTCAGCGGACTAAGCTGTACTCATGTCACCTGGGAACTGATAACTGACGATAGGTATAATACCAACTAGTCAGTTCCCTACGAGTCCTGTCCAGTGTACCCGTAACCTAACGAGCACCCGCATACTATCTCAAGTACGACGTACTGACGGCTGTGGGACAGACCGTTTCCCACACTGGGATGAGAAGCGCATGCGCTGGTCTACTCCGGAGTATCGATGCCCTGTCTCGATAGTCCTGCGACCAGGGACCTGAATAAGGATGTGCTTATAGATTACCTTGCCCCCACTAGTGTGACTGCCATCACAACGCTGGTAATCAAGCAAAGATCCTAAGGGCTCCACTAATGCGTATAAGTGATATACTGAAATAAACACAAGTACACATTGAAGTAGAAACAAACCAAGTAGCATACTACTATTTTGAGCAAGATTGTATATACAAGGTGAATATCCCAAGCATCCATTAAGTAATATACAAACTAGTATGATACAGTAATGGCCTCTAGGGCATATACACTAACAATCTCCCACTTGCACTAAGGCCATGTACTGGCGTATCGAAGACCTATCATCTCGATCAGCCGCTCGAACTGAGTCTGGGGCAAGGCCTTGGTGAATGGATCTGCAGTGTTATCTTCTGAAGCGACTCTCCGAACCTCGATCTCCTTGCGATCCACGATCTCCCTGATCAGGTGATACCGCCTCAAGATGTGCCTGGATCTCTGATGGGACCTGGGTTCCTTCGCTAATGCTATAGCCCCGTTGTTGTCGCAATACAGAGGTATTGGATCAACAATGGACGGAACCACCTGAAGTTCTTTCAAGAACTTCCTCATCCAGACAGCTTCTTTTGCGGCATCAGATGCAGCGATGTATTCCGCTTCCATCGTCGAGTCTGCAACGGTTTCTTGTTTGGAACTCTTCCAACACACCGCCCCTCCATTGAGGGTAAAGACAAAACCCGACATGGACTTGGAATCATCCTTGTCACTCTGGAAGCTGGAGTCAGCAAAGGCCTCGATCTGGAGGTCTTTTCCGCCATACACCAAGAACATCTCCTTAGTCCTTCTCAGGTACTTGAGAATGTTCTTTACCGCTATCCAGTGTTTCTCCCCTGGGTTAGACTGATACCGGCTTACCACACTCAGTGCATAAGCTACATCCGGTCTGGTACACAACATCGCATACATTATAGAGCCTACCGCAGAAGCGTAGGGTATAATAGACATGCGATCCCTCTCCAAATCAGTCTTGGGAGACATCTCTTTAGAGAGGGTGATCCCGTGACAAGCCGGTAGGTTACCGCGCTTGGAATCTTCCATACTGAACCTCTTCAGTATGGTGTCGATGTACCTGGACTGTGAAAGTCCTAATATCCTCTTGGATCTGTCACGGTAGATCCGGATACCCAGAATGTACGAGGCATCACCCAGGTCTTTCATGGAGAACCTGTGTGACAAGAACCCCTTGACAGATTGTAGCATAGGAATGTCATTTCCTATTAAGAGAATGTCATCCACGTATAAAACGAGGAATACTACAGTTCTCGCTACAAATCTACTATAGATGCATGGTTCATCTGGATTTTTGATAAAGCCAAATTCTTTGACCGTCTCATCAAAGCAGATGTTCCAACTCCGCGATGCCTGCTTTAGTCCATAGATGGACTTAAGCAACTTGCACACCTTTCCGCTGCTCCCACTCTGAATGAAACCCTCTGGCTGGTCCATATAGACACACTCCTCTAAATTTCCATTTAGAAAAGCTGTCTTTACGTCCATTTGCCAGATCTCATAATCGTGGAAGGCAGCAATGGCAAGAAGGATCCGAATGGATTTCAGCATGGCTACTGGAGAAAAGGTTTCGTCGTAGTCCAAGCCAGGTCTTTGACGAAAACCCTTTGCTACCAGCCTAGCTTTATAGGTCTCAACCTGTCCATCTACACCAATCTTCCTTTTGAAGATCCACTTGCATCCTACGGGTTTTACCCCGTCTGGAGCAATGTCCAACGTCCATGCCTTGTTGGTGTACATGGACTCCATTTCGGTCCGCATTGCATCCAGCCATTTCACTGAGTCAACGCTCTGAACGGCCTGCTGGAAGCTAGTAGGCTCATCATAATCTATGATGCAATCCTCTCTATCCCCGTCTATGAGAAAACCGTAGTATCTCTCAGGCGGATGAGACTGCCTACTACTTCTGCGGAGCGGCGTAGGAATGTCCTGTTCTTCCGAACCTTCTGGTTCCACTAAACTTTCAGTAACAGTCCGTGGTTCTGGAATTTCTTCCAGTTCTACTGTGCTCCCACTTATCTGGTTTTCCAAAAACTCAGTTTCCAAGAAGTAGGCATGACGAGAAACAAGAACTTTTTGTTCCTCTTCACAGTAGAAGAAATATCCTTTTGAGTTCTTTGGATACCCCACAAACTTGCACTGTACTGAGCGTGCCTCGAGCTTGTCCGCATGCTGCTTTTTGACAAAAGCCGGACATCCCCATGTCTTAATGTGCTTAAGATATGGTCTCTTCCCACACCACATCTCATATGGTGTAGTAGGCACGGTCTTAGTAGGTACTCGGTTCAAAAGGTATGCGGCTGATTCTAGCGCATATCCCCAGAATGATCGCGGTAACTCAGCGTTACTCATCATGGACCGCACCATATCCAATAGGGTGCTGTTCCGTCTCTCCGATACACCGTTATGTTGCGGGGTGTATGGAGGAGTAAGCTGAGAGAGAATTCCGTTCTCTTTTAAATAGTCCAGGAACTCGGCACTTAAGTATTCTCCACCTCGATCCGATCTTAGAATCTTAATACTTTTGCCGGTCTGTTTCTCTACTTCATTCTTATACTCCTGGAATTTTCCAAAGGCCTCGGACTTATGTTTCATCAAGAAGACATAACCGTACCTTGAGAAGTCATCCGTAAAAGTAATGAAGTAAGAATGTCCGCTTCGGGCATGTGTAGACATTGGACCGCACACGTCACTGTGTACGAGTCCCAAGAGCTCGCTCGCTCTTACTCCATGTCCAGTAAACGGAGTCTTTGTCATCTTTCCTTTGAGACAAGATTGACAAGTGGCATACGATTGATATTCGAACGCATTCAAATATCCTTCTGTATGTAACTTAGTCAACCTTCTCTCATTGATGTGACCCAATCTACAATGCCATAAGAAAGTCTGATTTATTTCCGGAGACTTTCTTTTGTGTGTATTCTGGACGTTGAAAATCTGTGGTTGGTTTAACACGTATATACCATTACTCAATGTACCTGACCCAATCAAAACTTGATTAAGGTGAATGTTTACAACATTACTTACAAACGCAAATTCATAACCTTCTTTAGAAACTAAAGATACAGAAATGATATTACAAGTTGCGTTGGGTACAAAAAAGCAATTACGCAAAACCAAAACATGTCCATCTGACATTCCCAGGTGATAGTCCCCCACGGCTTTAGCATCCATGCTAGCTCCGTTCGCAACTTTGAGGGTCATGTCACCTGCCTTCAAAACCCTACGGTTTCTCAACGCCTGCAAAGAATTACAGATATGAGATCCTGATCCGGTATCCAATACCCAGGAAGTAGAGTTTATTGAAAGACAATTTTCAATAACATACACACCTGAAGCTGAAGCTGCAACCTGCTTCAATTCCTGTGTTCTGGCCTTCCAGGCCCTGCAATCATTCTTCCAGTGTCCTTTCTTATGACAATAGAAGCATTCTTCCTTATCCACAAGCTTCCCCGCTATCTTTGTTGCTTTGCCTTTTCCCTTCGTATCCACTTTACCAACACCGCCCCTTGGTTTGGCGGGGGCCTTCTTCTTCTTTCCCTTGGCTTTCGCCTTGGACCTAGAAGAAGATGATCCTCCTACAAACAAAGTGGATGTTTCCCTACCTTTCTGTAGGGTGCCCTCTGCGCTCCTCAGCATGTTGAGGAGCTCTGATAGTTCAACCTCTTTTTCTTGTAGGTTGAAGTTCAGTATAAACTGGGCGTAAGTGGAAGGAAGGGACTGGAGAACTATATCCGTATATAGCTCACTCTCCAATGTGATCCCTAGGTCAGCGAGCTCCTCAATGAAGCCGATCATCTTTAGCACATGCTCGGCTACTGATGATCCGACGGCCATTCTTGTCGAAAATAACTTTTTCGACGCTTCGTATCTTGCGATACGTGATTGCTCTCCATACAGTTCTTTTGTATGGAGCAATATGGACTCCATGTCCATATTCTCATGCCTCCTCTGATGTTCGTTGTCCATCGAGGCAAGCAGGAGGCACTTGGCCTTCGCGCTATCAATCTCCCAAGTCTTGCGGATTTCCTTATCCGCGACACTGGAAGTTGGACCAGGGACAGGGGGAGCTTTGGTGGTAAGAAGATACCCCAGCTTGTCATAAGTGATTGCTATCGTGACATTCCTGAGCCAATCTTTGTAGTTTGGCCCTGTCAGTTTGTTTTTATCTAGGAGTAACTTAAGTCCAGTCATGTTGATTGGTCGCTGCAATTAGGAGAGAGAAGAAGAAACACTCAGCATGATGCTCTTGCAAGTTTAGAGTGGTTTTTAGTTTGTCTAAACAGGATGGCTCCCACTGTTTCTCGAATCCCTCCTCAAACCATAAAGGAAGAATTAGCCGGGATCAATCCCACCGCACAATACTTGCTTAACCGTTCAGCCAGGCCGGTGTCGGTACTTCGAGGGAGGTTTTCCAACGCTTTCGCGAAGTTCCTTAATTAGAGAACCTCTTTTCCCTGGGGGCGTAGCCCCGCTAACACCTTTCTAGGCACCTACTAGGTTTATAGCATTGATCGTTAAGTGAGAAATTTCCCGAGGAGTAGCATATACTCACAGTAGGATCGGGATCCAAATATCATCGCGTGACGAAACTGAAGGAATCCTACCAGAATCATCACACTCCAAATGGTATGCAAATCTAGCAAGTTTCAGTACTTATGAAACTCCCGATGTGGATTTTTGCCCCATGCTCTTATGACCTTGACTTTGGCCAACAAATCATAAGTCACATGTCAAGTTCTGCCCGTCGTTCTCCAGGTTAATTTGAATCCACCCGCACCTACCCTTGACTTTGGCCAACAAGGCAGTACGACTGTTCCAAACCAACGCATCTATCTATGCTGCACATGAATACCCAATAGCTACCAATCACTGTGCCTTGACTTTGGCCAACAAACACAGCTTGAATACTATTGACTATTCATGTGAAACGACGGAGGGCTACGGATGGTTTTGGCAAAACCGTGAACGTAGTGAACTTGATTTGGTCGATGGAACGAGATAGCTTTTAAAAGGAGTGGCTCAAGCTCCGTATTTAAAAGTTGTTTTGAAAAGAACCGAGTGGTTTTTCGAAAGTGTTCCAACGACTTTAACTTGGTTTATTATCTTGCATTAGTTCTTTTAATGCGTGATATTCTTGCATTAGTTCTTTTAATGCGTCCCATCATTTAATCCTACCATTGCAGAAAACAACCAAAATATGACGTACGCTTATGCCATTCGCATTCGCCACTGGGCCCCGTCATTACCCGTTAGGTTACTTAACTAACGACAGAGCGGGGGCTGGGCTAGCGCGTCTGTAAAACATAAGCAACGCCTAAATAGTAAGCAATGATAGACATTACAGATCACAGATGAATGCATTGGATATACTAGCAATCCGCAATCCTTTCGAGCCTGAAACGAAAAGCGGATAACACGGTCGCGGTGAATAGCCAAATACCCCACCCAAGACCCCTACGGGTGCGGCAAACTACCCGCCAAGTACTCGGTAGTTTGTGCACCCCTCCATGGGTCTATCCTAGGAGCAAAAACAGTAAAAAGAATTATACAATGACGGCTACAACCCCGACCCGGTTGTGCGGCCAAACAAATAATATTATTACATCAATTTACATTTACAATGAATGAAAGAAAAACAAAAGCTCATCTCACATCCACCCCGACTATTCACCCGCGACAGTCCAACACATTCATATACACATTCCAGCACATTACAGATCATGTATAACCCCGACTAATCGACTTATAGCGATTAGCCGACGTTCAATACATGCAAGCATCACAGATATAACCATCATAGTCAAAGTGCAGTGAAGTTCGGAAAAAATACGGAATTATAGGACCCCAAAAGGAAATTTCTTTTCTGGACAATCTGGGCACATATAATATATTTTAAAAATCCCAAAACCAACACACAAACACACTGCACGAAAAACGATGCAGAGAAGACACCAAGTCGCGGCGGTTCCGCGGCGTCTAAGAAGGATCACGCGGCGGAAGCGCGGCACTTTAGGCGAATCACTGTATCGTTTTTCTTGGGTGTTCACACAAAACCCTGAGCCGAATTTAGGAGTATAAAGTTTTTCATTTTGACCAGAAAAAATTTCAACAGAAACTCAGATTTTGTAAAAGTTTGGTTTTTGGATTTTTCCGGTTCCGAACTTCTTTACACTTCACTACCAAGCTAGTTTAAGTTTAGTTAGGCTCTGATACCACTGTAAGTCCACGTTGCGACCCCCGGTTCTTACGGGGAGGCGGAAACGGTATAAAATCAAAATTTTTATCGCAAGAGGCAACATGGACTAAACTATGGTCGGGATCGTAGTCTAAACTAAAACTAGCAAACTATGCTAAAGAGAGTTAGCTACTCGGATGAAGATGGTTATACCTAAACTTGAACTCCTTCTCTTCAAGCTCCGATGGTGGTTCGATGGCTCCTTCTCGTTGTCTCCGTACGCCGAAGATAGATCCACTTGAAAGCTCCAACCTTTAGCTCCTTCTTCGTTCTTTGAAGAAACTAGTTCACTTGGTTTGCTAAACCTAGTGAACTAGAATGAGTAGAGATGATTTAGAATGGGATTTTATCTATGGTTCTTGATTCTCAACTCATGAGACAAGAGAACCATAGATCAAGAGAGGGAGCAAGAGGTTGAGGATGAGAGCAAGAGGAGAGCTCAAGAACAAGAGAGAGAATGAGCAAGAAAGAATGAGCAAGTATTTTGTCTCTCACCCTCTCATAATCCAAAGCAATGATAACTCATCATATCAACAAAAGTCTTATGTGATGGTTGAAGTAACCATAACCTTATCATGTCATGCACTCATTTTACTCAAATGAACAAGCAAGAAAAAGTCTTTGGCATGAAATGATAACCATGGTTATCATGATGGTCAACTAGTCAAGCCTAGTCAACCGGTCAACAAGTCAACAAAAGTCAACAAGTCACCAAAGTCAACAAGTCAACAAAAGTCAACAAGTCAACAACCATATCACCATAACACTTAATTAATATAATAGTTAATCACATATCATATTCTCATTAGGGTTGAGCATAAAGTCAAAAAGTCAACGGTCAACTGTCAACAACCCTAATGAGAATCCGCTGCCTCTGCCTCCCTGTCAACTGTGCATACACACCCGCATCCGCGTTCCGAGGAACACGAATGCAAATTGGATAAATCCAATCCCATAAGGTACACTAGGATCTGGCTTAAACCAAAGCCCGCTAGTGTAAACTGTCCGGACACTGTACGTGCACAAGTGCACGGATGTGACCGAACCCTGTCGCAATACCATGCGACCTGTCGCAATACCATGCGACCTCTACTCTTTTGCCTAAAGGCGAAAAGCTTTCTGTGTGGGACTCTAAAGACTCAACACTACGCTGGCAGTGGGTTTAACCACAGACCGCAAGCGGCACTAGCTGTGCGTAACGGTCCCCAGGTAATGCCGACAAGAAGACCGACGAGGCGAAACCCATCTGAACTCCTACTGAGCCTGAGCGTGACATTCTCCATACAGTCCGGTCTGTTCGTCTGATACATCGCATGGCGGGCCTAGGGGGCGGTAAACGTCAGTCCCCCAATAGCGGTACAAGTCGTGCCGGAGTGAAGCCCAATACACCCTGAGATAACACTGGAAACCTACCAGTATATCTCGTTTGCCCTGGCCAGGGACTACTCGTGTAATGGCTCTCCTAGACACAGCGCGATGTCAACCCCCAATACCGGGAGAGACGAATCCTGTCTAACCGTCACTGCCTCCAAGTGCTTCGGGACTGCACCCAACCACCACCTGTTTGCACGACTCCTTTGAGCCGTGGTAGGGTAGTGATCAAAGTGCAGTGGGAACACACCCGAGGCGAAGTGACAGTGTCAAGTCAGCGGACTAAGCTGTACTCATGTCACCTGGGAACTGATAACTGACGATAGGTATAATACCAACTAGTCAGTTCCCTACGAGTCCTGTCCAGTGTACCCGTAACCTAACGAGCACCCGCATACTATCTCAAGTACGACGTACTGACGGCTGTGGGACAGACCGTTTCCCACACTGGGATGAGAAGCGCATGCGCTGGTCTACTCCGGAGTATCGATGCCCTGTCTCGATAGTCCTGCGACCAGGGACCTGAATAAGGATGTGCTTATAGATTACCCAGCCCCCACTAGTGTGACTGCCATCACAACGCTGGTAATCAAGCAAAGATCCTAAGGGCTCCACTAATGCGTATAAGTGATATACTGAAATAAACACAAGTACACATTGAAGTAGAAACAAACCAAGTAGCATACTACTATTTTGAGCAAGATTGTATATACAAGGTGAATATCCCAAGCATCCATTAAGTAATATACAAACTAGTATGATACAGTAATGGCCTCTAGGGCATATACACTAACATGCAGTTCCCGGCGAGTCGTGTCCGGTGTACCCGTAACCTAACGAGCACCTGCATACTATCTCCAGTACGACGTACTGATGGCTGTGGGACAGACCATCTCCCTATGCTGGGATAAGAAGCGTATACACCAGTCTACTCCGGAGTATCGATGCCCTGTCTCGATAATCCTACGACCAGGGACCTGTATAAGATGTTGCTTATAGACTACCCAGTCCCCACTAGTGTGACTGCCATCACGACGCTGGTAATCAAGCAAAGATCCTAAGGGCTCTACTAATATGTATAAGCGATACTTTAAAAGAAACATATGCACATATTAAAGTAGCATACTACCATTTTTAGCAAGACTGTCAATACAACTGTGAATATCCCAAGCTTCCATTAAGTAATATACAAACTAGTATGATACAGTAATGGCCTCTAGGGCATAAACACTAACAATCTCCCACTTGCACTAGGGCCATGTACTGGCATATCGCAGACCTATCATCTCGAATAACCTCTCGAACTGCGTCTGAGGAATGGCCTTTGTGAATGGATCAGCAGTGTTATTCTCTGTATCTACTCTCTTTACCTTGATCTCCCGGCGATCTACGATCTCCCTGATCAGGTGATACCGCCTTAAGATGTGTCTGGACTTCCGATGGGACCTGGGTTCCTTCGCTAAAGCTATAGTGCCGTTGTTGTCGCAATACAGAGGTATTGGAGCAATACTGGTAGGAACCACCTGAAGTTCTGTTAGGAACTTCTTTATCCAGACAGCTTCTTTTGCGGCATCGCAAGCAGCTATGTACTCCGCTTCCATCGTTGAGTCAGCAACGGTGTCCTGCTTGGAACTTTTCCAATAGACCGCCCCTCCATTGAGGATAAAGACATAACCCGACATGGACTTGAAGTCATCCTTGTCATTCTGGAAGCTGGAGTCAGCAAAGGCCTCGATCTGGAGGTCTTTTCCGCCATACACCAAGAACATCTCCTTAGTCCTCCTCAGATACTTGAGAATGTTCTCTACTGCTATCCAGTGCTTCTCCCCTGGGTTTGCCTGATACCGGCTTACAACGCTCAATGCGTATGCTACATCTGGTCCGGTACATAACATCGCATACATTATAGAGCCTACCGCAGAAGCATAGGGTATAATCGACATGTGATCCCTTTCCAAATCAGTCTTGGGAGACATCTCTTTAGAGAGATTGATTCTGTGACAAGCCGGTAGGTTACCGCGCTTAGAATCTTCCATACTGAATCTTTTCAATATGGTGTCTATGTACCTGGACTGCGAAAGTCCCAACATCCTCTTTGATCTATCACGATAGATCTGGTTCCCCGGAATGTAGGTGGCATCACCCAGGTCCTTCATGGAGAACTTCTGTGACAAGAATCCTTTGACTGACTGTAGCATAGGAATATCATTTCCTATTAGGAGAATGTCATCCACGTACAAGACGAGGAATATAACAGCTCTCTCTACAATCTTACTGTATATGCATGGTTCATCTGAATTCTTGATAAAGTCGAATTCTTTGACAGTATCATCAAAACAGATGTTCCAACTCCGCGATGCCTGCTTTAGTCCATAAATGGACTTAAAAAACTTGCACACTTTACCGCTGCTCCTACTCTGAATGAATCCCTCTGGCTGATCCATATAGACGCATTCTTCCAAATTACCATTTAGAAAAGCCGTCTTTACATCCATCTGCCAGATCTCATAATCGTGGAAGGAAGCAATGGCAAGAAGGACCCAAATGGATTTGAGCATAGCCACTGGAGAAAAGGTTTCGTCATAGTCCAAACCAGGTCTTTGATGAAAACCCTTTGCAACAAGTTTAGCCTTTTAGGTTTCAACCTGTCTATCTACACCAATCTTCTTTCTGAAGATCCACTTGCATCCTACGGGTTTTACCCCATCTGGAGCAATGTCCAAAGTCCATACTTTGTTAGTGTACATGGACTCCATTTCGGTCCGCATTGCATCCAGCCATTTTACCGAGTCGCCGCTCTGAATGGCTTGCTGGAAGCTAGTAGGGTCATCATTGTCAATGATGCAATCCTCTCGATCCCCGTCTATGAGAAAACCGTAGTATCTCTCGGGCGAATGAGACTTCCTACTACTTCTGCGGATAGGCGCTGGTATGTCCCTTTCTTCTGAAACTTCTGGTTCTACCATACTTTCAGTAACAGCTTATGGTTCTGGAATTTCTTCCAGTTCTATTGCGCTCCCACTCTTCTGATTTTCTAAAAATTCAGCTTCCAAGAAGTGGGCATGACGAGAAACAAAAACCTTTTGTTCCTCTGCGTAATAGAAATAATAACCCTTGGAGTTCTTTGGATATCCTACAAACTTACACTGTACTGAACGTGCCTCGAGCTTGTCCGGATGCTGCTTTTTTACAAAAGCTGGACATCCCCATGTCTTCAGGTACTGAAGATAGGGTTTCTTCCCACTCCACATCTGATATGGTGTGGTAGGCACAGTCTTGGTTGGAACATTGTTCAAAAGATATGCAGCTGATTCTAGTGCATAACCCCAGAAAGATCGCGGTAACTCAGCCTTACTCATCATGGAATGAACCATATCCAATAGGGTTCGATTCCTCCTTTCCGATACACCGTTGTGTTGTGGTGTGTATGGAGGAGTAAGCTGAGAGAGAATTCCATTCTCTTTTAAGTAACCCAGGAACTCGGCACTTAAGTATTCACCACCTCGATCAGATCTCAGTGTCTTGATACTTTTGCTTATTTGGTTTTCCACTCCATTCTTGTATTCCTGGAATTTCTCAAAGACCTCGGATTTATGCTTCATTAAGAAGATATGTCCATACCTAGAGAAATCATCCATAAAAGTAATGAAGTAGGAATAACCACCTCGCGCATATGTAGACATTGAACCGCACACGTCACTGTGTACGAGTCCCAAGAGCTCGCTCGCTCTTACACCGTGTCCAGTAAATGGAGTCTTTGTCATCTTTCCCATGAGACAAGATTCACAAGTAGCATAAGATTGATATTCGAACGGATTCAAATATCCTTCTCTATGTAACTTAGTTAATCTTGTTTCATTGATGTGACCTAGTCTACAATACCATAAGAAAGCCTGATTTATTTCTGGAGACTTTCTTTTAAGTGTGCTCTGGATATTGAAAACCTGAGCTTGATTCAATACATATATACCATCATCTAATGTACCGGACCCAATCAGAACTTGATTAAGGTGGATGTGAACTATATCACTTACGAATGTAAAATCATATCCCTCTCTCGAAAGTGAGGACACTGATATGATATTACAAGTCAAACTAGGTACATACAAACAGTTACGAAGAATCAATATCTGCCCACTTGTCAAACCTAGGCAATATTCTTCCACGGATTCAGCGTCCATGCTCATTCCGTTTGCAACTCTGAGAGACAAATCACCTACCCTGATAACTCTACGGTTTCTCAAAGCATGTAATGAATTACAGATATGAGATCCTGATCCGATATCTAGTACCCAGGAAGTAGAGTTAATTGACAAACAGTTCTCAATCACAAACACACTCGAGGCCGAAGCCATAACATGCTTCGAATCCAGTTTACTGGCTTCCAAAGCCCTGCAATCTTTCTGCCAATGCCCAATCCTATAACAATAGGAACATCCCTCCTTACCTACACCAAGTCCCGAAACTTTTGCTCTTCTCTTTATTTCTACTTCACTGATACCGTATATCGGCTTTGTGGAGGTCTTCTTCTTTTCACCCTTTGCTTTCGCCCTGGATGCAGAAGAAGAAGGTCCCCCATTAAGCAGAGCGGGTGTCTCCCTGGTTTCTTTCAGGGTGTAAGTAGAGGGTAGGGACTGTGGAAATAAGTCAGCGTATGACCTGTTTCCCAACGTGGTCTCCAGGCCCTTGAGCTCATCAATATAGCTAGTCATCGTAAGGACGTCGTCCCCTACAGATGACCCGACAGCCAATCTCGCTTGAAATAATTTGTTCGAGGTCTCATATCTTGCGATATGAGATTGCTCTCCATATAAATCTTTGTTATGGAGAAAGATAGAAACTAAGTCCATCTTCTTGTGCTGCTTCTGGTATACACCATCAACTGAAGCCAACACGAAGCACTGGGAATTCGCACTATCCTTTTCCCTTGTCTGACGGATATCCATATCCGCGACGGTAGAAACTGGACCTGGGACGATGGGGGCTAGAGTAGTAATAGGGTGGTCCAGCTTGTCATAGGCAATGGACATCTGGACAGACCTTTTCAAACCATATAAGTCAGATTCAGTCATTTTGTTATCTAGATGTAACCTAGTCATGGTCACATGGTCGCTGCAATAAGAGAGAGAGGGAACACTTAGCATGATGCTCTTGGAAGTTTATATTGGTTTTTAGTTTATCTAAACTGGATGGCTCCCACTGTTTCTCGAATTCTTCCTCAAACCATAAAAGAAGAATTAGCCAGGACTGATCTCACCGTACAATACTTGCTTAACCGTTCAGCCAGGCTAGTGTCGGTACTTCGAGGGAGGTTTTACGACGCTTTCGCAAAGTTCCTTAATTAAATAACCTCTTTTCTCTTGAGGCGTAGCCCCGCTGACACTGTTCTAGACACCTACTTGGTTTATAGCATTGATCGTTAAGTGACGAATCTCCTGATGAGTAGCGGATACTCACAGTAGAATCGGGATCCAAATATCATCGTGTGATAATGCTGAAGGAATCCTACCAACATTCATCAAACTCCAAATGGTATGCAACACTAGCAAGTTTCAGTTTCTTTAGAAACTCCCGATGTGGATTTATGCCCCATGTTCTTATGACCTTGACGAAGGCCAACAAATCATAAGTCACATGTCAAGTTCTGCCCATCATTATCTTGTTAATTTGAACCCACCCGTACATACCCTTGACGAAGGCCAACAAGGTAATACGACTGTCCAAAATAAACTCATCTATTTATGCAACAAATGAATACCCCAGCAGCTACCAAACACTATGTCTTGACGAAGGCCAACAAACATAGCTTGAATACTACTGACCATCCATAAGAAATGACGGAGGGCTACGACTGGTTTTGGCGAAACCGTGAACGTAGTGAACTTGATATAATCGAAGGAACCTGATAGCTTTTTAAAAGGAGTGGTTAAAGCTCCGTAACTAAAAAATTCTGCTCTTTTAAAATAACCGAGTGGTTTCTTTTAAACTGTTCCAACGATTCAACTTTGGTTTGTTTTCTTTGCATTAATATAATGCATCCTATCAATTAACCTATCATTGCAGAAAACAACGAAAATACAACGTCCTCTTAGGCCATCCGCATTCGCCACTGGGTCCCGTCATTCACCTGTTAGGTTACTTAACTAACGACAGAGCGGGGGCTGGGCTAGCACGGATGCAAAACATAAGTAACGCCTAATAGATATCATATATAGATATTGTACATTCATCAGATGCAATAATAGGCATTCCAGATCACAGATGAACATTATTGGATATACAAGCAATCCGCGTTTCCTTTGAGCTTGCAACGAAAGACGGATTACACAGTTGTGATGAATAGACATTACCCCACCCTAGACCCCTACGGGTACAGCAAACTACCCGCCAAGTAGCCGAAGTGAAGCAGTCTCCCTCAACAACGTGAGTAGGCCAATAAACACTTCAAAGTACCCGGTAGTTTGTGCACCCCACCTTGGGTCTATCCTAGAAGTATAAAACAGTAAATGAAATAATACAACGGTGGCTACAACCTCAGCCCGGATGTGCCCCGCAAAAGAATATTACATCATATTACAATTTATATCGAATGAAAGAATATAAAAACTCATCTCAAACCCCGGCTAATTATCACAACGATCCAATCAAGTTCATATACACAAACCAGTAAAAACCATTACAGAAATGTGCAACCCCCTGCTAACCGACATACTAGCAATTAGGGGAGGTTTACGAACACATTAAACATCACAGATAAAACTTGATTAGCAAATAACTTAGAATTTCGATCGACAACCTTTTTCCGTCTCTACCCCATGTGCAAGCCAGCATGGAAATAACCTGGGCAGAAACAAATATACAGGAAAACAGAACACCTAAAATAAAGAGTTACTGTATGAATACGAGTCAACTCTGAGTTGACTCGGCCGCGGATCCGTGGCTGATTGCACCAATCCGCCGCGCTTCCACGGCAGTCTAAACGAGTTAGCTCCTCGTATTTCTCTAGTATTCTTAGAATTCCCTGCTGTGAATTTTCATACCTATCAAATAATTTTTTCGACACGTTTAAAAATGACAGAAACTTGAGGGGTTCGGGGTTAAGTTTTCGTGTTTTTCCGACGATCAAAGTTCTAATTAGTTGCTAACAAGCTAGTAAAAGGCTTAGTAGGCTCTGATACCACTGTAGGTCCATGTCACGCACCCAGCGTGCTCACGGGGAGGCGGAATATATGAAAAGCAGTTATCAAAACTTCGTAACACGGACTTGAGCACACGGATCGTGTCTAAACCATTACTAGAAAACTACGAGAGCTTTATCTACTCGAATTCGAAGTTATACCTCACGTTACTTATCTTTCGGGTCTTCATCGCTATCCTCCACACCTCGTAGGCTCTATGGAACGTGGGCACCTCAACGGCCACCTCGAGTCAAAGACGATCCACCCGAGCGTCTATAGTCTGAGCTTCTATCTCGAATCTGAGATAACTACGGATTCTAATTTGCTAATCTAGAAGTACTAGAGGGTGTAGAGTATTTAGATGAATTACTTAGTCACTTAAACCCTAGGATTCTCAACTCATGAGAGCTTTTAGGGTTTGAGAAAGAAGATGAAGACTTGAGGAGAGAGAAAGCTTTTATGATAATGATATGAATAATAACTCATGAAAGAATATAATGAAGCATACAAATATCTCTTGATCAAATATTTAGAAATATCTTGTGAGCCTCATTTAATACTAAGGGTGAATCACCTCATGAGTCATTGAGCATTTAATGAAAACTTACAACCCATCTCTCCACCTCATTTGTGTTTAATCCATAAAGAAATAAAAATAAATGAGTCATCTTCTTCTAGAAGCTTCCCGACAAATTACGAGACTGCCCCTCCCATCCGTATTTCCGAATAACACGGATAATGTTTGACTGAATAAATCCATCTGTATAATACTAGAATCTGGTTTAAACCAAAGCCCGCTAGTATTATCTGCCCGATCATAATACGTGCACTAGTGTACGTAAGTGATCGCAGCCCTGCCGTAAAACCATATGGCCTCTACACGTTTTGCCCGGTGCAGGGAAACTCTCTGTGTAGGACTCTAAAGACTCGACACTACGCTGGCAGTGGGTTTAACCACAGGCCGCAAGCGGTACTAGCTGTACGTAACGGTCTCCAGGTAGATGTCGATAAGAAGGACGATGAGGAAACCCATCCGAACTCCTACTGAGCCTGATGTGACAATCTCCGTACAGTCCGGTTTGTTCGTTTAGGACTATCGCATATCGGGCCTAGGGGCGGTAAACGTCGGACCCCTAATAGCGATATAAGCGTGTTGGAGTGAAGCCCATTACACCTTGAGAAACTACTGGAACCTACCAGTAAATCTCGTTTGCCCTGGCCAGGGACTTTGCGTAATGGCTCTCCATACACAGCGCGATATCAACCCCCAATACCGGGAGAGACGAATCCTGTCTAACCACCACTGCCTCCAAGTGCTTGGGACTGCACCCAACTACTACCTGTTTGCACGACTCCTTTGAGCCGTGTTAGGGTAGTAATCTAAGTACAGTGGGAACACACCCGAGGCGAAGTAGCAGTGTCAAGTCGATGGACTAAGCTGTACCCATGTCACCTGGGAACTGCTATCTGACGATGGGTATAATAGCAACCTGCAGTTCCCGGCGAGTTCTGTCCGGTGTACCCGTAACCTAACGAGCATCTGCATATTATCTCTAGTACGACGTACTGATGGCTGTAGGACGACCATCTCCCTATGCTGGGATGAGAAGCGTATACACCAGTCTACTCCGGAGTATCGATACCCTGTCTCGATAATCCTACGACCAGGGACCTGTATAGGATGTTGCTTATAGACTACCCAGTCCCCACTAGTGTGACTGCCATCACGACGCTGGTAATCAAGCAAAGATGCTAAGGGCTCTACTAATATGTATAAGAGATACTTTAAAAGAAACATATGCACATATTAAAGTAGCATACTACCATTTTTAGCAAGACTTCAATACAACTGTGAATATCCCAAGCTTCCATTAAGTAATATACAAACTAGTATGATACAGTAATGGCCTCTAGGGCATAAACACTAACAGTATTTCCTAAGAAAATATGGTATAATTAACGGTAAGTACTTGCGCTTATCGGTAGTCTCGTACCCAAGGTCCGTCTGGTCAAACTTGCAAACTTCATACATGTTTTGTTTAAACTCTATTTTTATCTTAACGTTCGATTGTTAGAGGTCATAAAGATGCTAAACACCAGGATGCAAGGCTACCTGCTCGTAGATATCGTTTGTCGTACAACAGCGTAGCATGTATGGACCAAAGTCTCAGGATCGAGAAAATGTAAGGCGCCCACTTAATTGTACGGGTAGGAGTATGTTAGGCTTAGGCCTGATTTGTCCTAAAGCCTATCCAATCAAGTGGGTGGATAGACCGGAGTTTAGAGACCTGATCCACCTAAGTAATCAGGCCGTGACCCATGCACGTTTTAGCTTAGGCACTCGCATCCTAGGATGCGAGTCTAGGGTCCGGCCATGAGCTGAATCCTAGTTTTGCTTGGATTCGGACTCCAGCTAATCTAGATAGTCCATCTTGTTCCCCAAGGCTATATATAAGCTATTGAAGAGTTTTGATACATAATAGAAAATAAAGAAAACTAGTGTTTGTAATCTCCATCAAATGTAAGGGAGTTTTGTGTTTTCTTTTCCGACTATTGTTATGTTATCTAGCAATCATGGTTCTGAATCATCTCTGCTTAACCGTGTGGTTGGATTCATCGATTATAACAATAGAGAAGACCCCGAAATCCAGAAAAGAACTAAATCGCTGATCAAAATAACTATAAGAGCAAGCGTACTAGGCCACCAATGTTTCATTTTTCCGCAGTGTATCGAGATCAAGGTGCTGGATTCATATTCGACGGCGAGATCGTTATTGTTATCGTTACCCTATAGAAGCTATGCAATTACCCTAACATAGCAAACGAGCTCTGAAACTCGGATCCGGATCCTCTCCATTGGCACTATCCAATAGAGAGTGCATTGGATGATATACAATCATCTGTTTAGAATGAATGGCTATAAATGATTAGCATGTTTATATATAGTCTCATTGTTTAAGAAGATACTATGAGTTTTAATTGGCTAAGATACAAAGAAATAAATTAATTAGATTCCATGCAAAACATTGCATAACAAATATTCTTTATTTTTAGCAAAAGATTATTTCGAGAAAATTTGAATAAAAATTGAAAATTCACAAATAATACTTGGATAATTGAATGTCTTTTTAAGATTTTTTATTTTTCGATTTTCTTTTGAATATTACGTTGTGTTTGCTTAATGGAGCAAAAGTTAGTGTTAAAATTTTTCTCATTGTTTTTTTTTAATTTAGATATAAATCCATCATAATTATAATTGTAGTTGATTGTAAATGTTATTTCATAAAATGGATTATGATTTTTCTCAAATTGAATGAAAACAAGGTGTTGAATATACTTCCATCATATAGAAAAACCATGAGTTTGAAGTTTCGCTAAAATATAAATATATAATTACTCTTAATATTCAATTAATTAATTTATTTTTTTTTGTTGCTAAAAGTTATTCTGCAATGAAAGAGAAAAGGAAAAAACAAGAAGAACCAAAACCATGCATTGATAAAGAATAAGATTAATTGATATGAAATGTTTTACATAAAATCAATTTATTTGATTTCTTTATACCTGGGCAAATTTAAACACTTAGGGCCTAATTAACAATAAGATTATTTATGAATAGGCTAATAATTTATAACCGTTCATTCTAAATAGACGGTTGGATATCATCTAATGGACTGTGCATTGGATGATGCCAATGTAAAGGATCTGGATCCCTAAAACTCTTGATCAAACCATTTTTTGCTCAACTGATTGCTAAGCTTGTTGCTTTTACCAAACAAATCGCTTGTAAATTATGCACATACTTACGAACATTTTTTTGGGCCACCTTTTCATTGAATAAAAATTGGCAGAGTGACCGGTCTATCTTAATATACAATAGACAGTTAGATGAAGGTGTGATACTTTTAAGATTTCTTATTTTATCCTTTAACTATTCCTTTTTGCAAAAAATTTGGATTTCGTTGGTATTTTGGAGAATATGGTTTGGCGGTATAGGCAAAAATGTAAATTTAGCTACGGACAGAACTTTTGAATACCTATTTTGCCCTTTAGATCAAGTCTTGTAGAGGTTTGGTGGTGCAATCAAACATGTAAATTTAGCTGTCTACAAAAAATGATATTATAAATGTGGCTATATAATTTTATCTTTACAAATAAATACCATATTTTTATCATCATATAAATTGAAAGCTGTAAACATATAAAAAGTAAAATTTAAAAAACCTACAATTTTTTCTACTTTTGGGTGCAATAAAGCTTTTGGTATTTTAGTTTCTATGATATTTATTAAAAAATTGCTAAGAATTAGATTTTTTTTAACATAACCATCATTATCTTAAGTTAAAAAGAGCACACAATTTAAGAATTTTTTTGGCAATTTCTTATTATGAAATCCGTGTGTCGATGAATATAATTATAAATTTTTTTGGTGATTTTTCCGAATATGATTATGAATTTTTTGATAATTTCACATTGTGATAAATACCATATACTTCATCTGCTACAAACGAATAGCACGAACTTTCGATTTTTTTCCGATCAATGCTATTGAATTTGTCCGCTACAAATAAATATCATGACTTTCGAAGTTTTCAAATAAACATCATGGACTTTATTTTTACAAATAAAATAAATGAAGTTTCAATATTTTTTTAGATTATCATCTGCTTTGTTTCATTGTAGATAAATATTATCTAATTTTTTGGATGATCCGCAAATCCAACCCGCATGGGCATTGGGATTAACCGGAGCTAAACAAAAACAAGGTAAATGTACAACTCCACATGGGTACAAAATGAAAACATTGGAATAGTTAAGCTCGACCTCCCAGTCCTGTTCACTGGTCAAAATAGTGTGTCAGTCCTTCACTGTGGAGAAACTGTATAAGTTTTCATTAAAGCTCAAGCACAAGCCTTAAATAGACGAAGTCGGCAATTTCAAGCTAAGTGCTGAATATTCCCTGTGCCTCTTGCTGAAACCCTGTTTAATTCCCCCTTTCTATGGACTATCATCCATCATCCATAAATACGGTGCATATACATTTGAATGGAGAAAATTAAGGTGAAAAGGTAAAAGATTATTTTGCATGTAAATATATCCCGATATTCTATATTATTGCAGCAACAATTTTTTGATGGTCACATGCATTCAATATGCTGTATTTTGATTTTTGATATGAGATTTGATGATGCTCGATATCGGTGATCCCCCAGATCAGGACACGTGGCAGATGACGTGTCCCAGGGCTCACAAGAAAAGACCTACAGTGGCCGACCAGACCGCTCATGTGCCTGTCCTACAAGCAAACGCTGGCTCACCTCCGAGCCCCCAGCACAATTGGCCTCCTCGGTCTCACAGCTCGTCTCCGAGCTATCATAGGCCCGAGCCTCCTCGGTCTCACAGCTCATCTCCGAGCTATCACAGGCCCGAGCCTCCTCGGCCCTCTCAGCTCGCCTCCGGGCTCGAGCAGAACCAAGATACCTCGGCTCTCCCGCTCCTCCCCGAGCTCTCCCGCCGAGATCATCTTCCTCGGTCTCATCGACCGACCAACAACACTGCTTGCAAGCTCAACCGCCATCCCGCGAATCTCGCCATGCGCGAGATCTCCGCCGGCCACATCCCACGTTCCACGCCACCACGATCCCCCATTAACGAGCCTGTCTCGCCATTAATGGGAGGTCCCGCTCATCAGGCGGACATGACGTCGGGAGCATAACGACGGGCGTGATTCTCGCGCCTGCCGCGCCGGCTGCCACCGCCATATAAACCCCTTCTTCAGACGGTTAAGGTAAGCAATTTTTACTCCACTAAGCCGTTACTCTGCTCGGATCTCTAGTCTAACTTGACCGTCAGAGGGTCCTCGGTGGTGCAACCTGAAGGGTTCCTAGGCACTCTCAAGAGCTCTTACAAGGCATCAACCATGCCAATTTCAAATTTTACGGTGCCGAGAAACCCTAGACTACGGATCGTTAACTAGAAATTTAGGCGAAAGATGCAACTAGTAAACTACTTTACTAAGAGAACGGAAATACAACCTTTGTAGATCCGGTCCTCCACCTCCATAGCTCCGCAATGAAGTCTCCTCGCTGTCCAAATGGAATCCCGGGCTCTAGCGTCGGCTTCATCGGAGAAATGGGCGGGCAAGGTCGTCGGCTTCGTGCCGAAGATGATCTACGTCGAAGCATCACAAGATCAAGCTCCCACTTCACCAAGTCATGAAACTTGTGAAGAAAACACACTCTACTACTTGGCAAGAGTTAGAGGATGAAGAAATAGGAGGCGGGTTCACTTTAGAATTGGATTTCTCACTCATTTCATCAAGTTGCCATTGATGGAGGCATGCTTTCTTCAAGTGAAGAAGAAGAAGAAGAAGATGAATATATTATGATAAGTTATTATGAAAAAGAATAATAAAATCATTCTTATCATAATATTAACCATGGTAATGTGTAGAGAGTTAATCATGGTTGAATGGAATGGTTAGGGTTAAGCATGAGACAAAATGGTCACTTGGTCAAAGTCTTCATGAAGCTTCATCAAGCTTCATGAATGAAAAGAAACCATTTTCTCTTTACATGCCTAAAAAGGAAATAACCTAAATAATTAGTTAAGATAATCAAAACCCTAACCATTTAAATAACCATGGTGTAATTCTTTACACAAAAACCCTAGCAAACATGTATCATCAAACATGATACAATCAAGTGCACAAAAAATATATCACATATACAATGTGCACATCCGAGTGAGAAAATCCATTTAAAGTGAACCAATACTAGTTAATGCAAAGTAATATATCAAATATATAATTATGCATTAAATCATTAAATCAACTCTTGATTCAATGATCCGGTCATGTCGCACACAACCGACTAGTATCCTATGTATCGGCTTACCGAATCAATCCTTGATTCGATAACTAGGTTATATCGCATACAACCATTCGATACATTCATCGCGAGAATGGAATACGGTATCACATACACGCATTATTCTCGGTCCCGCACATATCTCATATGCGCTCCTATTTCGTTTCGCTTGAGCCAGGAAACCTCTGTGTAGGACTCTAAAGACTCGTCAATACACCGGCAGCAGATGATGATCATATCAAACACCCACAAGCCGCAAGCGGTCTGCTAAACGTAACGGCCACCCGGGTATTGAGCGATCAGAAGATCGACGAGCAAGCCCGCTCACACTCCTGTGAATCCAACCAGTAACACTTACCGTACAGTCCGGTCTGATCGTCTGATATGTCGCATATCTCGCCTAGGGGTGGTAAACGTCAGACCCCAATAGCTTGATAAGTCGTGTCGATATGAGGTCTATAACAATTCGAGAAACTACTGGTAGCACTTACCAGTAAATCTCAGCAACCCTGGCCAGGGATTTCCGGTTATAGCCAATCGAACACAGCGCAACATCAACTCCCTATACCGGGAGAGACGAATCCCCTCCTATCGCTCATTGCCTCCATGTGATTCGGGACTGTACCCAAAAACCACCGTTTTGCACGCCCTCTTGGACGTGGTAAGATGGAAATCAAAGCACAGTGGGAACCACACAAGACTCTATGACGATCTCGGGTCAACAGACTACTCTGTACCAGTGTCACCAGAGAACTGCCATCTGACGTAAGGTATAATACCATCTGGGAGTTCTCGGCGAGTCCGTCCAGTGTACCCAGTCTCCACTGAGCACCCGTATATCATCTCTGATGTCAAACACCAATGGATATGGGATCATCCATCGCCCATCTGTATGGGTCAAGAAGGTATACGCTAGTCTACACTGGTATATCGATGCCCCGTCTCGATACACCCACGACTAGGGACTTTGAAGGATGTACTTATGGACTACCATGTCCCCACTAGTATGATCTGCATCATTGTCCAGGTAGTCAAGTACACATCCTAAGGGCTTTACCATCATGTAACAGAGAGACAATCAGTATACAAGTTAAGGTAAAGAGTAACCAGATAGCATACTATCATGTCGAGCAAGAAAGTCCTCCCTATATATGTCCCAGCATCCACTACAATATACATCCTATGTATAGTAATGGCCTCTAGGGCATACATATAACTAACAATCTCCCACTTGCACTAGGGCCATCTGATAGCAGTGGTTCTAGTATCTCATACTCAACTATCCCATAAAAGTCTCCCTCTGGGAAAAGGCCTTTGTGAGTGGATCCGCTGTGTTGTCCTCTGAGTCTACTCTCCTAACCTCGATCACCCTGGAGATCAACTATCTCCATGATCAGGTGATGCTGCCTCAGAGTATGTCTGGATCACTGATGGGACCGGCGTTCCTTGGCATAAGCCACAACTCTATTGTCTCACAATAGTTGGAACGTAGTTCATCTCATGAACTAATATACACCCAGACAACCTCTTTGGTAGCATCTTAAGTAGCGATATATCCTGCCTTTATCTTCTAGTATGCCACGGTATCTAGCTTGGAACTCTTCCAACATACCGTCCCTTTACTGAGGGTAAAGACAATGCCTGTGACTGATATTCAGTCGCCTTTATCACCCTGGAACCCTTCCAGTGATTCTCCCCAGGATCGATTGATACCATCTCACTACAACTAGTGAGTATCCTAACATCCATTTAGATCTATCTCATAGATCCAAAATGCAGGATTTAGTAGGTATCATTATGATCCCATATGGAGAATCATTGTGATAAGCGGAGATTGACCGAGCGTAGCTTAAGAAGCTTCTTCCCCATCAAGAGTATGTTATACACGTACTCTACGAGGATCATCACAATACTCCCTACTACCTTTTTGTTTATACAAGGATCATCAACCATTTTGATGATGTCAAACTCTTTAACTACTTCATCAAAACAGACGTTCCATCTCCGCGATGCCTGCTTTTTCCAATAAAGCATCTTGTACACGTTTCCGCTGCTCCCACTGTCTACGAGGCCCTCTGGCTGTGTACTTACAGACGTTCTCTTCTAAAACATCATTTAGAAAAGCTGTCATGACACCCAACCACCAGATATCGTAGTCATGGTATGTAGCCGTGGCAAGTAGGATCCGGATGGACTTAAGCATAGCCACTGGAAAAGGTTTCATCATTATCCACGCCTGGTCGATGACGAAAACCTTTAACAAGTCTAGCTTTGAAAGTCTCAACTTTTCCATGTACACCAAGTAATCTTCTTAAGATTTACTTGCTCCTGATGGGGATTTAACCCTTCAGATATAGCAACTAAAGTCCATACTTTGTTGGTGTATAAGGATTCCATCTCAGATTGCTAAGCATCCAGCTATTCTTACAGAGTCCCACTCCTGATGGCCAGCTCGAAACTAGTTGGGTCATCATCTCATGATGCAATCCTCGCTCCCACTGTCATAGAGAAACCGAAGTATCTCTCAGGTGGGTGAGGAACCCTACTAGATCGGCGGAGAGGCTGAGGTTCGTTGGATTCTACTGAATCCTTTGGTTCTATCAAATCATCTGCTGTAGTTTGTATAGCTGGAACATTTCCAGTTCTACATAACAGACCTTGCCTCGAGCTTGTCCGGATTATGCTTTTAGACATAGCCCGGACAACCCCAAATCTTAACTAGCTTAAGACATGGGCTCTTCCCATACCATATCTCATATGGAGTGGTAGGCCGTGATCTGATTCGAACCCTATTCAATAGGTATGCAACTTCACAAGTGCATAAGCCCCAAAAGGAAATAGGCAACTCAGTAGTACTCATCATAGAGCACACCTTATCATATAGGGTGTGATTGCTCCGCCCCGATATACCATCGTGCTATGGTGTATACGGAGGAGTAATGCTGAGAGAGAATCTCATTCTCCTTTAGAAAAGTCCAGGAATTCCGTGCTAAAGTATTCTCCTCCTTGATCTCATCATAGGACATAATACTTATACCCGTATTTTGGTTCTCTACTTCTAACTTATATTCTGTGAATATCTCAAAAGGTTCGGACTTGTGTTTCAACAGGAACATAGATCTGAATCTCGAAAGATCATCAGAGAATGTAATGAAGTACAAAGAACCGGTCTTGGCAAGTGTAGACAGGGGACCTACATGCATCAACATGTATCATCCCAAGAGTTCACTAACTCTTTCTCTGTTTCCAGTAAACGGAGCTATGGTCATCTCATCTTTGTGACATGACTGGCAAGTTTCACAAGATGTAAATTCAAACTGATTTAAATATGCATCTAAAATGTAACTTCAGCCAGTCGGGTCGCATTGATATGACCTAGTCTACAATGCCTCAAGAAGGATTCGTTCATTTCTGAACACTTCCTCTTGTGTGTGTTCCGTATACTAAGAACTGTACTTTGATTTAGAACATCAATGCTTTTAGATAACGTGCCTGAACCGATCAACTTTTGATATAGGAAATGTTCAAAATATTATCCAACAATACAAAATTTTATCATTTCTTTACTGATAAAGAGACTGATATGATTTTGTATATCAGGTTCGGTATCTAATAACATTCGTTCAGAATCAATGTATTGGTAATACAGGGTGACAGTGACCAACAGACTTGGCTGCAACACTTGCCCCGTTTTCTGCCTCATGAAACTTATCACCCGTTCTCAGTTCTCTACCTTTCTGTAGCCCTATGTAACAGATTACATATCTGGGATCCTGATCTGGTATCACATACCAAGGACGTAGAGGATACAGAGAAACAGTTCTTTGTAATGAACACACCCGAAGATGATGCATCAGCATGCACTCTCTTCGTTTGGGCGGCACGAGAATTCTGGTAATCCCCAATTTCCTGCTCGGTCTTATAACAATTATAAGTTGGAGCGGGACCAACGTTCCCCAGCTCAGTATAACAAGCGGGTTCGGTCAATACATCCGTATTATTATCTTGATTAAGGCGTGATATGGTCGCTACCTGGAGAGAGAGAGAAGAAAACACTCAGCGTGCGCTCTTGCAAGAATAGATTGGTTATGTTTTTATCTAATCAGGATGGCTCCCACTGTTTTTATCAAATCTTCCTTCAAACCCTAAAAGGAAAGACTAGCCTGGATTAATTACACACTACAAGTTCGCCAATCTTTCAGCCAGGCCAGTGTCGGTACTTTGAGGGAGGTCCCCCGTGCTTTCGCACGAACCTAATTAATGTAAACCTCGTTTTCCCAGAGGCGTAACCTCGTTGACACCTTTCTAGACACCTACTTGATCGGCTAATTGTAATGTATAAAACTCTCCCAGGAGTAACACTTACTCGCAGCGGGTATCGGGATCCAACTATCTCATAGAAGGTATGCAATCTCATTGCAAATTTCAACACTTGAAATTCCCGATAATTTTGCACCTAGCGTGCTATGACCTTGACGCATGCCAAACAACCCATAGTCCGCTAGTCAAGTTCAACCCGTACATTTCTTGATTGAATTAAACCCACCCGCACGACCCTTGACGCATGCCAAACAACGCCGTACGAATACCCTAATCCAATCGCATCGTATGCTAGCAGATAAGCACTAGTTAGCTACCGTACACTACGCCTTGACGCATGCCAAACAACCGCAGCACGAATACTAACTAGTACTTATCTGAAATGACGGAGGGCTACGACAGGTTTTTCTGAAAACCTATTGCGTAATGAACTTGATATCGTTGTAGAATCAAATGATTTTAAAAATGGAATGTTTTTGAGGCTTTTCTAGTTTTGCTAAAGGAGTCACTCCCGGTGAAGGGATCGTCGGTCCTTTCCTCGTCGAATGAGGTACGGGATATATCATATATATCACTGTGCAAAGCAAAAACTCTTAAAAGCAATCAAAAGACAAACCGAGTGTGTAGCATCTGCCAGTTATTGCTAAAGGAGTCACTCCCGGTGAAGGGATCTCGGACCTTTCCTCATCGAATAAGGTGCAGGATATATCGTATATACCGCTGTGCAAAGCAAGAACTGTAGCTACCTGTTTTATTTTTGAAATTCGATTCTACAACATCTTAGGTTTCTTTTTATTTCATTAATCGCATTAATGAAGTCCTATCATTTAAGTACCTAAACATCACAGATAAATACGACGTACACTTATGCCATCCGCATTCGCCTCGATGTCCCCTCGTGCACCGTTAGGTTAGGTAACTAACGGCAGAGCGGGGCAGGGCTAGCGCGGGTGTAAAACATAAGTAACGCCTATATAATATATCATATATACTATATACTGTATCTATCACAGAACATCACATGATCATATCATAGATATCACAGCAGAAGTATCATATGAAATATTGGATATACTAGGACGTCCGTGTTTTCAATACGAGCCAGTATAAAACACGGATTCCACGGTCATGATGAATAGCCAAACCCACACCCCTAGACCCCTACGAGAGCGGCAAGCAACCCTACCAATTCTAGAGTTAGGAGACCCGGACTCGACTCCTCGAGTTGGTCTTCCACTGGACTCCAGAACCCGGTTACTTGTGCTCCCCTCCTTAGGTCTATCCTAGTGCGGAAAAGTAAATAATATACAAAGGGTGACATCTTCCGCAACCTGGAAGTGTCCCAATAAAAGAATATTACATACAAGTTTTTACATGAATGAAAATGAAAAACACTCATCTCACATAAAAAACCCCAGCTATTCAAACACGACGATCCAATATAACATATCCAGCAACACATAACATCACATGTCATCAACGTAAGTAAATATGTCCATCCCAATTGTCATTGACATATAGCAACGAAACCGGCGATATCACATATTACACTTACGGTCACAGAAAAGAAAGTGTAAAACTACAACAGTTAGAATCCGCAACCTGCATAGACATCGCATGCCTAATCAAATGAATTCCTTAGACATCGCATGTCTAACAATTATAAACCCCGCATTTTAGTCTCATTATCGAAAACTCTTTTCAATATCAAGTCAGGCAATTCAATAGGATTCCCGACATCCTGATCGAATGCTCGTCGCAAACTTTAGTAGGCGGCCGCACCCCCCGACGCCGTCGACGAAGTGCACCAAGGCGGAACACCGCTGCCGCGAGCACCCGAACGGATGCTTTCGGCGACGGGGTTCTCCTACAGTCACTTGGTCGGGGCTATGGAGCGAGGCTGTCTATTAAGTTTACCCGGCGAGTATCCGCGTACGCTACGTGATTGTGACGGACTTTTGATCACATCAAAATTCCGTAGCAACCGATCAAGTGAGACTAAACTGCTATGTTTATAATATTCATTCAGTTATCTCATAACTTATTGTGAATTCCAAGTATTGTATCTCATTCCAGATAAATAGAAAATGTTAAACTTTTCGATCGAACAGTCAAACACCCAAGTTTTCCCGATACAGATCAACACATGAAACAAGTCTAAAAACATTCAGTTCGTGCCTCAGTACCAACGGTCCAGCCGTAGAAGGGTCAAGCCAACGCCTCACATGTGGCACGCCGTACTGCCCCAAACCCGAAGATTCAAAGGGCAGTTCAAGACGGTCACATAATCGAGTTAAGGTTTGTTTTCTTCTAGAGGGACCATTGCTTTACTTGCACTACTTAGAACGTCTTTAAACCATGGAAAAATCCAACACTTGGAAATTTCCCGGCAGGGGAAAAAGTGGGTATTTATATCCGGTCGAACTTTTTAACAGTTTCTAAAATATCCGGAAAAACATAAACGAAGTTAAATTATCCGATCAAATTAACGAATCCCCAATAAAACCCTAGAAAACTCAACACTTGAGTGGAATTAAAAACTTCATATAAAAAATTGCCAAGAAAGGACCTAAGAATAAATATATGAAATTTGAGGGACTAAGTCAAAATTTGGGCCGCGGAAGAGCCGCCAAACCCCTGGTTTGGCCGCGGTTCCGCGGTCTAATTATGGAATTAGGGGCCCAAACTTCACAGTAATTCTTAGTTTTTCCTGCTTACTTTTCTGCATATTTTTAATTCACAAAATTCAACAGTTTTGAAAAATGTACAGAGAGGCATTTTGATTGGGGTTTCGGGGTTCGATCGGATCTCTAACTTCGTCTACCCATCGCCTAAGGCTCTAGCTAGGCTCTGATACCACTGAAGGGTTCCTAGGCACTCTCAAGAGGTCTCACAAGGCATCAACCATGCCAATTTCAAATTTTACGGTGCCGAGAAACCCTAGACTACGGATCGTTAACTAGAAATTTAGGCGAAAGATGCAACTAGTAAACTACTTTACTAAGAGAACGGAAATACAACCTTTGTAGATCCGGTCCTCCACCTCCATAGCTCCGCAATGAAGTCTCCTCGCTGTCCAAATGGAATCCCGGGCTCTAGCGTCGGCTTCATCGGAGAAATGGGCGGGCAAGGTCGTCGGCTTCGTGCCGAAGATGATCTTGTTGCGCCACGGCAGCGCCCCGGCCTACTATCCGAGGCCAAAATGCGGAATCAAAAATTTTCCTTACTTGGAAACTGGCGCTACCGCGGACAATGAAAACCCGGATCGTTAACCATTAACCTATACTAGCAAATAAGAGATGGGAAGAGAAGTACCGAGTGATCCGAGTCCTCCGGTCTTCTCGTCGTCGTCCCGATCTCCTGCGGATCCTCCGGTCGTCACCTCCTCGCCGGAAGGGCACCACATCGCCTGCGTCTTTTACGGGCTCCCGCCTCAATACCGAGGCAACTCGGGCATGAAGCCGGCAAGTCGACATGCCCAAGATTTGCTGTAGAATGTAGTGTAGATGATGCTTGTCTCATTTGGGGTTTGTAGTTGCCTTGATGGAGGAATAAGGTTAAGAAAAAATGGTGCTTTCATTTTTCCAAAACTAGAAGAATGAGATGAAGAAATTTGTGTCACACCAAAAATGAAAATTTCTCTCATCCTCACTCAAATGTGGCCGGCCAAATCTCCAAAGGAAATGGTGGAGGGAAATCAAACAAATACAAGAGGGAGGTGAGTGTAGGATAAAGCAAGTGGTGACCTTAAACAAAATATTATCATCACAAACATACAACCAAACCATACCCTCTCAAATCATAATTAATGCAAGTGATGGTGCAAAAGAAATGATGCTATCATAATGAATACAAGTGCAAGAAACCCCCTCCACTAATGTTATTTGCACAATTGCAAATAACCCCCTCCATCGGAAAAGTCCGGCCGGGAAAGAATAAAGGAAAACCGGCCGGAACGGAATGCAAACTGGCAACTGCAGAAAACTGGTCCCGTAATAAATTACAGGAAAACCCCGATACTGTGCATACACACCCGCATCTGTATTCCGTCCGGATACAAATGCAATGAGACAAAATCTGCACTGTACTAAACTAGGATCCGGCTTAAACCAAAGCCGGCTAGTAAAAAACCGTTCGATCCTGATCCGTGCAATACCGCACGTATCTGATCGAACCGTGCCATATAACTATACGGCCTCTAGTACTTACCGTCCGATCCTGATCCGTGCAATACCGCACGTATCTGATCGGACCCTGCCATATCTCCATACGGCCTCTACAGCGTTTCGCCCGAAAGCTGAGTAACTGAAAGTGTGGTGGACTCTAAAGACTCGTCAATACTATGGCTGTGGATTTAACCAATAGCACGTCAGAGGTATTAGCCAATACGTGACGGGCCACCAGCTATTGACCAAAAGGGACGTCGATGAGCGAACTCATCCTGATACCCTACTGAGCCTGTCAGTGACAATATCCGTACAGTCCGGTCCGTTCGTCTATGAGTATCGCATGGCGGGCCTAGGGGGTTGGTAAAAGTCAGACCCCTAAAGGCGGTACAAGTCGTGTCGGAGTGTAGCCCAGAACCCCCTGAGATACTACTGGAATACCTACCAGTAAATCTCCTGCCTCGGCCGAGGGCTTTGCGTAATGGCTCTCCTAGACACAGCGCGACCTCACCCCCAATACCGGGAGAGACGAACCCCTGCAGATCCGCTCACTGCCTCCATGTGGCTCGGGACTGTACCCAACTAAAACCTGTTTGCACGACTCCTTTGAGCCGTGGTAGGGTAGTAATCAAAGCACAGTGGGAACTCACACGAGACAAATGACGATCTCAGGTCGATGAACTAACCTGTACACATGTCACCTGGGAACTGCTATCTGACGTATGGTATAATCCCAACTAGCAGGTTCCCGGCGAGTCCTGTCCGGTGTACTCATAACCCAATGAGCACCTGTATACATCTTAGGTGAATCAACTGACACCAGTGGCTTGTGAGACCAGCCACCGCCCCTCGTCGGGGTCTCGACTGTATACACTAGTCTACTAATGGAGTATCGATGCCCAGTCTCGAAACTCCCACGACTAGGGACCATTTAAGGATGTGCTTATAGACCCCAGCTCCCACGTATATGATCGCCATCATACTGCTGGTCGTCAAGCAAGAATCCTAGGGGCTCTATCAACGTGTAATAGCGACCTGTAAGGTCACCTGAAACAGTACACGATGATAAAGGTAAACCAGATAGCATACTATTATCTCGAGTAAGACTGTTCTACCGGGATAGGTCCTCCCTCAATCATTGCAATCACGTGCCTGTGATCCAATAATTGACTCTGAGGGCACTATCTCCAACAATCTCCCACTTGCACTCAAGGCTAATTATTGCGATGTCGCATACTCACAGCCCGTGTGATACCGAACACCCAACTCCTCTACTAGTCAGTCGCACAAAGCCTGTTTGCGAAACTATTGCGTTCGAGGAAAAGCCTCAGTGAGTGGATCCGCCTAGATGTTTCTTTCTATGTCTCTCTATATCTCAAGTTCGCGGAGAAAACCATCTCCCGAAATGAGCAATACCTGTCTTAGAGTATGTCTGGATATCTGATGGGACCTAGCTCATAAATGAACTCCAAATCCAAACTTCTTAGACTGTATCGATAACTGAAATTAATCAGTACCCAGCGCCATGCCTCCCTCAGTATTGCCTTGGACCACCTGTCCAAAATACTGCCCCTCGTCTGAAGGAGAAACTACAACTCTGACAGCCACTCTGCCATCCATGTCACCTTGGAAGCCTGGAATGATAATTGCCTCCTAAAAGAGGCTGTCGTTATCACATCCCTAGAACATCAACTTATGTTCTAAAACTGCTTCCGACTGTTTCTCCAGGATTGGATTAATATTAACTTATTGCACCTACTGCAAGAACAACATCTGGTGTGGTACTTGACATCTCATGATTGACTCAATTGCTTAAGCAAGTGATCTGTCAATCATGCGTATCCCTCTCCCCTTTAGTCTGTAAGACACCTTTAGAGAGGGTGACTCCATCACCTGCAGGTACACTACCATGCCAGGAGTCGTCCATTCTAAATACTCATAGAATGCTGTCAAGGTACCCAGATTAGGAAACCACCCAAATCTAGATCTAAAACCATAGATCTAGTAACCAGAATGTCTGATATAATATCCAAGTCCTATGTGGAGAAACCACTGTGTGACAACCAAAGTATAACCGATCGTAGTATAGGAATATCACTTCCTACTCTGTGTATGTCATCTAAAACCAGGACATCACACCCTACTACCTTCTTAACAGATCCATCCCCTATTCTGATGACGTCAAACCTATGACTGTCACATCAGAAATAGATGATCTATCTCCGCTATATCTGCTTTAGTCTATAGACATAAGCCTGATGTCCACCAATGCTTCCGCTGCTCCCACTGACTACGACAGCCCTCTGGCAGAGTCATATAGACGTACACTTCTAAAACTAGTTTAGAATGACGCTATATTCATCCTCCTGCCGGGTTTCGGAGTCTGGAACAATAGCAATGGCAAGTGTGGGTAAACAAGAACTTCCCTGTCACCGTCCTTGAGGCTACCGGAGTACCTCTCGGGTGCCTGAAGTTACCCACCATATCTGTGGAGTGGCCAATGGAATGTCAAATCAGATTGAATCTTTAGGTTCCTTATCAAATCTTCAGTAATTGTTTGCGGTTCTGGAATCGCTTCCAGTTCTACCATACTCCCACTACTGTTTTTCTGAAAAATAACCATTTTCTTTTAAAATGTGGCGAGTTAAGAACAATATCTCTATTGATCTTCCAGATGGTAGAAAATCAACCCTCGTCATAGCCTGGGTCAACCCACAAACAGCCATCACAGAAACGTGCCTTGAGTTGTCCAGTGTCTGATTTTAATCATAAGCCGGACAACTCCCCGTACCTTAACATCGTTAAGATATGAACTGTTCTATATCCAATATAGAACCAGAGGCACTGATTTAAATGAACCAGATTCAAATCATGCAGCTATCTCCAGTACATGTCAACTAAATGGAAGGAGGCCGATCAGCGTTACTCAACTTAGGAATGCTTCCAATTATGAGTAACCTGAAAGAGAAGCAATTTCTCTTTATCATTACTATCAACTGAATACCATACACAAGTATCTACATCTTCGATCACCTTGAAGAATCCCGATACTTGCTACACCTGGTTCTCTACTCTATTCAAATACCTATAACTCCTCAAAACTTAGACCCTGTGTTTCTACGAAACACATGTCTAAGAACTAGAGAAGTTAAAAGTAAACAGAATATAGTATGAGGACCAACCCCTCTGTCCTAATGGACACTGGACAACATACAATACTCTGTATAAGTCCGTTGAGTCTAACAACTCTTTCACTGTGCGTCGTAAGTTGAAAACTGTACTTATGGTTAAGAAGAATTACACCGCTGTTTAATGCTCCTTACCTAACCATCCACTGATATAGGTAAATGTCATCGACATAATATCAAAAGGTATATCTCACTCTATGAAAATAGACGTACAGATATATCAATTTGAAATTGGTGCACAACAGCGGATATTGAAAACCAAATATTTGCCGACCGGCAAACAGCCCAGATGATCTCCTCAAATATCACCGATTTCAACGAATCCCGATGAGGATGATCACCCTATTTCCAATAACTTACTCCCACTCATCATCTGTAAAACCATACAGATGTGAGAATCAAACCTGGTAAATACATACCCTGGAGCAAGTGTCTAATCGGGAAATCAGTTTTCTTTTAACAGTACACAGTTGAACTGAAACATTGAAATGTTTCGATAGGGTATCCTGGTATTCCTAGTAATGCCTCTACCATTATCCAGATTCACAACTATAACCGTATAATTCTTTGCCACCTCTCCAAATCCCTTTATATGTCTTTAGTCATTACCTTCTGCACACCCCTTAGGCCAAATGGTTTTCTTCCTTCCCTACCGTTCGGCACCAGCCTATGGTTTGGAAGAAAACTATCCATTAAGCATAATGGGTGTACTATCCTAGTCCTAGGAGCACTCGCAATGCGAGAGAAGGTGAAGATAAAAGACAAACGAATAAACCTTATTCCTATTTCTCCTGAACCAGAATCCATCCCCGAACTGGAACAAGTTCCTTTCGAGTTCGTATATAACCATACGATGGAGTATCCAAAAACTTGGGATCTTCGTAGTGATACGGAGTGTCCTGGAGAAATACAAAGGTGATTTAGGATTGGCGAAGAAATACTCGGTTTGGTCGTGAATATCAGTCGCAATTTACTTTGCCCTCTTACTAATCCCTTGCTTTGTCTGAACTTAATACCTTCTGCACACCATCGCTATGCTAATTGGTTTTCTTCATTCCCTACCGGTCGGCACCAGCCTAAGGTTTGGAAGAAGACTATCCAATTTGCATAATAGGTGTACTATCTCCTAAACCAAGGAGTACTCGCAATGAGAGAAGGTGAAAAGAAAAGACAACTGAATAATCCTATTCGTTTTCTCCAGAACCAGAAACCATCCTCGAAGTCCTTCGAGTTCGTATCTAACCATACGATGGTTTTGTCCAATGGAAGTGGACGTTCGTAGTAATACGGGGTGTCCTGGAGAAAAGGGTAAAAGTAGGAGTGGCAATGAGGTTTGCAACTCTGACAATCCAAAAGCCTGTGTTAAGAAGGTTCGGTCAACTTGGTCACTGAGTCATAGTCTTAGGGTCGGGTCAATGGTCGCTGCCAAAGAGAGAGAGAAAAGAAACACTCAGCGTGCACTCTAACCTAGATCAGAATGGTTATCACTTTATCTAATCAGGAAACCTCCCACTGTACCTCAAATTTTCCTCCAAACCTGAAAGAAGAATTAGTCGGGGTCACCCGAGGAGTAAACTAACTCATCAGTGGGAATCGGGATCCAACTATCATCGCATGATAACTTGACGGAATCCACTCAAGTTACCACACTCCAGAAGGTATGCGCATGCCTGGCAAGTTTCAGTTCTTTTGAAACTCCCGATGTGATTTTTACCCCTAGGACCCAAGTGACCTTGACACAGTCAACAAATCAAAGAGTCCTAGTCAAGTTCAACCCGTCATTATCCTGGATTGCATTAAACCCACCCGTACGATCCCTTGACACAGTCAACAAGGCCGCACGACTGTCCTAACCAATCCCATTAATATGCTGCAAACAAACACTACTTAGCTACCGCACACTACGCCTTGACACAGTCAACAAACGCAGCACGAATACTAAGTAATACTTGTAAGAAATGACGGAGGGCTACGACTGGTTTTTGGCGAAAAACCTTTAACGTAATGAACTTGATATCGTTGAAGGAACTGCATAGCCTTTTATAAAAATATAGTGACGAAAACCTTTACTAAAGAGGTCACTCCCGGTGAAGGGATCTCGGCTCTTTCCCCGTAGAATGAGGTGCAGGATATTCCAACTGAATACCACGATGCAAAGCAAAAGTAACCGGCTATAGTGAAGTTAATGCCCTGACGCAAACTTCTGTCCAAGGGGTCACTCCCGGTGAAGGGATCTCGGCCCTTGCCTCGTCGACTGAGGAGCAGGATATTCCAAATGAATACCACGATGCAAAACAAAAGTGAACGTCCTTGCAATAACAGCTTTTTGAAAAAGTATTCCAACAACATCAGATTAGGTTTGTTTATCTCGCATTGATCCGAATCAATGCAGTCCCATCAATTGATCACACCATAAAGAACGAAAATATACTGACGTACGTATATGCCATCCGCATTCGCCACTGGGTCCCGTCATCACCCGTTAGGTTAGCTAACTAACGGCAGAGCGGGAACTGGACTAGCGCGGATGAAAAACATATACAACATCTACTAATATATATACCAATATATAGTATTCGCTCAAGGCGTGAATAAAATGCAACATCACAGAAATGTACAGCATCACAGAACAATACAGATATCTGGAAGCCCCGGGTTTCATAGAGCCGCTGCTGAAACCCGACGTTCCCCTGGTCGTGTGGATAGCCTGTGCAATGAAATCCTAGACCCCTACGTGCGCGGCAAGCCACCCGCCAAAACCTGAAGCGAGGCAGCCCCCTTCAGCAACGTGAATGGACCACCCAGCACTTCACGGAATCCGGTAACTCGGGCACCCCTCCTGGGTCAACCTGTACCCCCTACGAGTGCGGCGAATAGCCCGCCAATCCTGGAGTGAAGCCCCCTCCGTCCCAATGCCATGAGATGCGGGCTTGTTGCCCTCCAGAACCCGGCTATCCGTGCACCCCACCGCGGGGCAATCCTAGTACAGAAAGTAAAATATACATACACCGGGTACATCGACCGCAACCAGGTCGTGCCCCAAAAGAATAATACAAACAGGCAGTGACGGCAGTCCACATGTCGGACGCTCGCCCCGCAACATCAAATGTACATAATACAACAAAACTGTACTAGCATTGCATCCAGGCTATCCCCACGACCGATCCGCAACAACACAGCATAAACAAAGAACATCAACGTGAAAAGTCACGTTCGCAAATCCGTCTAACCGGGCTATAGCAGTTAGACAGGATTTACCGATCAAGTGACATTCACGGTCGCAGATATAATGTAAATACTGTGAACCAATGTGTTTAAAATATCCGATCGATTAAATTTTAACAAGTGGGCCCCCAAGTACTACAGTAGCACATCAAGAAATTCTGGGCCCAAAATTAATATTCCAAAAACCCCAAAATCAGCCCATAAGCCCACTGGAAAAATTGGACACAGTGAGGATGCTAAAGTGCGGCGGAACCGCGGCCCAAGGAGGGGTTTGGCCGCGGTTCCGCGCTTTAATTATCGACTGACTGCGTCGAATTTTTACAGCAGTCTTAGAATTTCCAGTACATTAGTTTTATGCAACCTGAAAAATTTTTCGAGCAAGAAAAAATTCAACAGAAAACCGATGTACACAAAACGCGGTTTTTGGAATTTTGGTCGATCGGATAAGTAAAACGCATTAGAAAAAGCTAGGCAAGGTTAATGGCGTGGCTCTGATACCATGTTGCGCCACGGCAGCGCCCCGGCCTACTATCCGAGGCCAAAATGCGGAATCAAAAATTTCCTTACTTGGAAACTGGCGCTACCGCGGACAATGAAAACCCGGATCGTTAACCATTAACCTATACTAGCAAATAAGAGATGGGAAGAGAAGTACCGAGTGATCCGAGTCCTCCGGTCTTCTCGTCGTCGTCCCGATCTCCCGCGGATCCTCCGGTCGTCACCTCCTCGCCGGAAGGGCACCACATCGCCTGCGTCTTTTACGGGCTCCCGCCTCAATACCGAGGCAACTCGGGCATGAAGCCGGCAAGTCGACATGCCCAAGATTTGCTGTAGAATGTAGTGTAGATGATGCTTGTCTCATTTGGGGTTTGTAGTTGCCTTGATGGAGGAATAAGGCTAAGAAAAAATGGTGCTTTCATTTTTCCAAAACTAGAAGAATGAGATGAAGAAATTTGTGTCACACCAAAAATGAAAATTTCTCTCATCCTCACTCAAATGTGTCCGGCCAAATCTCCAAAGGAAATGGTGGAGGGAAATCAAACAAATAAAAGAGGGAGGTGAGTGTAGGATAAAGCAAGTGGTGACCTTAAACAAAACATTATCATCACAAACATACAACCAAACCATACCCTCTCAAATCATAATTAATGCAAGTGATGGTGCAAAAGAAATGATGCTATCATAATGAATACAAGTGCAAGAAACCCCCTCCACAAATGTTATTTGCACAATTGCAAATAACCCCCTCCATCGGAAAAGTCCGGCCGGGAAAGAACAAAGGAAAACCGGCCGGAACGGAATGCAAACTGGCAACTCCAGAAAACTGGTCCCGTAATAAATTACAGGAAAACCCCGATACTGTGCATACACACCCGCATCTGTATTCCGTCCGGATACAAATGCAATGAGACAAAATCTGCACTGTACTAAACTAGGATCCGGCTTAAACCAAAGCCGGCTAGTAAAAAACCGTTCGATCCTGATCCGTGCAATACCGCACGTATCTGATCGAACCGTGCCATATAACTATACGGCCTCTAGTACTTACCGTCCGATCCTGATCCGTGCAATACCGCACGTATCTGATCGGACCCTGCCATATCTCCATACGGCCTCTACAGCGTTTCGCCCGAAAGCTGAGTAACTGAAAGTGTGGTGGACTCTAAAGACTCGTCAATACTATGGCTGTGGATTTAACCACTAGCACGTCAGAGGTATTAGCCAATACGTGACGGGCCACCAGCTATTGACCAAAAGGGACGTCGATGAGCGAACTCATCCTGATACCCTACTGAGCCTGTCAGTGACAATATCCGTACAGTCTGGTCCGTTCGTCTATGAGTATCGCATGGCGGGCCTAGGGGGTTGGTAAAAGTCAGACCCCCAAAGGCGGTACAAGTCGTGTCGGAGTGTAGCCCAGAACGCCCTGAGATACTACTGGAATACCTACCAGTAAATCTCCTGCCTCGGCCGAGGGCTTTGCGTAATGGCTCTCCAAGACACAGCGCGACCTCACCCCCAATACCGGGAGAGACGAACCCCTGCAGATCCGCTCACTGCCTCCATGTGGCTCGGGACTGTACCCAACTAAAACCTGTTTGCACGACTCCTTTGAGCCGTGGTAGGGTAGTAATCAAAGCACAGTGGGAACTCACACGAGACAAATGACGATCTCAGGTCGATGAACTAACCTGTACACATGTCACCTGGGAACTGCTATCTGACGTATGGTATAATCCCAACTAGCAGGTTCCCGGCGAGTCCTGTCCGGTGTACTCATAACCCAATGAGCACCTGTATACATCTTAGGTGAATCAACTGACACCAGTGGCTTGTGAGACCGGCCACCGCCCCTCGTCGGGGTCTCGACTGTATACACTAGTCTACTAATGGAGTATCGATGCCCAGTCTCGAAACTCCCACGACTAGGGACCATTTAAGGTTGTGCTTATAGACCCCAGCTCCCACGTATATGATCGCCATCATACTGCTGGTCGTCAAGCAAGAATCCTAGGAGCTCTATCAACGTGTAATAGCGACCTGTAAGGTCACCTGAAACAGTACACGATGATAAAGGTAAACCAGATAGCATACTATTATCTCGAGTAAGACTGTTCTACCGGGATAGGTCCTCCCTCAATCATTGCAATCACGTGCCTGTGATCCAATAATTGACTCTGAGGGCACTATCTCCAACAGATCTACGTCGAAGCATCACAAGATCAAGCTCACACTTCACCAAGTCATGAAACTTGTGAAGAAAACACACTTTACTACTTGGCAAGAGGTAGTGGATGAAGAAATAGGATGTGGGTTCACTTTAGAATTGGATTTCTCACTCATTTCATCAAGTTGCCATTGATGGAGGCATGCTTTCTTCAAGTGAAGTAGAAGAAGAAGAAGAAGATGAATATATTATGATAAGTTATTATGAAAAAGAATAATAAAATCATTCTTATCATAATATTAACCATGGTAATGTGTAGAGAGTTAATCATGATTGAATGTAATGGTTAGGGTTAAGCATGAGACAAAATGGTCACTTGGTCAAAGTCTTCATCAAGCTTCATGAATGAAAAGAAACCATTTTCTCTTTACATGCCTAAAAAGGAAATAACCTAAATAATTAGTTAAGATAATCAAAACCCTAACCATTTAAATAACCATGGTGTAATTCTTTACACAAAAACCCTAGCAAACATGTATCATCAAACATGATACAATCAAGTGCACAAAAAATATATCACATATACAATGTGCACATCCGAGTGAGAAAATCCATTTAAAGTGAACCAATACTAGTTAATGCAAAGTAATATATCAAATATATAATTATGCATTAAATCATTAAATCAACTCTTGATTCAATGATCCGGTCATGTCGCACACAACCGACTAGTATCCTATGTATCGGCTTACCGAATCAATCCTTGATTCCATAACTAGGTTATATCGCATACAACCATTCGATACATTCATCGCGAGAATGGAATACGGTATCACATACACGCATTATTCTCGGTCCCGCACATATCTCATATGTGCTCCTATTTCGTTTCGCTTGAGCCAGGAAACCTCTGTGTAGGACTCTAAAGACTCGTCAATACGCCGGCAGCAGATGATGATCATATCAAACACCCACAAGCCGCAAGCGGTCTGCTAAACGTAACGGCCACCCGGGTATTGAGCGATCAGAAGATCGACGAGCAAGCCCGCTCACACTCCTGTGAATCCAACCAGTAACACTTACCGTACAGTCCGGTCTGATCGTCTGATATGTCGCATCTCTCGCCTAGGAGTGGTAAACGTCAGACCCCAATAGCTTGATAAGTCGTGTCGATATGAGGTCTATAACAATTCGAGAAACTACTGGTAACACTTACCAGTAAATCTCAGCAACCCTGGCCAGGGATTTCCGGTTATAGCCAATCGAACACAGCGCAACATCAACTCCCTATACCGGGAGAGACGAATCCCCTCCTATCGCTCATTGCCTCCATGTGATTCGGGACTGTACCTAAAAACCACCATTTTGCACACCCTCTTGGACGTGGTAAGATGGAAATCAAAGCACAGTGGGAACCACACAAGACTCTATGACGATCTCGGGTCAACAGACTACTCTGTACCAGTGTCACCAGAGAACTGCCATCTGACGTAAGGTATAATACCATCTGGGAGTTCTCGGCGAGTCCGTCCAGTGTACCCAGTCTTCACTGAGCACCCGTATATCATCTCTGATGTCAAACACCAATGGATATGGGATCATCCATCGCCCATCTGTATGGGTCGAGAAGGTATACGCTAGTCTACACTGGTATATCGATGCCCCGTCTCGATACACCCACGACTAGGGACTTTGAAGGATGTACTTATGGACTACCATGTCCCCACTAGTATGATCTGCATCATAGTCCAGGTAGTCAAGTACACATCCTAAGGGCTTTACCATCATGTAACAGAGAGACAATCAGTATACACGTTAAGGTAAAGAGTAACCAGATAGCATACTATCATGTCGAGCAAGAAAGTCCTCCCTATATATGTCCCAGCATCCACTACAATATACATCCTATGTATAGTAATGGCCTCTAGGGCATACATATAACTAACAATCTCCCACTTGCACTAGGGCCATCTGATAGCAGTGGTTCTAGTATCTCATACTCAACCATCCCATAAAAGTCTCTCTCTGGGAAAAGGCCTTTGTGAGTGGATCCGCTGTGTTGTCCTCTGAGTCTACTCTCCTAACCTCGATCACCCTGGAGATCAACTATCTACATGATCAGGTGATGCTGCCTCAGAGTATGTCTGGATCACTGATAGGACCGGCGTTCCTTGGCATAAGCCACAACTCCATTGTCCCACAATGGTTGGAACGTAGTTCATCTCATGAACTAATATACACCCAGACAACCTCTTTGGTACCATCTTAAGTAGCGATATATCCTGCCTTTATCTTCTAGTATGCCACGGTATCTAGCTTGGAACTCTTCCAACATACCGTCCCTTTACTGAGGTTAAAGACAATGCCTGTGACTGACATTCAGTCGTCTTTATCACCCTGGAACCCTTCCAGTGATTCTCCCCAGGATCGATTGATACCATCTCACTACAACTAGTGAGTATCCTAACATCCATTTAGATCTATCTCATAGATCCAAAATGCAGGATTTAGTAGGTATCATTATGATCCCATATGGAGAATCATTGTGATAAGCGGAGATTGACCGAGCGTAGCATAAGAAGCTTCTTCCCCATCAAGAGTATGTTATCCACGTACTCTACGAGGATCATCACAATACTCCCTACTACCTTTTTGTTTATACAAGGTTCATCTACCATTTTGATGATGTCAAACTCTTTAACTACTTCATCAAAACAGATGTTCCATCTCCGCGATGCCTGCTTTTTCCAATAAAGCATCTTGTACACGTTTCCGCTGCTCCCACTGTCTACGAGGCCCTCTGGCTGTGTACTTACAGACGTTCTCTTCTAAAACATCATTTAGAAAAGCTGTCATGACACCCAACCACCAGATATCGTAGTCATGGTATGTAGCCGTGGCAAGTAGGATCCGGATGGACTTAAGCATAGCCACTGGAAAAGGTTTCATCATTATCCACGCCTGGTCGATGACGAAAACCTTTAACAAGTCTAGCTTTGAAAGTCTCAACTTTTCCATGTACACCAAGTAATCTTCTCAAGATTTACTTGCTCCTGATGGGGATTTAACCCTTCAGATATAGAAACTAAAGTCCATACTTTGTTGGTGTATAAGGATTCCATCTCAGATCGCTAAGCATCCAGCTATTCTTACAGAGTCCCACTCCTGACGGCCAGCTCGAAACTAGTTGGGTCATCATCTCATGATACAATCCTCGCTCCCACTGTCATAGAGAAACCGAAGTATCTCTCAGGTGGGTGAGGAACCCTACTAGATCGGCGGAGAGGCTGAGGTTCGTTGGATTCTACTGAATCCTTTGGTTCTACCAAATCATCTGCTGTAGTTTGTATAGCTGGAACATTTCCAGTTCTACATAACAGACCTTGCCTCGAGCTTGTCCGGATTATGCTTTTAGACATAGCCCGGACAACCCCAAATCTTAACTAGCTTAAGACATGGGCTCTTCCTGTAGGGTTCCTAGACACCCTAGTGAGGTCTCACAAGGCATCGAACATGCCAATTTCAAAAAAATGGTGCCGAGAAACCCTAGACTACGGATCGTTGCTAGAATTCTAGGCGAAAATATAAATCTAGTTAACAATTTAACTAAGGTTAAGATGCTACAACCTTTGTAGATCCGGATACCCACTTCCTTAGCTCCACGAGGGCGTCCTCTCGCTGTCCATCTTGAACCTTGGACTCTCGTGACGGCTTCATCGGAGAAACGTGCGGAATAGGTCGTCGGCTTCGTGTCAAAGACGATCTACGTCGAGGTTGCACAAGCTCAAGCTCCGACTTCACAAAGTTGTGAAACTTGTGAAGAAAACACCCAAAACAACTTGGCAAGAGGTAGAGGGTGAAGAAATAGGAGGTGGGTTCACTTTAGAATTGGATTTATCTCACTAGATCTCAAGTTGCCATTAAAGTAGCAAGCTTGAAGAAGAAGAAGAAGAAGATGAAGATGAAGCAAGAATGATAAGTCTTCTATTTTTAAAAATAAAACTAATATGAATACTTATCATATCTTGACCATGGTCAAGTGTAGAGATTAAACCAAGGTTAGTTAGAGTGGTTAGGGTTAAGGATGAGATAAGGATGGTGGACTTTGTCAAAGCTTCAAGAAGCTTCAACATAGCTCCAAAATAAACCACCATTCTCAACTTAATCCTTTCCAAATAAATAAACAAATAAATAAATGAAAAACCCAAACCCTAATCATCACTTAACCATGGTTTAACCCTTTACACTTAACCACTTTATCAAGTATCATCAAACATGATACAAAGTAGTGCACTAAAGCATATCACATACACAATGTGCATCAAGCAAGAAAAATCCGTTTAAAGTGAACCAATACTAGTTAATGCAATGCAATATATCAAATATATAATTATGCATTAAATCATTAAATCAACATTTGATTCAATGATCCGGTCATGTCGCACATAACCGACTAGAATCCAATGTATCGATTTATCGAATCAATGATTCGATAACTAGGTCATATCGAATATAACCAATCGAAACATATATCGCGAGAATGAAATGCGGTATCACATACACGCATTATTCTCGGTCCTGCACATATCTCATATGCGCACCTATTTCGTTTCGCTTGAACCAGGAAACCTCTGTGTAGGACTCTAAAGACTCGTCAATACGCCGGTAGCAGATGATGATCATATCAAGCACCCACAAGCCGCAAGCGGTCTGCTAAACGTAACGGCCACCCGGGTATTAAGCGATCAGAAGATCGACGAGCTAGCCCGCTCACACTCCTACGAATCCGACCAGTAACACTTACCGTACAGTCCGGTCTCTTCGTCTGATACGTCGCATATCAAGTCTAGGGGTGGTATACGTCAGACCCCAATAACCCGATAAGTCGTGCCGATGTGAGGCTCGTAACGGGTCGAGAAACTACTGGTAACACTTACCAGCAAATCTCTGATCAGCTCTAGCCAGGGACTTCCCTGTTACGGCCAATCGAGCACTGCGCAACATCAACTCCCAATACCGGAAGAGACGAAACCCCTCCTATCGCTCATTGCCTCCATGTGACTCGGGACTGTGCCCAAAGACCACCATTTTGCACGCCCTCATGGACGTGGTAAGGTGGAGATCAAAGCACAGTGGGAATCACACAAGACTCTATGACGATCTCGGGTCTACAGACTAACCTGTACAAGTGTCACCTGAGAACTGCCATCTGACGTGAGGTATAATACCATCTGGGAGTTCTCGGCGAGTCCGTCCAGTGTACCCAGTCTCCACTGAGCACCCGTATACCATCTCTGATGTCAAACACCAATGGATATGGGATCATCCATCGCCCATCACATGGGTCGAGAAGCGTATACGCTAGTCTACACTGGTATATCGATGCCCCGTCTCGATACACCCACGACTATGGACCTTGAAGGATGTACTTATGGACTACCATGTCCCCACTAGTATGATCTGCATCATAGTCCAGGTAGTCAAGTACACATCCTAATGGCTTTACCAACATGTAACTATAAGACAGTATAAAGAGACTAGTGTACATGTTAAGATAAAGAGTAACCAGATAGCATACTATCATATTGAGCAAGAAAGTCATCTCTATATATGTCCAAGCATCCAATATAATATACATCATCTGTACAATACTGGCCTCTAGGGCATACATACAACTAACAATCTCCCACTTGCACTAGGGCCAGCTGCTGTAGTATCGCATACCGAGCATCCCGAAGAGTCTCTCAAACTGTATCTGGGGAATGGCCTTCGTGAGTGGATCCGCCGTGTTGTTCTTCGTGTCAACCCTCCTGACCTCGATCTCCCGGCGATCAACTATCTCCCGGATCAGGTGATACCGCCTCAGAATATGCCTGGATCGCTGATGGGACCTGGGTTCCTTGGCCAAAGCCACCACTCCATTGTTATCGCAATACAAAGGTATTGGACGCTCAATGGATGGAACCACTCCAAGTTCAGTAATGAACTTCTTGATCCAGACAGCCTCTTTGGCAGCATCGTTGGCAGTGATGTATTCAGCCTCCATCGTCGAGTCTGCCACGGTTTCCTGCTTGGAACTCTTCCAGCTAACCGCCCCTCCGTAAAGGGTAAAGACAAAGCCCGACTGCGACTTAGAGTCGTCCTTATCACTCTGGAAGCTCGAATCGGTAAAGGACTCCACTTGGAGCTCTCCGTTACCATACACCAAGAACATATCTCTAGTCCTTCGCAAGTACTTGAGAATGCTCTTCACAGCTGTCCAGTGACTCTCTCCAGGATCAGGTTGATACCTGCTCACTACACTTAGTGAGTATGCTACATCGGGTCTGGTACATAGCATCGCATACATGATAGAGCCTACTGCCGAAGCATAGGGTATCCCTTGCATGCGAGCTCTCTCCAAATCAGTCTTAGGAGACATCTCTTTGGAGAGAGTGACTCCAGAGATCGTGGGCAAATTCCCACGCTTGGACTCTTCCATACTAAACCTCTTTAGTATGGTGTCAATGTACCTGGATTGGGACAATCCCAATATCCTTTTGGATCTATCTCTATAGATCCTGATTCCCAATATGCAGGAGGCATCACCAAGATCTTTCATTGAGAATCTTTGTGATAAGAAGAGCTTGACCGATTGCAGCATAGGAATATCATTTCCTATCAAGAGTATGTCGTCCACGTACAATACGAGGAAGACAACCTTACTCTCTGCCACCTTCTTGTAGATACAAGGTTCATCTGGATTTTTGACGAAATCAAACTCTTTGATAACGACGTCAAAGCAGATGTTCCAACTCCGCGATGCTTGCTTTAATCCATAAATGGATTTAAGCAGCTTGCACACCTTCCCGCTGCTCCCACTGTCTACGAAGCCCTCTGGCTGAGTCATGTACACGCACTCTTCTAAATCACCATTTAGAAAGGCGGTCTTAACATCCATTTACCAGATTTCGTAGTCATGAAAGGCAGCATTGGCAAGCATGATTCGGATGGATTTAAGCATAGCCACTGGAGAAAAGGTCTCGTCATAGTCCACACCTGGTCTTTGACGAAAACCCTTTGCTACAAGTCTAGCTTTGAAAGTCTCCACTTTCCCATCTACACCAAGTTTTTTCTTGAAGATCCATTTGCTCCCAATGGGTTTTACCCCTTCAGGAGCAACTTCCAAAGTCCATACTTTGTTGGTGTACATGGATTCCATCTCGGACCGCATAGCATCCAGCCATTTCACTGAGTCCCTACTCGTGATGGCCTGCTCGAAGCTAGTTGGGTCATCATCCTCCATGATGCAATCCTCGCTCCCACCATCCATGAGAAAACCGTAGTATCTCTCAGGCTGGCGAGGAACCCTACTAGATCGGCGGAGAGGCAGAGGTTCATTGGGAGCTACTGAATCTTCTGGTTCCACTAAATCTTCAGTTACTGTTTGTGTATCTGGAACCTCTTCCAGCTCTACCACTTTGCCACTAATTTCTTTTTCAAGAAATTCCTTTTCTAAAAAGGTGGCATATTGAGAAACAAACACTTTTTGTTTTTCAGCATGGTAGAAAAAATATCCTTGGGAATTCTTAGGATATCCCACAAACTTGCAAAGAACTGACCGTGCCTCGAGTTTGTCTGGATTTTGTCTTTTGACATAGGCCGGACAACCCCATATTTTAACTCGTTTAAAATACGGTCTCTTCCCACTCCATATCTCATATGGTGTGGTAGGTACAGATTTAGATGGAACTTGATTCAATAGGTATGCTGCTGTCTCCAGCGCATATCCCCAGAAGGAAATAGGTAACTCAGCTGTGCTCATCATAGAGCGCACCATATCTAATAGGGTGCGGTTCCTCCGTTCAGATACACCGTTGTGCTGTGGTGTATATGGAGGAGTCAGCTGAGAGAGAATCCCATTCTCTTTTAGGAAGTCCAGGAATTCATTGCTCTAGTATTCACCTCCTCGATCAGATCGAAGATTTTAATACTTTTTCCGGTTTGGTTCTCGACTTCTTGTTTATATTCTCTAAATTTCTCAAAAGCTTCTGATTTGTGTTTCATCAGGAACACATATCCGAATCTAGAGAGATCGTCAGTGAATGTAATGAAGTACGAAGAACCATCCCTGGCATGTGTAGACATGGGACCACATACATCACTATGTATCAGTCCCAAGAGTTCGGTAACTCTTTCTCCGTGTCCCGTAAACGGAGTTTTGGTCATCTTGCCTTTGAGACATGACTGGCAAGTGTCATAAGATGAAAATTCGAAAGGTTTCAAATATCCATCTTTATGCAACTTAGCCAGTCGTGTCGCATTGATGTGACCTAGTCTACAATGCCACAAGAAAGAATCGTTCAGTTCTGAACTCTTCCTCTTGTGTGTGTTTGTTATACTCAGAACTGTTGATTGGTTTAGAACATAAATGCCATTGCACAACGTGCCTGATCCAACCAACTTTTGGTTATGGAAAATGTTCATAACATTGTCCTGTAATACAAAATTATATCCTTCTGTACTTAGCAAAGAAACCGATATAATGTTGCATATCAGGTTCGGCATGTAATAGCATTCGTTCAGAACCAATGTATTACCAGTTGGTAATACAAGGTGATATTCCCCGACAGTCTTAGCTGCAACAATTGCACCATTTCCAACTCTAATGTCTTTATCACCTTCTCCAAGTTCTCTACCTTTCCTAAGCCCATGTAACTGATTACATATATGGGATCCTGACCCGGTATCCAATACCCAGGACGTAGGGCAAATGGAGAAACAGTTCTCAGTAACGAACACACCCGAAGAAAATGCATCATCATGTACTTTCTTCATTCGTGTGGCATGGGAATCCTGGCATTCCCCTATTTCCTGTTCATTCCTATAACTTTTATAAGAAAGAACGGAACCAACGTTCCCCAGCACAGTATAACATGCGGGTTCGGTCAATACATCCATATTATTATCTTTATTAAGGCATGAAATGGTCGCTACCTGGAGAGAGAGAGAAGAAAACACTTTAGCGTAAGCTCGTGCAAGATCAGATTGGTTATTATCTTATCTAATCAGGATGGCTCCCACTGCTTTTTATCAAATCTTCCTTCAAACCCTAAAAGGAAAGACTAGCCGGGATTAATTACACACTACAAGTTCGCCAATCTTTCAGCCAGGCCAGTGTCGGTACTTTGAGGGAAGTCCCCCGTGCTTTCGCACGAACCTAATTACTGTAAACCTCGTTTTCCCAGAGGCGTAACCCCGTTGACACCTTTCTAGACACCTACTTGATCGGCTAATTGCAATGTGTAAAACTCTCCCAGGAGTAACTCTTACTCGCAGTGGGTATCGGGATCCAACTATCTTATAGAAGGTATGCAATCTCATTGCAAATTTCAACACTTGAAATTCCCGATAATCTTTTGCCCCTAGCAGCTATATGACCTTAACATAGTCAACAAATCATAAGTGCTAGTCAAGTTCAACCCGTCATTTCCCGATTGAATTAAACCCACCCGCACGACCCTTAACATAGTCAACAAAGTCGCACGACTACCCTAATTCAATCGCATCATATACTTATACAGATAAGCACTAATTAGCTACCGCACACTACGCCTTAACATAGTCAACAAACGTAGCACGAATACTAACTAGTACTTATCTGAAATGACGGAGGGCTACGTTAGGTTTTTCTGAAAACCTATTGCGTAATGAACTTGATATCGTTGTAGAATCAAATGAAGTTTTAAAATGGAATAATTTTGAGGCTTTTCTAGTTTTGCTAAAGGGGTCACTCCCAGTGAAGGGATCGTCGGCCCTTTCCTCGTCGAATGAGGTGCGGGATATATCATATATATCACTGTACAAAGCAAAAACTCTTAAAAGCAATCAAAAATCAAACCGAGTGTGTAGCATCTGCCAGTTATTGCTAAAGGAGTCACTCCCGGTGAAGGGATCTCGGTCCTTTCCTCATCGAATAAGGTGCAGGGCATATCACATATACCGCTATGCAAAGCAAGAACTGTAGCTACCTTTTTTATTTTAAAATTCGATTCCACAACATCTTAGGTTTCTTATCTTTCATTAATCACATTAATGAAGTCCCATCATTTAAATACCTAAACATCATAGATAGATATAACGTACACTTATGCCATCCGCATTCGCCTCGATGTCCCCTCGTGCACCGTTAGGTTAGGTAACTAACGACAGAGCAGGGCAGGGCTAGCGCGGGTGTAAAACATAAGTAACGTCTATATAATATATCATATATACTATATACTATATCCATCACAGAATCACATCACAGATATCGCAGCAGAATAAACATATGAAATATTGGATATACTAGGACGTCCGTGTTTTCAATACGAGCCAGTATAAAACACGGATTCCACGGTCGTAATGAATAGCCAATCCCACACCCCTAGACCCCTACGAGAGCGGCAAGCAACCCTGCCAATTCTAGGGTTAGGAGACCCGGACTCGACTCCTCGAGTTGGTCTCCCACTGTACCCCAGAACCCGGTTACTTGTGCTCCCCTCCTTGGGTCTATCCTAATGCGGAAAGGTAAATAATATACAAAGTGTGACAGCTTCCGCTACCTGGAAGTGCCCCAAATAAAAGAATATTACATACAAGTTTTTACATGAATGAAAATGAAAAACACTCATCTCACATAAAAACCCCCGGCTATTCGAACACGACGATCCAATATAACATATCCAGCAACACATAACATCACATGTCATCAACGTAAGTAAATATGTCCATCCCAATTGTCGTTGACATATAGCAACGAAACCGGCGATATCACATATTACACTTACGGTCACAAAAAAGAAAGTGTAAAACTACAACAGTTGGAATCCGCAACCTCTTTAGACATCACATGCCTAACAGTTACAAACCCCGCATTTTAGTCTCATTATCGAAAACTCTTTTCAATATTGTATGGGACTAAACTGCTAGATTTATAACATTCATCCAGTTATCTCATAACTGTTTGTGAATTCCAATTATTGTATCCAATTCCGGATAAATAGAATATATTAAACTTTCCGATCGAACATTCGAACACCCAAGTTTTCCCGAAACCATCCAACACATGAAATAGGTTCAAAGACATTCGTTTCATGCCTCAGTACCAACGGTCCAGCCGTAGAAGGGTCAAGCCAACGCCTCACATGTGGCACGCCGTACTCCCCCAAACCCGAAGGTTCAAAGGGCAGTTCAAGACGGTCACATAATCGAGTTAAGGTTTGTTGTCTTCTAGAGGGACCATCACGTTACTTGCACTACTCAGAACGTCTTTTAACCACAGAAAAATCCAACACTTGGATATATTACGGCAGGGGAAAAGTTGGGTATTTATATCCTGTCGAAGTTTTTAACATATTCATCAATTATCCGGAAAAGCACAAAGACAAAGTTAAAAATCCGATTGATTCATCGAATCCCCTATACAATCCCAGAACACTCAACTGTGGAGTCAATTTAAAATTCCCAGAAAACTCAGCAGAATTGATCAGGAGTTACTGCGCAAAAAGGAAGCGATGACGTCATCAACGTGCCGCGGAACCGCCGCAGAAGCCAGGCTTCTGCCGCGGTTCCGCCGCCGTTTGCACTGTTCATAAAAAAAAATTTTTTGCGCCGTAATTCTAATAATTCCCTGCTGAATTTTTTACGAATTTTTAATTGACAAAAAACCACGTTTTATAGAAATGTCCAGAGAGCATTTTCAAGGCAGGGTTTCGGGTCGATCGGAGTTCTAATTCCGTCTAGACTTCGCCTAAGGCTCTAGCTAGGCTCTGATACCACTGTAGGGTTCCTAGGCACCCTAGTGAGGTCTCACAAGGCATCGAACATGCCAATTTCAAAAAAATGGTGCCGAGAAACCCTAAACTACGGATCGTCGCTAGAATTCTAGGCGAAAATATATATCTAGTTAACAATTTAACTAAGGTTAAGATGCTACAACCTTTGTAGATCCGGATACCCACTTCCTTAGCTCCACGAGGGCGTCCTCTCGCTGTCCATCTTGAACCTTGGACTCTCGTGACGGCTTCATCGGAGAAACGTGCGGAATAGGTCGTCGGCTTCGTGTCAAAGACGATCTACGTCGAGGTTGCACAAGCTCAAGCTCCGACTTCACAAAGTTGTGAAACTTGTGAAGAAAACACCCAAAACAACTTGGCAAGAGGTAGAGGGTGAAGAAATAGGAGGTGGGTTCACTTTAGAATTGGATTTATCTCACTAGATCTCAAGTTGCCATTAAAGTAGCAAGCTTGAAGAAGATGAAGATGAAGATGAAGCAAGAATGATAAGTCTTCTATTTTTAAAAATAAAACTAATATGAATACTTATCATATCTTGACCATGGTCAAGTGTAGAGATTAAACCAAGGTTAGTTAGAGTGGTTAGGGTTAAGGATGAGATAAGGATGGTGGACTTTGTCAAAGCTTCAAGAAGCTTCAACATAGCTCCAAAATAAGCCACCATTCTCAACTTAATCCTTTCCAAATAAATAAACGAATAAATAAATGAAAAACCTAAACCCTAATCATCACTTAACCATGGTTTAACCCTTTACACTTAACCACATTATCAAGTATCATCAAACATGATACAAAGTAGTGCACTAAAGCATATCACATACACAATGTGCATCAAGCGAGAAAAATCCGTTTAAAGTGAACCAATACTAGTTAATGCAATGCAATATATCAAATATATAATTATGCATTAAATCATTAAATCAACATTTGATTCAATGATCCGGTCATGTCGCACATAACCGACTAGAATCCAATGTATCGATTTATCGAATCAATGATTCGATAACTAGGTCATATCGAATATAACCAATCGAAACATATATCGCGAGAATGAAATGCGGTATCACATACATGCATTATTCTCGGTCCTGCACATATCTCATATGCGCACCTATTTCGTTTCTCTTGAACCAGGAAACCTCTGTGTAGGACTCTAAAGACTCGTCAATACGCCGGTAGCAGATGATGATCATATCAAGCACCCACAAGCCGCAAGCGGTCTGCTAAACGTAACGGCCACCCGGGTATTGAGTGATCAGAAGATCGACGAGCTAGCCCGCTCACACTCCTGCGAATCCGACCAGTAACACTTACCGTACAGTCCGGTCTCTTCGTCTGATACGTCGCATATCAAGTCTAGGGGTGGTATACGTCAGACCCCAATAACCCGATAAGTCGTGCCGATGTGAGGCTCGTAACGGGTCGAGAAACTACTGGTAACACTTACCAGCAAATCTCTGATCAGCCCTGGCCAGGGACTTCCCTGTTACGGCCAATCGAGCACTGCGCAACATCAACTCCCAATACCGGGAGAGACGAAACCCCTCCTATCGCTCATTGCCTCCATGTGACTCGGGACTGTGCCCAAAGACCACCGTTTTGCACGCCCTCATGGACGTGGTAAGGTGGAGATCAAAGCACAGTGGGAATCACACAAGACTCTATGACGATCTCGGGTCTACAGACTAACCTGTACAAGTGTCACCTGAGAACTGCCATCTGACGTGAGGTATAATACCATCTGGGAGTTCTCGGCGAGTCCGTCCAGTGTACCCAGTCTCCACTGAGCACCCGTATACCATCTCTGATGTCAAACACCAATGGATATGGGATCATCCATCGCCCATCACATGGGTCGAGAAGCGTATACGCTAGTCTACACTGGTATATCGATGCCCCGTCTCGATACACCCACGACTAGGGACCTTGAAGGATGTACTTATGGACTACCATGTCCCCACTAGTATGATCTGCATCATAGTCCAGGTAGTCAAGTACACATCCTAATGGCTTTACCAACATGTAACTATAAGACAGTATAAAGAGACTAGTTACATGTTAAGATAAAGAGTAACCAGATAGCATACTATCATATTGAGCAAGAAAGTCATCTCTATATATGTCCAACCATCCAATATAATATACATCATCTGTACAATACTGGCCTCTAGGGCATACATACAACTAACACTTCCCATACCATATCTCATATGGAGTGGTAGGCCGTGATCTGATTCGAACCCTATTCAATAGGTATGCAACTTCACAAGTGCATAAGCCCCAAAAGGAAATAGGCAACTCAGTAGTACTCATCATAGAGCACACCTTATCATATAGGGTGTGATTGCTCCGCCCCGATATACCATCGTGCTATGGTGTATACGGAGGAGTAATGCTGAGAGAGAATCTCATTCTCCTTTAGAAAAGTCCAGGAATTCCGTGCTAAAGTATTCTCCTCCTTGATCTCATCATAGGACATAATACTTATACCCGTATTTTGGTTCTCTACTTCTAACTTATATTCTGTGAATATCTCAAAAGGTTCGGACTTGTGTTTCAACAGGAACATAGATCTGAATCTTGAAAGATCATCAGAGAATGTAATGAAGTACAAAGAACCGGTCTTGGCAAGTGTAGACAGGGGACCTACATACATCAACATGTATCATCCCAAGAGTTCACTAACTCTTTCTCTGTTTCCAGTAAACGGAGCTATGGTCATCTCATCTTTGTGACATGACTGGCAAGTTTCACAAGATGTAAATTCAAACTGATTTAAATATGCATCTAAAATGTAACTTCTGTAAGGTTAGCCTAGCACCCTATGAAGAGATTTCAAGCATCACATGACCTAAAGTTTTCATTTTTATGGTGCTAAACTAACAAGCAAAGGAATCGATCCTAGAAAGATTAGGGTTACAAAACTATAAGCTAACAAAGTTAGGGTTTGAAGGCTACAACCTTTGTAGCTCCCGTTTTTTGCTTCGCTCCTTAGGCTCTTTGGGTGTTGGATGAAGGTCCGCTTGTACTCCTCCCACGTCCACGACGATCCATCCGGAGTTTTCCCGTCCAAGCTTGCAACTTTGAAAAAACAAAGAGAACACTCTAATCAAGTGAGCTAGACCTGATTAGAATGAAGTTGTGGCTATGGATCTCACTTCAAAATCTTATTTTTATGAGTGATTCACTCTCTTGTATGAACTAGAGAGCAAAAGCATGGAGGTTGATGAAGATGGTGGATTTTAGAAGAAGAGAATGAATTATCTTATGAAAGAGAAAAGGAAAATAGCTATATATATTTTTCTTTCTCTTAACCAACCATGGTTAAATAAATAGATAACATTTTATTTTAAATTAAAAGCATGATAAGAAAATAAACTATGGGTTAAATGTTAGGTGAGCATGGTTGAGTTAGAAGAGTGTAGAAATTCTTAAGTGATTTAACCCATTTTTCATTTTCTTTTGCTTTAATTTAAATCCAATAATTATCCAAATACAACCATGGTGTAATTCTTATACATCCACCATTCCCATTGTATAAACAACCATGATAATATATGATGTATGTATGCATGTGTGCTTGCACATCCATATGTGCATGAACAAGAATGAATGCACACATGCATGCATACATTCAACATAAACAAGATAGGATTTGTAGTGAGAAACTAATGATGAATCAACACTTGATTCACTTATCCGATCATATCACATATGACCCAACCATTAGCAAGCCGCCCAATTAATATACGGTATCCCATACACGCATTTTAATCGGGTCCAAGCGCATATCGCATACGCGCACCACAACGTTTTGCCTGGACTAGGTAACTCCTATGTGGGACTCTAAGACTCGTCAATACGCCGGCAGTGGGTGATGATCATATCAAGCACCCCCAAGCCGCAAGCGGTCAGCCAAACGTAACGGCCACCCGGGTATTGAGCGATAAGAAGAAAACAAGCGAACCTGTTACAACTCCCGTCGAGCCATCCGGCAACACTACCGTACAGTCCGGTCTCTTCGTCAGATATGCTGCATATCGAGCCTAGGGATGGTCACGTCGACCCTAATAACTCAATAGGTCGTGTCGGTGAATGGTCTATAACAGATCGAGAAACTACTGATAACACTTATCAGCAGATCTCAGCACCCTGGCCAGGGACTTGCTGTTATAACCAGTCGAGCACAGCACAGCATCAACTCCCAATACCGGGAGAGACGAAACCCCTCCTATCACTCATTGCCTTCGTGTGTCTCGGGACTGTACCCAACGGCCACCTGTTTGCACGACTCAGTAGAGCCGTGGTAGGGTGGCAATCAAAGTACAGTGGGAGAACACACAAGACTCCATGACGATCTCGGGTCTACAGACTAACCTGTACCAGTGTCACCTGAGAACTGCTATCCGACGATAGATATAATTCCATATAGGAGTTCTCGGCGAGTCCGTCCAGTGTACCCAGTCACCACTGAGCACCCGTATATGATCTTGATGTCAAACATCGACGAATGTGGGAACATCCATCGCCCATCATATGGGTCTAGTATCATATACGCTAGTCTACTCTGGTATATCGATGCCCCGTCTCGATACACCTCCGACTAGGGACATTTCAGGATATGCTTATAGACTACAGATATCCCACTAGTGTGATCTCCATCATAATCAGAGTAGTCAAGCCGATATCCTTAGGGCTTTATCAGCATGTATGAATGAATAAAAGCATGATCAAATCAACATGTCAGATAAAGAGGAACCAGATAGCATACTATCATGTCGAGCAAGAATGCAAACTGAATATATATACATGTATAGATACATCAACTATCACATAATGGCCTCTAGGGCATACATATATCCAACAATCTCCCACTTGCACTAAGGCCAGTTATTGGCGTATCTCATACCCAACATCTCAAAAAGTCGCTCATGCTGTGGCTGAGGGAGGGCCTTGGTGAGTGGATCCGCGGCGTTGTTCTTTGTGTCAACTCTCTTAATCTCGATCTCACGGCGATCTACAATCTCCCGGATCAAATGAAAGCGCCTCAGGATGTGTCTGGACCGCTGATGGGATCTGGGCTCCTTGGCTAACGCCATTGCCCCATTATTGTCACAATACAAAGGTATTGGATCAATAATGGTTGGAACTACTCCTAGCTCCGAGACGAACTTCTTCATCCAGACGGCTTCCTTGGCGGCATCATTTGCAGCAATGTACTCAGCTTCCATCGTAGAGTCTGCAACGGTATCTTGTTTGGAACTCTTCCAACTTATCGCCCCTCCATTGAGGGTAAATACAAACCCTGAGATAGATTTGCTGTCATCCTTATCGCTCTGGAAGCTCGAATCGGTAAAGGCCTCAATTTGGAGATCTTTATTACCATACACCAAGAACAATTCTTTAGTCCTTCGTAAGTACTTAAGAATGTTCTTCACAGCTGTCCAGTGGTTCTCCCCTGGGTTGGATTGATACCTGCTTACAACACTAAGTGCATAAGCTACATCTGGGCGTGTACATAACATCGCATACATTATAGACCCTACTGCCGAAGCATAAGGTATAATGCTCATGCGAGCTCTCTCTTCATCGGTCTTTGGACAAGAATCCTTGGAGAGAGTGACTCCATGGCAAGCGGGTAAGGCACCCCGCTTGGAGTCTTCCATACTAAACCTTTTTAGGATGGTGTTGATGTACCTGGTTTGGGACAATCCCAATAACTTTTTGGATCTATCCCTATAGATCCTTATGCCCAGGATGTATGTGGCATCACCCAGGTCCTTCATGGAGAACCTCAGTGATAAGAATGATTTGACCGACTGTAGCATAGGAATATCATTTCCTATCAGAAGAATGTCATCCACGTACAATACGAGGAATGTGACAGTTCTTCCTACAGCCTTTCTATAAACACAAGGTTCATCTGGATTTTTGATGAAATCAAACTCTTTGATAACATCATCGAAACAGATGTTCCAACTCCGAGATGCCTGCTTTAACCCATATATGGATTTAAGCAATCTACATGCTTTCTCACTGCTCCCACTGTCAATGAAGCCCTCTGGCTGATCCATATAAACGCATTCTTCTAAATCTCCATTTAGAAATGCTGTTTTAACGTCCATCTGCCAGATTTCATAGTCGTAGTGAGCAGCAATAGCAAGTAGGATCCGAATGGATTTAAGCATGGCTACGGGTGAAAAAGTTTTGTCATAGTCCAGACCTGGTCTTTGACGAAAACCTTTCGCCACAAGTCTTGCCTTATAGGTCTCTACCTGCCCATCCATACCAATCTTTCTTTTAAAGATCCATTTGCACCCCACAGATTTTACCCCAGGGGGTACAACGTCCAAAGTCCATACTTTGTTGGTGTACATAGACTGCATTTCGGATCTCATGGCATCCAGCCACTTCACAGAGTCACCACTCGTGATAGCTTGCTGAAAACTGGTAGGATCATCATCTTCCATGATGCAATCTTCTCTGTCACCATCAATGAGGAAACCGTAGTACCTCTCCGGTGGGCGAGAATTCCTACCAGACCTACGGAATGGCCGAGGTTCTTCAGTTTCTGTTGCAACAGTCGGTTCAATCAAATCGTCATTTGTAGTTTGTGTCTCTAGAACCTCTTCTAGATCTACCACTTTGCCATCATCTTTATCTGTGAAAAACTCTTTTTCCAAGAATGTGGCATGTTGAGAAACAAACACTTTTTGTTCCTCTTTGTGGTAGAACAGATATCCATAAGAATTCTTTGGATATCCCACAAAGTTACACATGACTGACCGTGTCTCGAGTTTGTCCGGATTCTGCTTTTTAACATAGGCCGGGGAACCCCAAATCTTAATTCTCTTAAAAGATGGTCTCTTCCCATGCCATATCTCATATGGCGTGGTAGACACGGCTTTGGTTGGAACCCTGTTTAGCAGAAACGCTGCAGTCTCCAATGCATGCCCCCAAAACGAGACTGGTAATTCAGCATCACTCATCATGGACCGGACCATATCTAATAGGGTCCTATTCCGTCGTTCTGACACACCGTTGTGCTGTGGTGTGTAAGGTGGAGTGAGCTGAGAGAGAATCCCATTCTCTTTTAGGAAGTTTGCAAATTCTGTACTGAGATACTCTCCACCTCGATCTGATCGAAGCATCTTAATACTCAAGCCGGTTTGTTTTTCTACTTCTTGTTTATATTCAATGAATTTCTCGAAAGCGTCGGACTTGTGCTTTAATAAAAATACATGACCGAATCTTGAGAAATCGTCGGTGAATGTAATGAAGTATGAAAAACCGCCTCTAGCCTGTGTAGACATAGGCCCACATACATCACTATGTATGAGGCCCAGGAGCTGAGAAGCTCTTTCTCCGTGTCCGGTAAACGGAGTTTTGGTCATTTTACCCTTGATACAAGATTGGCAAGTCGCATAAGATTTAAATTCAAAAGAATTTAAATATCCATCTTTGTGTAACTTGTTTAGTCTTGTTTCGTTAATATGACCAAGTCTACAGTGCCAAAGAAAAGCTTCATTTAATTCTGAAAGTTTTCTTTTATTAGTGTGTTGTATACTGAAAACTGTGTGTTGATTTAGGACATATATTCCGTTATTAAGTGTACCATACCCAACCAACATTTGATTTAGGTGAATGTTCATAACATTGTTCTGCAACACAAAATTATACCCTTCATTGTCCAACAAAGAAACGGATATTATATTACATAGCATAGTTGGTACAAAATAACATGGATTCAAAATCAAAATACATCCAGATGGCAACCCCAAGTGATACTCTCCCACTGCGACTGTATGTACATTGGAACCATTTCCAACGCGGAGAGTATGGTCACCTGTCCTCAAAACCTTGCTATTTCTCAGCCCCTGCATAGAATTGCAAATGTGAGAACCTGAACCGGTATCCAATACCCAGGAAGCAGAGTTTATAGAAAAACAGTTTTCAGTCACAAACGCACCTGAAGCAGAAGCATCACCATGCTTCTTCTTGAGACTTAGGTACTCCGTGCAGTTGCGCTTCCAATGTCCTGTCTTGTGGCAATGAAAACACTCGCCTTTTCCTGGGTCTCCAGCCGTGGACTTTCCCTTTCCCTTCACCTTTTTGACTCCGCCCTTAGGATTAGTGGGTTTCTTCTTTTTCTTTCCCTTGGCCTTAGCTTTTGGGCGAGAAGAAGAAGACTGTCCAATGGTCATAACGGGAGTCTTTGCTGACTTCATAGTGCTCTCTGCACTCCTTAACATATTAAGGAGTTCAGGGAGGTCCTTCTCCATGCCATGCATGTTGAAGTTCACTATGAACTAAGCAAAGGTGGAGGGGAGGGACTGCAGAATAATATCTATATATTGTTCATTTTCCATTGTCCATCCAAGGTCCTCAAGCTCTTCTATAAGAGCTATCATCTTCAACACATGGTCTCCTACTGGTGTGCCAGGGGCCATTCGCATCTGAAACAGTTTCTTTGATGCTTCGTATCGTAATACGCGGGATTGCTCCCCATACAACTCCTTTGTATGGAGCAGTATCCCGTGAATGTCCATGTCCTCGTGCTGCTTTTGATGTGTGTTATCCATCGATGCAAGCGCGAGGCATGTGGCCGTGGCACAGTCAGCGTCCCATGTCTTGCGGACTTCTATGTCCGCAACTGAGGATTTTGGGCCTGGGACGGGCGGGGCTGAAGCCGTGAGGACATATGATACTTTATCATAGGTCAAGGCGATCTTTAGATTCCTTAGCCAGTCTTTATAGTTGGTCCCATTCAGTTTGTTTTTATCTAGTAGAAGCTTAAGTCCAGTCATTGGTATCTGCCATTAAGAGAGAGAAAAGAATACACTCAGCGAAAGCTCTTGCATAGATTAGATTGGTTTATTATCTTGTCTAATCGATGTTTCCCACTGCTTTTTATCAAGTTTTTCTTTCAAACCTTAAAAAGAAAAACTAGCCAGGATTAATTACAGTCTACAACTTCGCTAACCGTTCAGCCAGGCCAGTGTCGGTACTTTGAGGGAGGTTCACCGTGCTTTCGCACGGACCTAATTAGAGTAAACCTCGTTTTCCCAGAGGCGGAGCCCCGTTAACACCTTTCTAGACATCTAATGAGTTAGCTAATTGTAAACTGTAAAACTCTCCTAGGAGCAACTATTGCCCACAGTGGGATCGGGATCCAACCATCACATGGAAGGTATGCAATCTCATTGCAAATTTCAACACTTGAAATTCCCGATGTGGTTTTTACCCCTAATACTCGTGACCTTGGCTAAGGTCAACAAATCACGAGCACTAGTCAAGCTCAACCCGTCATTTCTTGATTAATTAGACCCGTTCACATGACCCTTGGCTAAGGTCAACAAAGTCATATGCCCGTCCTAATTAATCTGCATCATATGCGTTTGTAGGAAGACATCACTTAGCTACCGTACACTACGCCTTGGCTAAGGTCAACAAACGTAGCACGAATACTAAGTACTCTACTTCCTAAAATGACGGAGGGTTGCGAATGATTTTTAAAAAAAATCTTTAACGCTTTGAACTTGATATCGTTGTAGAATCAAATGGTTTTTCAAAAGGAGTGGCTTAAGCTCCGCAGTTTTGAAATGTAGCTTTTTCATAAATAGCCGAGTGGTTTTCAAATCCGATTCTACAACATCTTTTTAGGTTTATTTTCTTTACATTAATCACATTAATGTAATCCCATCATTTAAGTCCTAAAGCCAATCACAGAAAAGAAACGAAAATAACACGTACGCTTATGCCATCCGCATTCGCCGCAATGTTCCGTTATGCACCGTCAGGTTACTTAACTAACGGCATACCGGGACGGGACTAGCGCGGGTGTAAACCATAAGCAACGTCTACTATATATCATATATATAATAAGTCATTCGTCTCAGATATCACAGAACACAGGCAGCAGAAATATAGATATAACGTGGGATATACTAGGACGTCCGTATTTAGTATCTAGCCAGAATAGAAAATACGGATTCCACAGTCGTGATGAATAGCCAAGCCCACACCCTGGACCCCTACGAGAGCGGCAAGTGACCCTACCAAGCCTGGAGTTTAGGAGACCCGGTCTCGACTCCTCGAGATGGCCTCCCACTGAACCCCAGAACCCGGTCACCTGTGCTCCCCTCCTTGGGTCCATCCTAATGCGGAAAAGTAAATAATATACAACACTAGTGACACAACCGCAACCTGGAAGTGCCCCAAATAAAAGAATATTACATTACATTTGAATTTACATGAATGAAAATATAAAACTCTCATCTCACAAAAACCCCCCGGCTATTCAATCGCGACAATCCTACACATCATATCTCAGCAACACATAATATCACAAATCATCAACGTAAGTAAGTATGCGTACCCCGATTGTCGTTGATGTATAGCAACGAAACCGACGATATCAAACATACTACACTTACGGTCACAGAAAAGAAAGTGTAAAACTACAATATTTGGAATCCAGATTCTCTTTAGACATCATAAATGCGAAATATCACATATTTCGTATTTCATACCTACACTATATGAATTCCACATATTGTATCACATTCCAGATAAACAGACAGTATTAAAGTTTTCGAACGAACTATCAAGCACCCAAGATTCACTAAAGCTCAACACTTGAGCAGGGTTCAAAAGATCCAGAGTGTGGCACAGTAGCGGCGGTCCAGCCGTAGAAGGGTCAAGCCAACGCCTCACATGTGGCACGCCGTACTGCCCCAAACCCTAGGGTTCAAAAGGCAGTTCGAGACGGTCACATAATCGAGTTAAGGTTTGTTGTCTTCTAGAGGGACCACCGCAAAAAGACTTGCACGCATCTCCAAACTATTTAAACCCCGTGAATATTGAGTAAATGATATTCGTTCAAACACTTCAATACTTTCTAGTTTACCCGGAAAAGAAAACGAAATGAAAAATTCCGATCGAAACCACGGGTCTAAAAATATCTCCAGAATTTTTCAACAGCAGATTCAGATTAAATATACTCAAAATATACTGTAGCAGGTAAAGAAAAACACTGTGCAAAAATTGGTCAAAGATCCCCTCATATGGCCGCGGATGCGCGGCCTAAGCTTGCTTATGCCGCGCTTCCACGGCCAAAGTTACTGTTCATGGGTACGGAATTTCCAGATCGTCTTATATTTACCTGCTCTATTTTTTGAGAATTTTTAATTCTGAAAAAAAGTCAGTTTTTAAAAAATTTCCAGAGAGCTCCTTTAAAAGTCGTATTTTGTTTCGATCGGACTTTTTACTTCACAAAAAGGTCGCCTAATGTTCTAGGTCGGCTCTGATACCAATGTAAGGTTAGCCTAGCACCCTATGAAGAGATTTCAAGCATCACATGACCTAAAGTTTTCATTTTTATGGTGCTAAACTAACAAGCAAAGGAATCGATCCTAGAAAGATTAGGGTTACAAAACTATAAGCTAACAAAGTTAGGGTTTGAAGGCTACAACCTTTGTAGCTCCCGTTTTTGCTTCGCTCCTTAGGCTCTTTGGGTGTTGGATGAAGGTCCGCTTGTACTCCTCCCACGTCCACGACGATCCACCCGGAGTTTTCCCGTCCAAGCTTGCAACTTTGAAAAAACAAAGAGAACACTCTAATCAAGTGAGCTAGACCTGATTAGAATGAAGTTGTGGCTATGGATCTCACTTCAAAATCTTATTTTTATGAGTGATTCACTCTCTTGTATGAACTAGAGAGCAAAAGCATGGAGGTTGATGAAGATGGTGGATTTTAGAAGAAGAGAATGAATTATCTTATGAAAGAGAAAAGGAAAATAGCTATATATATTTTTCTTTCTCTTAACCAACCATGGTTAAATAAATAAATAACATTTTATTTTAAATTAAAAGCATGATAAGAAAATAAACTATGGGTTAAATGTTAGGTGAGCATGGTTGAGTTAGAAGAGTGTAGAAATTCTTAAGTGATTTAACCCATTTTTCATTTTCTTTTGCTTTAATTTAAATCCAATAATTATCCAAATACAACCATGGTGTAATTCTTATACATCCACCATTCCCATTGTATAAACAACCATGATAATATATGATGTATGTATGCATGTGTGCTTGCACATCCATATGTGCATGAACAAGAATGAATGCACACATGCATGCATACATTCAACATAAACAAGATAGGATTTGTAGTGAGAAACTAATGATGAATCAACACTTGATTCACTTATCCGGTCATATCATATATGACCCAACCATTAGCAAGCCGCCCAATTAATATACGGTATCCCATACACGCATTTTAATCGGGTCCAAGCGCATATCGCATACGCGCACCACAACGTTTCGCCTGGACTAGGTAACTCCTATGTGGGACTCTAAGACTCGTCAATACGCCGGCAGTGGGTGATGATCATATCAAGCACCCCCAAGCCGCAAGCGGTCAGCCAAACGTAACGGCCACCCGGGTATTGAGCGATAAGAAGAAAACAAGCGAACCTGTTACAACTCCCGTCGAGCCATCCGGCAACACTACCGTACAGTCCGGTCTCTTCGTCAGATATGCTGCATATCGAGCCTAGGGATGGTCACGTCGACCCCAATAACTCAATAGGTCGTGTCGGTGAATGGTCTATAACAGATCGAGAAACTACTGATAACACTTATCAGCAAATCTCAACAGCCCTGGCCAGGGACTTGCTGTTATAACCAGTCGAGCACAGCACAGCATCAACTCCCAATACCGGGAGAGACGAAACCCCTCCTATCGCTCATTGCCTTCGTGTGTCTCGGGACTGTACCCAACGGCCACCTGTTTGCACGACTCAGTAGAGCCGTGGTAGGGTGGCAATCAAAGTACAGTGGGAGAACACACAAGACTCCATGACGATCTCGGGTCTACAGACTAACCTGTACCAGTGTCACCTGAGAACTGCTATCCGACGATAGATATAATTCCATATAGGAGTTCTCGGCGAGTCCGTCCAGTGTACCCAGTCACCACTGAGCACCCGTATATGATCTTGATGTCAAACATCGACGAATGTGGGAACATCCATCGCCCATCATATGGGTCTAGTATCATATACGCTAGTCTACTCTGGTATATCGATGCCCCTTCTCGATACACCTCCGACTAGGGACATTTCAGGATATGCTTATAGACTACAGATGTCCCACTAGTATGATCTCCATCATAATCAGAGTAGTCAAGCCGATATCCTTAGGGCTTTATCAGCATGTATGAATGAATAAAAGCATGATCAAATCAACATGTCAGATAAAGAGGAACCAGATAGCATACTATCATGTCGAGCAAGAATGCAAACTGAATATATATACATGTATAGATACATCAACTATCACATAATGGCCTCTAGGGCATACATATATCCAACAACTTCAGCCAGTCGGGTCGCATTGATATGACCTTGTCTACAATGCCTCAAGAAGGATTCGTTCATTTCTGAACTCTTCCTCTTGTGTGTGTTCCGTATACTAAGAACTGTAGTTTGATTTAGAACATCAATGCTTTTAGATAACGTGCCTGAACCGATCAACTTTTGATATAGGAAATGTTCAAAACATTATCCAACAATACAAAATTTTATCATTTCTTTACTGATAAAGAGACTGATATGATTTTGTATATCAGGTTCGGTATCTAATAACATTCGTTCAGAATCAATGTATTGGTAATACAGGGTGACAGTGACCAACAGACTTGGCTGCAACACTTGCTCCGTTTTCTGCCTCATGAAACTTATCACCCGTTCTCAGTTCTAAAACTTTCTGTAGCCCTATGTAACAGATTACATATCTAGGATCCTGATCTGGTATCACATACCAAGGACGTAGAGGATACAGAGAGACAGTTCTTTATAATGAACACACCCGTAGATGATGCATCAGCATGCACTCTCTTCGTTTGGGCGGCACGGGAATTCTAGTAATCCCCAATTTCCTGCTCGGTCTTATAACAATTATAAGTTGGAGCGGGACCAACGTTCCCCAGCTCAGTATAACAAGCGGGTTCGGTCAATACATCCGTATTATTATCTTGATTAAGGCGTGATATGGTCGCTACCTGGAGAGAGAGAGAAGAAAACACTCAGCGTGCGCTCTTGCAAGAATAGATTGGTTATGTTTTTATCTAATCAGGATGGCTCCCACTGTTTTTATCAAATCTTCCTTCAAACCCTAAAAGGAAAGACTAGCCGGGATTAATTACACACTACAAGTTCGCCAATCTTTCAGCCAGGCCAGTGTCGGTACTTTGAGGGAGGTCCCCCGTGCTTTCGCACGAACCTAATTAATGTAAACCTCGTTTTCCCAGAGGTGTAACCTCGTTAACACCTTTCTAGACACCTACTTGATCGGCTAATTGTAATGTATAAAACTCTCCCAGGAGTAACACTTACTCGCAGAGGGTATCGGGATCCAACTATCTTATAGAAGGTATGCAATCTCATTGCAAATTTCAACACTTGAAATTCCCGATAATTTTGCCCCTAGCGTGCTATGACCTTGACGCATGCCAAACAACCCATAGTCCGCTAGTCAAGTTCAACCCGTACATTTCTTGATTGAATTAAACCCACCCGCACGACCCTTGACGCATGCCAAACAACGCCGTACGAATACCCTAATCCAATCGCATCGTATGCTAGCAGATAAGCACTAGTTAGCTACCGTACACTACGCCTTGACGCATGCCAAACAACCACAGCACGAATACTAACTATTACTTATCTGAAATGACGGAGGGCTACGACAGGTTTTTCTGAAAACCTATTGCGTAATGAACTTGATATCGTTGTAGAATCAAATGATTTTAAAAATGGAATGTTTTTGACGCTTTTCTAGTTTTGCTAAAGGAGTCACTCCCGGTGAAGGGATCGTCGGTCCTTTCCTCGTCGAATGAGGTGCGGGATATATCATATATATCACTGTGCAAAGCAAAAACTCTTAAAAGCAATCAAAAGACAAACCGAGTGTGTAGCATCTGCCAGTTATTGCTAAAGGAGTCACTCCCGGTGAAGGGATCTTGGTCCTTTCCTCATCGAATAAGGTGCAGGATATATCGTATATACCGCTGTGCAAAGCAAGAACTGTAGCTACCTGTTTTATTTTTGAAATTCGATTCTACAACATCTTAGGTTTCTTTTTATTTCATTAATCTCATTAATGAAGTCCCATCATTTAAGTACCTAAACATCACAGATAAATACGACGTACACTTATGCCATCCGCATTCGCCTCGATGTCCCCTCGTGCACCGTTAGGTTAGGTAACTAACGGCAAAGCGGGGCAGGGCTAGCGCGGGTGTAAAACATAAGTAACGCCTATATAATATATCATATATACTATATACTGTATCTATCACAGAACATCACATGATCACATCACAGATATCGCAGCAGAAGTATCATATGAAATATTGGATATACTAGGACGTCCGTGTTTTCAATACGAGCCAGTATAAAACACGGATTCCACGATCGTGATGAATAGCCAAACCCACACCCCTAGACCCCTACGAGAGCGGCAAGCAACCCTACCAATTCTAGAGTTAGGAGACCCGGACTCGACTCCTCGAGTTGGTCTCCCACTGGACTCCAGAACCCGGTTACTTGTGCTCCCCTCCTTGGGTCTATCCTTGTGCGGAAAAGTAAATAATATACAAAGGGTGACATTTTCCGCAACCTGGAAGTGTCCCAATAAAAGAATATTACATACAAGTTTTTACATGAATGAAAATGAAAAACACTCATCTCACATAAAAACCCCCGGCTATTCAAACACGACGATCCAATATAACATATCCAGCAACACATAACATCACATGTCATCAACGTAAGTAAATATGTCCATCCCAATTGTCGTTGACATATAGCAACGAAACCGGCGATATCACATATTACACTTACGGTCACAGAAAAGAAAGTGTAAAACTACAACAGTTGGAATCCGCAACCTGCATAGACATCGCATGCCTAATCAAATGAATTCCTTAGACATCGCATGTCTAACAATTATAAACCCCGCATTTTAGTCTCATTATCGAAAACTCTTTTCAATATCAAGTCAGGCAATTCAATAGGATTCCCGACATCCTGATCGAATGCTCGTCGCAAACTTTAGTAGGCGGCCGCACCCCCCGACGCCGTCGACGAAGTGCACCAAGGTGGAACACCGCTGCCGCGAGCACCCGAACGGATGCTTTCGGCGACGGGGTTCTCCTACAGTCACTTGGTCGGGGCTATGGAGCGAGGCTTGTTCATATCAGATTTTTGCATTTTTATACCGCCCAATTTTTATCACATTGCATATCGGTAGATACTCTTGAGCCGTGTTTGCTAGTCAATTGCAGGATACAGGTTCTCGGTTCTAAAACGGTGAAATTCATGGAAAACACGACAAAATCCAGGTTCCTGCCAACCACAGATAAAACACGGTCTCCGCTCTTCATCCGTATGTTGCCAGATACCAGTTTTGGAAGACAAAATGGCAAATCGATTGTCACTTTCATGCACAAGGCTCAAGGGCAGCACAAGATCCAAGAAATCTACGCGGAGCTCGAGGCAATCATGCCAAACCTTGACAAAAAGTCCACATTTCCCTCAACAGAAATTCTGGAAAAATCGTGGAGCCAAATTGAGAAAATACATATACCAGAATAAAGGGGACAGAAGACCAGGGAAGCCCAAAAAAACCAGAACGCCCAACTCAACCATAAGGCCGCGGATCCGCGGCCAAAGGGGGGTCTAGGCCGCGGATCCGCGGCCGTCTAGGCGCCGCATGTGCAGAGATTTTGGGGGTATTTTGGTCTTTTCGTTTTGTTCTGGTGGTTGCCCTAGGTTTCCATTCTCCAGCCTATAAATAGCCCAGAACTTTGAGAAGGAGGGGGTCCATTCTTGTATTTTCATTTTTGCTAGGTTTAGTGTTTTCTTCTTCCTCTTCTCATCTCTTCTCCATTAAAACTTGTAATGAGCTTGGTGAGTGAACAATGGTGAATAAAGAAGATCATTTTATTATCATGCTTGTCTTACTTTTTCTATAATTGTTGTAATTTTAATTCGTTAACTAGTTGTTGTTATTTCTTGTTGTTTCTTTCTTCTCTCTTTTTCTTTATCCTTAATACGACAATGATGCTTACGCTCGATCCTCGCCAAGGTGAGGTCGCAAATAGCTAGTCGTATTCTTCTAATCTCTTTCTTTCTATCTTCCTCTTTTGTTTTGTTTTATTTTTCCGTATCATGATGTGTGAGTAGTTCATACTTGTTAGGGTAGGATAAGGGAAGTTTGAGAGAAGGAAATCTCTCTCACTCTTTCCTTGCCCAACAGCTTAATTCGACTCCCGTTAATTGAACCACAATCCGCTCCTTACGGCACCCTATCCTACATGATAGCGGTGATTCCGTAGTGAGACCGGTTGTGGTTGAATTAACCGGAGGTTATGGCTAAGAGCCAAGAACGGACGGACAAGCACCAAAAGGAAGAACTTATGCGTTGGAAAGCCTAGCTTATACTCGCAAGTTCCTTCCTAGTCGTGCTAATCCCCGTTGTTGCCGATTACCGTAACACCGATATTAAGAGGGGCAATGAAAGATGTGGAGACTCCTAACTCAAACTAACCTAATCCTAACCCTAACAAGCTCTCTTTAAATATCAACTCAACACTTAGATAACCACAACAAAATCAGAAAAACCGGAATTAACTCGTTAAAGCACATAGAAAAAGATTCCCATCTCCCTGCGGACAACCCGTACTCAACCGGCTAGCTACAAGCGAAACCGTCTTGATTGCGGTATTTAAACTAAAACTTGAACACGCAGAACCTCTAACAATCAAGGCTGTCTATTAAGTTTACCCGGCGAGTATCCGCGTACGCTACGTGATTGCGACGGACTTTTGATCATATCAAAATTCCGTAGCAACCGATCAAGTGAGGCTAAACTGCTGTGTTTATAATATTCATTCAGTTATCTCATAACTTATTGTGAATTCCAAGTATTGTATCCCATTCCAGATAAATAGAAAATGTTAAACTTTTCGATCGAACAGTCAAACACCCAAGTTTTCCCGATACAGATCAACACATGAAACAAGTCTAAAAATATTCAGTTCGTGCCTCAGTACCAACGGTCCTGCCGTAGAAGGGTCAAGCCAACGCCTCACATGTGGCACGCCGTACTGCCCCAAACCCGAAGGTTCAAAGGGCAGTTCAAGACGGTCACATAATCGAGTTAAGGTTTGTTGTCTTCTAGAGGGACCATCGCTTTACTTGCACTACTTAGAACGTCTTTAAACCATGGAAAAATCCAACACTTGGAAATTTCCCGGCAGGGGAAAAAGTAGGTATTTATATCCGGTCGAACTTTTTAACAGTTTCTAAAATATCCGGAAAAACATAAACGAAGTTAAATTATCCGATCAAATTAACGAATCCCCAATAAAACCCTAGAAAACTCAACACTTGAGTGGAATTAAAAACTTCACATAAAAAATTGCTAAGAAAGGACCTAAGAATAAATATATGAAATTTGAGGGACTAAGTCTAAATTTGGGCCGCGGAAGAGCCGCCAAACCCCTGGTTTGGCCGCGGTTACGCGGTCGAATTATGGAATTAGGGGCCCAAACTTCACAGTAATACTTAGTTTTTCCTGCTTACTTTTCTCCATATTTTTAATTCACAAAATTCAACAGTTTTGAAAAATGTACATAGAGGCATTTTGATTGGGGTTTCGGGGTTCGATCGGATCTCTAACTTCGTCTACCCATCGCCTAAGGCTCTAGTTAGGCTCTGATACCACTGAAGGGCTCCTAGGCACTCTCAAGAGGTCTCACAAGGTATCAACCATGCCAATTTCAAATTTTACGGTGCCGAGAAACCCTAGACTACGGATCGTTAACTAGAAATTTAGGCGAAAGATGCAACTAGTAAACTACTTTACTAAGAGAACGGAAATACAACCTTTGTAGATCCGGTCCTTCACCTCCATAGCTCCGCAATGAAGTCTCATCGCTGTCCAAATGGAATCCCGGGCTCTAGCGTCGGCTTCATCGGAGAAATGGGCGGGCAAGGTCGTCGGCTTCGTGCCGAAGATGATCTACATCGAAGCATCACAAGATCAAGCTCCCACTTCACCAATTCATGAAACTTGAGAAGGAAACACACTCTACTGCTTGGAAAGAGGTAGAGGATGAAGAAATAGGAGGTGGGTTCGGTTTAGAATTGGATTTCTCACTCATTTCATCAAGTTGCCATTGATGGAGGCATGCTTTCTTCAAGTGAAGAAGAAGAAGAAGAAGATGAATATATTATGATAAGTTATTATGAAAAAGAATAATAAAATCATTCTTATCATAATATTAACCATGGTAATGTGTAGAGAGTTAATCATGGTTGAATGGAATGGTTAGGGTTAAGCATGAGACAAAATGGTCACTTGGTCAAAGTCTTCATGAAGCTTCATCAAGCTTCATGAATGAAAAGAAACCATTTTCTCTTTACATGCCTAAAAAGGAAATAACCTAAATAATTAGTTAAGATAATCAAAACCCTAACCATTTAAATAACCATGGTGTAATTCTTTACACAAAAACCCTAGCAAACATGTATCATCAAACATGATACAATCAAGTGCACAAAAAATATATCACATATACAATGTGCACATCCGAGTGAGAAAATCCATTTAAAGTGAACCAATACTAGTTAATGCAAAGTAATATATCAAATATATAATTATGCATTAAATCATTAAATCAACTCTTGATTCAATGATCCGGTCATGTCGCACACAACCGACTAGTATCCTATGTATCGGCTTACCGAATCAATCCTTGATTCGATAACTAGGTTATATCGCATACAACCATTCGATACATTCATCGTGAGAATGGAATACGGTATCATATACACGCATTATTCTCGGTCCCGCACATATCTCATATGCGCTCCTATTTCGTTTCGCTTGAGCCAGGAAACCTCTGTGTAGGACTCTAAAGACTCGTCAATACGCCGGCAGCAGATGATGATCATATCAAACACCCACAAGCCGCAAGCGGTCTGCTAAACGTAACGGCCACCCGGGTATTGAGCGATCAGAAGATCGACGAGCAAGTCCGCTCACACTCCTGTGAATCCAACCAGTAACACTTACCGTACAGTCCGGTCTGATCGTCTGATATGTCGCATATCTCGCCTAGGGGTGGTAAACGTCAGACCCCAATAGCTTGATAAGTCGTGTCGATATGAGGTCTATAACAATTCGAGAAACTACTGGTAACACTTACCAGTAAATCTCAGCAACCCTGGCCAGGGATTTCCGTTTATAGCCAATCGAACACAGCGCAACATCAACTCCCTATACCGGGAGAGACGAATCCCCTCCTATCGCTCATTGCCTCCATGTGATTCGGGACTGTACCCAAAAAGCACCATTTTGCACGCCCTCTTGGACGTGGTAAGATGGAAATCAAAGCACAGTGGGAACCACACAAGACTCTATGACGATCTCGGGTCAACAGACTACTCTGTACCAGTGTCACCAGAGAACTGCCATCTGACGTAAGGTATAATACCATCTGGGAGTTCTCGGCGAGTCCGTCCAGTGTACCCAGTCTCCACTGAGCACCCTATATCATCTCTGATGTCAAACACCAATGGATATGGGATCATCCATCACCCATCTGTATGGGTCGAGAAGGTATACGCTAGTCTACACTGGTATATCGATGCCCCGTCTCGATACACCCACGACTAGGGACTTTGAAGGATGTACTTATGGACTACCATGTCCCCACTAGTATGATCTGCATCATAGTCCAGGTAGTCAAGTACACATCCTAAGGGCTTTACCATCATGTAACAGAGAGACAATCAGTATACACGTTAAGGTAAAGAGTAACCAGATAGCATACTATCATGTCGAGCAAGAAAGTCCTCCCTATATATGTCCCAGCATCCACTACAATATACATCCTATGTATAGTAATGGCCTCTAGGGCATACATATAACTAACACAACCACCCCGGGACTTCCTTGCAGATAGCTCGGCAACCACAACCTCACACCCATTGAGATCCACACGCTTCAGGAGCGATAGCCTCCAGATCAAATCTCAGCCACCCATCGCCGCCATCAGCAGATCAACGGAAGGTAACATCTTAGTGCGATCCCAGGTCGCGTCAGCTGGCGCCGTCTGTGGGAACTCCTTGATTCCAAAAAAACAAAAGTTCACTTTCCGATCTCAATCCAATGGCGAGCGATCATCACGACGATCCAAGCACCAGCCGCCGCCGCCCCCTCAACGGAGGCGCGAACGAAACTCCTCTGCCGATTGCCATCAACGCCCTCGCCGGCCGGATAGACCGACTCGCGTTCTTTGTGGAGGCGCTGATCCGCCTCTAAACGGCGGTACAAGATCACCAAGTCGCCGCTCCCCTGTCTCGGGACCAGGACCCCTACAGGGGGAAAGAAGACTTCGTCCGCGTCGGCACTGCCGACCACCACATCGCTACCTCCCACAGCCGCAGATCTCCCGGACCAATACGTTCTGAGGCCCGCTGGGCGCTTCACAGTTCAACGCCAAGGTTCGCCGCCAGAGCGCCTCGCCCGAGGTCCTTCACGCACCTGTCCCTCCCGAGGAGATGTCTGTCATCTCGCCTGTTACCAGGCCTGACCGACACCCACTCCCTCGACGGGGTCGCGCGAACGAGACTCACCACGGCGGCTCAAAGACCACCTCACCAGGAGATCTAAGGAACCTCATTGAGAGGAACCGAGGCCGACGCCATAGGCAGGTGTAACGTTTTATAAATCGTTATGCGAATTTTTCCGTTTTAGGGCAAAATAGTCGGTATTTTCCGTTTTAGCCCGATTTCGATCAAACGTCCGTATAAACTTGCCGGCACCTAGTTTAGCTAAAATAAAACTAGTGCGCGAACTTTGAGGGTATATGGGAAGTTTTGGTTCACATAGAATTTTTCCCAAATAAAATATTATTTTAAGTAGTAAATTATGCACGTAAATCAGGAAATTTCTTCTCATGAGAATAAATTAAATCTTATCACTAGAATTGTTAGAAGCTGCGGTAGTTTGGCATGCGTCAAGGCATAGTGTACGGTTGCTAACTAGTGCTTATCTGCTAGCATACGATGCGATTGAGTTAGCGTATTCGTACGGCGTTGTTTGGCATGCGTCAAGGGTCGTATGGGTGGGTTTAATTCAATCCGGAAATGCACGGGTTGAACTTGACTAGCGGACTATGGGTTGTTTGGCATGCGTCAAGGTCATAGCACGCTAGGGGTAAAACATTATTGGGAATTTCAAGTGTTGAAATTTGCAATGAGATTGCATACCTTTTATGAGATAGTTGGATCCCGATACCCACTGCGAGTAAGAGTTACTCCTGAGAGAGTTTTATACATCACAATTAGCCGATCAAGTAGGTGTCTAGAAAGGTGTCAACGGGGTTACGCCCCTGGGAAAACAAGGTTTATTTTAATTAGGTCCGTGCGAAAGCACGGGGGACCTCCCTCAACGTACCGACACTGGCCTGGCCGAAAGATTGGCGAACTTGTAGGGTGTAATTAATCCTGGCTAGTTTTTCCTTTAAAGGTTTGAAAGAAGATTTGACTAAAATAGTAGGAACCATCCTGATTAGATAAAATAATAACCAATCTAATCTTGCAAGAACATATGCTGAGTGTTTTCTTCCCTCTCTCTTCAGGTAGCAACCATGTCACGTCTTAATCAAGATAATAATACGGATGTATTGACCGAACCCGCTTGTTATACTGAGCTGGGGAACGTTGGTCCCGCTCCAACTTATGATTGTTATAATACCGAGCAGGAAATAGGGGATTTCCAGGATCCCGTGCCGCCCAAACAAAGAAAGTATATGTTGATACATCTTCTTCGGGTGTGTTCATTACAGAGAATTGTTTCTCAGTATCTTTTACGTCCTGGGTATGTGATACCGGATGAAGATCCCTCATATGTAATCAGTTACATGGGCTACAGATAGGTAGAGAACTGAGAATGGGTGTTAAGTTTCCAGAGTTGGAAATGGTGCAAGTGTTGCATCCAAATCTGTTGGCAGTTATCACCCTGTATTACCAAATACGTTGATTCAGAACGAATGTTATTAGATACCGAACCTGATATACAACATCTTCTAAATCAAACTACGGTTCTTAACGTACAAAACACACACAAGAGGAAGAGTTCAGAAATGAACGAATCCTTCTTGAGGCATTGTAGACTAGGTCATATCAATGTGACCCGACTAACTAAGTTACATTTAAATACATATTTAAATCAGTTTGAATTTACATCTTGTGAAACTTGCCAGTCATGTCACAAGGATAAGATGACCATATCTCCGTTTATTGAAAACAGAGAAAGAGTTAGTGAAATCTTGGGATTGATACATGATGATGTATGTAGGTCCCCTGTCTACACATGCCAGGACCGGTTCTTTGTACTTCATTACATTCACTGATGATCTCTCAAGATTCGGACATATGTTCCTGTTGAAATACAAGTCTGAACATTTTAAGATATTCAAAGAATATAAGTTAGAAGTAGAGAACCAAAAACAGGTATAAGTATTATGTCCTTTGATATGATCAAGGAGGAGAATACTTGAGCACTGAATTCCTGGACTATTCTAAAGGAGAATGATATTCTCTCTTAGCATTACTCCTCCGTATACACCACAGCACGTTGGTATACCGGGACGGAGCAATCGCACCCTATGTGATATGGTGTGCTCTATGATGAGTACTACTGAGTTGCCTATTTCCTTTTGGGGTTATGCACTTGTGATGCTTTATACCTATTAAATAGGGTTCCAACCAAATCAGATGCCTACCACTCCATATGGGATATGGTATGGAAAGAGCCCATCTCTTAAGGATGTTAAGTTTTAGGGTTGTCTGGCCTATGTCTAAAAGCAAAATCCGGACAAGTTCGAGGCAAGGTCAGTTCTGTGGAAGTTTGTTGGATATCCCAAGCATTCGCAAGGGAATATCTTCTACCACACTGAGAAGCAAAAGGTGTTTTGTTTCTCAGCATGCCACCTTTTGGAAAGGATTTTCTTATGAAGAAATTAGTGGTCATGAGGTAGAACTGGAACGAGTTCCAGCTATACAAACTGCAGCTGATGATTTGGTAAAACCGAAGGATTCAATAGTTCCCAACGAAGCTTAGCCACTCCGCCGATCTAGTATGGTTCCTCACCCACCTGAGAGATACTTCGGTTTTCTCTATGACAGTGGAAGCGAGAAATGCATCATGAGATGATGATCCAACTAGTTTCGAGCAGGCCATCAAGAGTGGGGACTCTGTGAGAATGGCTGGATGCTAAGCCATCTGAGATGGAATCTATGTACACCAACAAAGTATAGACTTTGGTTGCTTTATCTGAAAGGTTAAATACCTATCAGGAGCAAGTATATCTTGAGAAGATTACTTGGTGTACATGGAAAAGTTGAGACTTTCAAAGCTAAGACTTGTTGCAAAAGGTTCTCGTCATCGACCAGGTGTGGATAATGATGAAACCTTTTCTAGTGTCTATGCTTAAGTCCATCCGGATCCTACTTGCCATTGCTACATACCATGACTACGATATCTGGCGGTTGGGTGTCATGACTGCTTTTCTAAATTGTGATTTAGAAGAGAGCGTCTATAAGTACACAGCAAGAGGGCTTCGTAGACAGTGGGAGCAGCGGAAACGTGTGCAAGTTGCTATATGGGTTAAGGCAGGCATCGCGGAGTTGGAACATCTGTTTTGATGTGGTAGTCAAAGCGTTTGACTTCATCAAAATAGTAGATGAACATTGTATATACAACAAGGTAGTAGGGAGTATGGTGGTGATACTCATATTGTACGTGGATGACATACTCTTGATAGGAAAGTAGTTTCCTATGCTACACTCGGTCAATCTCCTCTTATCACAAGGATTCTCCATATAGGATCAAGGTGATACCTCCTAAATCCTGGGATTTGGATCTATGTGATAGATCTAAGTGGATGTTAGGATTCTCACTAGGTGTAGTGAGATGGTATCTATAGATCCTGGGGAGAATCACTGGATAGCTTCCACGGTGGTAAGGTCAACTGAATGTCAGTCACAGGCATTGTCTTTACCCTCGGTGGAGGGACAGTATATTAGAAGAGTTCCAAGCTAGATGCCATGGCAAACTAGACGATAAAGGCTGGATACATTGCTACCAAGGATCCTGCCAAAGAGGTAGTCTGGATGTATATAAGTTCATGAGATGAACTTCATTCCTACCATTGTGTGAGAATGGAGTTGTGGCTTAGGCCTAAGAACGCCCGTCCCATCTATGATCCAGACATATTCTTAGACAGTATCACCTGATCATGGAGATGGATGATCTCCAGGGAGATCGAGGTAAGGAGAGTAGACACAGAGGAGAACAGGGTGGATCCACTCACAAAGGCCTATTCCCAGGAGAGACTTTTATGGGATGGTTGAGTATGAGATACTTTAACCACTGCTGGTTGTTGGGTGTGAGATATTACAACAGATGGCCCTAGTGCAAGTGGGAGATTGTTAGTTATATATATGCCCTAGAGGCCATTACTGTACATACGATGTATATTGTAGTGGATGCTTGGACATATATGTCACGACCCGAAGGTAAGGAATGTGACCGGCACTTAAATTACGAAGCGTCTAGAGGCGCAACGTAATCTAAGTAAGCCGAAGCCCATAAATCTAAAACATATAAAAGAAGAAGTAAAGGAAAACATGTAGAAAAACAAGTTTAAAAGCAACATCCAATTTTTTTCAAAAATTTCGGCAGAGTCTCCTTTGTAAAAACTGGCCCCAAATGGGTACAAACAAGAATAATATATATACAAACAATAAAAAAGCATCCCCAAGCGGGAGCTAGCTCTACGCCAACAGGCGGAAACAACCACACCATGCACAATAATATACAACGCCAAAGGGCGAGGCTCAATACTCAAAAGAAAACAAATCCACCAGATACTATAATAATACAAGCGCGACTCTAAGGTCGAAATAAACAACTGGTCCTCTAAACTATCAAGTAATACAAGTCTGGTTGATGGAGCTTACTAGATACCAATGAAATAATAAAAGTACAACGGCGGTTCTGATACAAGTGAACCAACCTACCAAGCAAATCACCCTGAATGAAATGATGTGCCAACAAACTGCCAAGGAAACCTGTATATCGAACCTGTAATAAAATTTAGCACAACGGGGGTGAGTTGCCAACTCGTGAGTAGAAGACATCTGCGAAAATAAATCGAATGCACGACGCTGTCCTAGGTCATAATAATATACCAATATATCACTAGCCATCAAGTCATGGCAGGGTAATAAATTATGCGTAAGTGCAAATGCTCCGTGCTTGTGTCAGTGCCACAAATAGTAATATGTCATGTGAATGAGTATGCATGCACCATGAATGTAAAACAATCAATCTTGAAATATGGATATATCTGTATAAGAAATCTTTAACTTTTATCATGGTAAACTTTGTATAAAAATCTGAAATATCATCGATGAAATCCATCGAAATCCGTGTCAAGCATCGACACAAAACATGTAAGTCTCAAGTCTCAATACCCCATAGTCTCAATATCTCGGGCTCCGTCAATCCGGATCGGCCCATATCATCAAATCTCACGACAACGGTCCGTATCCTCCGGATATCCGCCGCGCCAGACATCACCGGTAGGTAGTCTTCCCCTGCCAGGCTCATCGTCTATAACTCGATCTTCTTGCCCCGGGGTACCATACCGGGCCCACTATGTACCCGAGACGGTTCATCCACTCCTCGAATCGGGTCTCGAAATCCAACAGAAAACATGAAATCTCATGGTGGACGACACATACATCACGAGAAAACCGCAACTTTTATTTTAAAAAGAGAGGGAGAAAGAGAGAAGTTTTTATATATATTCTTGCGGTTTTCCCCAAAATCCAGAAATCTCATAGAAATCCAAAATCCCAAAATCATGAGTAAGTAAATAATAAGTATCGGCATAAGCCCCACAATACTGCATGATAACATGAAAATGTGAATGCATGAAATGTTTGAGTAATAAATGCAATGTCTAGACTAACACCTGATAGTAATCACAATATTATATTGATCTAGCCTTTAGCTGATTCTACCTATAAAAGATAATATGTTCTAAAGTGTACGTGACATAGCAATTACCGATGATGATGTGTGTGAGCCGGCAAATAAGTGTACGTGGAATATGCGCATCATCGGTAATGGTGCTGGTGTCCTAACAGGCAAAGTTTCATACTGACTAAAGAAACATATGTATGAACATGCAACTTGATGATTACGATCTGAATGTAAAGATGAATGTGTATTAACCACTCATTTGTAATATACATGTCTAACGACAACTATATGACTCGAGCCTAAACTAATATCTATCTAACCCCCTAAGAAACTAAACTAAAAAAACTAGTCGATAAGAAATAAGAATCCACCTAAGGTCTGAGTCCATATCTCTAATAGTCGGTGATCCAGCCTCAATAGCGTCAGGTACGTAGTACGACTCCCTCGAATCAAGAGTGCGGATCAATCATCACATCTATCCTCGTACGGTAAAATCCATCGTACGGCATCACAATATCGAGGTACGGGTCAAATATCACCTACGTACATCATCATTCGTATAATATCATCATCAAATAATATCATGATCAAAGGTATTGTACTGTAATCGCATACATCCCAATATCATCAATCATATATCATTGTCTGCGTACATATACATCATCAATTGTTCCTCAAAAATATCATGTCATATATATCATATCGTAATCAGGTCACACATATATCATATCGTAATCAAGTCACACATATATCATATCGTGATTCAGTCATAGGTTACAGTCCGGGTTCTATTCAAGAGTCTCATATATCTCAATATCATCATCACCTATTATCATTTATATATACATATCCATTTTCTCATTTTCCAACGATCCGCTAACATCATAACACGACTGTATAGCCAAGAGATCACGGCATCAAGCCCAGTTATATTGTCTCATCCCCATGTATCATATAACATCCCTATATCACATATATATGTTGTGTGTGTGTGTGTGTATACCTACATACATTCCTATATATGTGTGTGTGTGTGTGTGTGTGTGTGTGTATACACATACACATATACACCAAGTCGAGTTTCTGTGTGTGCGTGTGTGTTTGTCTACCTGAAACCTACGAATTCCCTTCAAGACATTAATCTTCTGGTATAGTCTTTCTAAATCAGTCTAGTCCAACCTAAAATCTTTAATGGGGCCCTACTCGCCAAGAATCTAAGGTCACGTCCGACTTCCTAATGACAGTAAGTAGTATTCCTATTCTACGTTTGCGGGGGTGCTAAACGCCATCCACCCGACTTCCCCCGTAGATATACATCTACTCACCTGGTCCTTGTCTGCCGAAGACGATGTCGCCCTCCTCTTCTTCCTCGTCCGAAGTCTATGTGAGGCGTACCTATACGTAAAAATTTATAATATCGTAAACCAGATCACGGACAAAACCAAAACGACGCACGAAACACGCATAGGTTAAAACCTATGACCCGCTCATGCAAAAGAACCAAATATCGCTCGATATCAGTGTACAAACGCCGATTGATCGAGATAAAACACCAACAAACAACTCGTAGTTTCAAAACTCATTATTTATAATATAAAACATGGTTTAAATCAACGAAACCTTAAAATCGATCAAATCGTCCGATTTCGTAAAAACCTAGAAAACGTCAATTTACCGTTTTACTTCAAAACTTGATATTTAAATGAAACTGATGGTCATAATATTCATTAAATAACATAACTAGATTATAGAAACCATTACCATATTTTCATCACACTAATTTGTATTAAATTGGAAATTCTAGTTTGCAATTTTATCAATTTCAACACCTTGCAAGCAAAACTTCACAACTTCACAACTAAACTTGATTTTGCATGAATTAACTTATTAAACTGCGATTTATGATGTTAATAATGTAATGAAACCATAATTAGATTTTAAATCTCAATTATTTAAGAAATTTCTAAAACCTAGTTAGCAAAAATAACATATTTATCACAATTTTCCATTATCAATTGAAACTAGTAACCAAATTAGGTTTTTCATTCCTTTAACATGTTAATATTCTCATTGAAACCACAATCTAGTGATAAAAACATTAATTAGAATTTTACCAATATATATAATTTATAAAAATCTAGTTTGCAAAATTATTTAATTTAAACAATTTTGAATGAAAAATTTACAATACATCAACCATACAAGATTTTCCATTTCTAAAAATATTAAACTAGTTATTATAACCCCACTTAATTAATAAAAACCCTAACTTGATTTTAGAAACCCTATCTTGAATTTTAAACTTACAAATAGAATTAATTAAGAAAATCTAAATATGCTAGATTAAACTATTTAACAACAAATAATAATAGGAATAAAAATTATACCTCCAAAATATGAGATCCAAACATAAAAATATGCTTCCAAAATAATGGTTTCCAACTCCAAAATCCATGCTAAATAGGTCAAAGGAAAATGGTAGTGATTGAATATTGATTTTGAGGTTTATTTTTGGAAATTTTGTTGAATTTTTGATGTTTTTTGAAGGAAAATGAGCTTGGAACAATGGGGGGCTGCCATGAGGTGAGGGCCGGCCAAGGCAATGAGAAAAAGAGAGAAAGAAAAATATGTGAGGAGTTGTGTAGAAAGTTCTTCAAAAGATGCATGTTTTATGTCTTTTCAACATTTTCTTTATTTATTAAATTTTCTTTTCTAAGTTAATCCTAGAAAAGTCTAGAATCATGAAAAATTTTGGAAATAAATTTTGCATGATACACACTAGATTCCAATATGTAATGGTTCACTTTTTCTAAATTAACCCATTCAAATTTGTAATTTACACTAATTTAATGTATAATTAAAACTTATGTTAATATTTAAAATAATTAATTTAGGAAAAATATTTAATTAAACTAAAAATTTATAAGTGACTAAATAAACACCATTTACTAGTAATTACATAATTAAAATAGTTCTTTTTAAATTTATGATGAAAATTATTTATTGTTAAGTTTTACCGAAAATACGGTTTATTTTACAGAAAATCAGAAAATTCACTTAAAGGATTTTATTTATTTAATTATTTATTTATTTATTTATTTTTTAAAACGTTACAATCTTCCCCCCTTAAACAAATTCGGTCCCCAAATTTAATTTAAAACTCCCCCCAAATACTAAAACATTTAGCCAAAACACTCAAATCGTCGGGGCTCCGAAATCATCATTACATAACTAAATCAACTCCGTCAAGCATAACACAATCATCGGAGTTATGAAGAAAATACCATGTCAAAGTCCAATACGAAAACTAACATGAAATTCATCAAAACTATAACTTGTATATAGGGCGCATCGTAGTAAAATCGGCCAAACATCTTAATAAAGAAACACGCAAAAACCCCGTTTTTAAAATCGCCGTGCGATACGCGTGTCACGGCATAAGTAGCGGACGTTTATTTAAAAAAAATAGCTATACATATATATTTTTTATTTAACATACACGTCACGCCAGGTTACTAAGTCAAATAGTAATGATTATAAAAACATACTGCTCATAATGAAATCATTCCCTATCAAAGTATAAAAATATCATGTGCGTCCGGTGCGCACTGAAATCGAAACCAAATACAGATGCCACGAATACGCACAGAAACAAAACTGAGTGCAACAGGTGTGTACCAAAAACATCTGTCAAGTGCAACGGGCGTGCACGATACTAATATCAGGTGCATCTAATCTGCACAAAATCCCGATTTAGTGCATCTGGTGTGCACAAAATCGCATCAAGTGCGCCAAGTATGCGTAAGAATCTCAATCAAGTGCACAAGGTGTACGAGAAACATACACCGAATATCAAAATCGAAATCACGGTACGAAAAATGCATGAAAACTATGTCGAAGCATACGTCAAAATCATATGCAACCCATATGCACGAAATCAAATCAATATCTCAAAATGTATAAAACCAAATCGAGTGCACTGGGTATGTACAAAACAACATCAATACAACTGATATATGAAACACGAATAGAGTGTAATGAATGTACACATAGGAAATACCAATCGTAGAACAAAATTCTCAAAATACCAAAATCCAAACAACGGAAATTTGAAATTCAAATCACCAAATCACAATCATAAACACTATCGTCAATGTGCGCCTTTTCTAATGTTGACTCATTCGGACTCGTCTCCTCATCGCTGTGCTGACTGCGCTGCAAACGGCTATGCTCATATCGAAAGCCTCCCGCGTAATCTATCCCTTCACCTGATATCCGGACTACGTTAAACTTTTCGATCGATTCATCAAAATCCCAAAAATCCCCGAGAGCTCAACACTCAAGTACAGTTTAAAAATATCCAGTACATGCCCCAGCATCTGCGGACCAGCCGTAGAAGGGCAAACCCAAGCCTCACTAATGGCACCGTGGAACTGCCATAAACCCTAAGGTTCAAAGGCGTTCTCGTGGTCATTATGTCGAGTTAGGGTTTCATTCTTCTGGAGGATCCATAGAAATACCTGCATGTTCTTCCGAATACCTTAAACTTGGGAAAATGGGTTTCTGACAATCGTTCGAACCTGTTTAACTTCGTCTGGACGGCATGTGAACACCCTTCGTCCGCACGCTAAACAATGCTTCAATCCTCAAGAATAAACGATACCCTAACGATCATCACATTCGAGCCACAGCTCCCTCTGCCCGTGCGACCGTGGTAACAGAAAGCACCACCCGTTATCGACGAAGATAGATCGAAGGAATGAATAGAATACGGTGCAAAGAAATGTACATCCTAAGGCTTCATAAGCAGAGTAGCGTATCGTAAGTATGCCGCGGATGATACCCACGGTACGTCACTTTACCTAAGTCACCTACTCCATCAACCAAGGGTCACCCTAGACTTATACAAAGGTTAAACCTAGCGCTCTGATACCAAATTTGTCACGACCCGAAGGTACGGAACGTGACCGGCACTTAAATTACGAAGCGTCTAGAGGCGCAACGTAATCTAAGTAAGCCGAAGCCCATAAGAAGTAAAGGAAAATATGTAGAAAAACAAGTTTAAAAGCAACATCTAATTTTTTTCAAAAATTTCGGCAGAGTCTCCTTTGTAAAAACTGGCCCCAAACGGGTACAAACAAGAATAATATATATACAAACAATAAAAAAGAATCCCCAAGCGGGAGCTAGCTTTATGCCAACAGGAGGAAACAACCATACCATGCACAATAAATACAACGCCAAAGGGCGAGGCTCAAAACTCAAAAGAAAACAAATCCACCAGATACTATAATAATACAAGTGCGACTCTAAGGTCGAAATAAACAACTGGTCTTCTAAACTATCAAGTAATACAAGTTTGGTTGATGGAGCTTACTAGATACCAATGAAATAATAAAAGTACAACGGCGGTCCTGATACAAGTGAACCAACCTACCAAGAAAATCACCCTGAATGAAATGATGTGCCAGCAAACTGCCAAGGAAACCTGTACATTGAACCTGTAATAAAATTTAGCACAACGGGGGTGAGTTGCCAACTCGTGAGTAGAAGACATCTGCGAAAAGAAATCGAATGCACGACGTTATCCTAGGTCATAATAATATACCAATATATCACTAGTCATCTAGTCATGACAGGGTAATAAATTACGCGTAAGTGCAAATGCTCCGTGCTTGTGTCAGTGCCTCAAATAGTAATAAGTCATGTGAATGAGTATGCGTGCACCATGAATGTAAAACAATCAATCCTGAAATCTGGATATATCTGTATAAGAAATCTTTAACTTTTATCATGGTAAACTTTGTATAGAAATCTAAAATATCATCGATGAAATCCATCAAAATCCGTGTCAAGCATCGACACAAAACATGTAAATCTCAAGTCTCAATACCTCATAGTCTCAATATCTCGGGCTCCGTCAGTCCGGATCAGCCCATATCATCAAATCTCACGACAACGGTCAGTATCCTCCGGATATCAGCCGCGCTAGACATCACAGGTAGGTAGTCTTCCCTTGCCAGGCTCATTGTCTACAACTCGATCTTCTTGCCCCGGGGTACCATACCGGGCCCACCATGTACCCGAGACGGTTCATCCACTCCTCGAATCGGGTCTCAAAATCCAACAGAAAGCATGAAATCTCATGGTGGACGACACATACATCACGAGAAAACTGCAACTTTTCTTTTAAAAAGAGAGGAAGAAAGAGAGAAGTTTTTATATATATTCTTGCGGTTTTCCTCAAAATCCAGAAATCTCATAGAAATCCAAAATCCCAAAATCACGAGTAAGTAAATAATAAGTATCGGCATAAGCCCCACAATACTGCATGATAACATGAAAATGTGAATGCATGAAATGTCTAAGTAATAAATGCAATGTCTAGACTAACACCTGAGAGTAATCACAATATTATATTGATCTAGCCTTTAGCTGATTCTACCAATAAAAGATAATATGTTCTAAAGTGTACGTGACATAGCAATTACCAATGATGATGTGTGTAAGCCGGTAAATAAGTGTACGTGGAATATGCGCATCATCGGTAATGGTGCTGGTGTCCTAATAGGCAAAGTTTCATACTGACTAAAGAAACATATGTATGAACATGCAACTTGATGATTACGATCTGAATGTAAAGATGAATGTGTATTAACCACTCATTTATAATATACATGTCTAACTACAACTAAATGACTCGAGCCTAAACTAATATCTATCTAACCCCCTAAGAAACTAAACTAAAGAAACTAGTCGATAAGAAATAAGAATCCACCTAAGGTCTGAGTCCATATCTCTAATAGTCGGCGATCCAGCCTCAATAGCGTCAGGTATGTAGTACGACTCCCTCGAATCAAGAGTGCGGATCAATCATCACATCTATGCCTCGTACAGTAAAATCTATCGTACGGCATCCCAATATCGAGGTACGGGTCAAGTATCACCTACGTACATCATCATTCGTATAATATCATCATCAAATAATGTCATGATCAAAGGTACTGTACTGTAATCGCATACATCCCAGTATCATCAATCATATATCATTGTCTGCGTACATATACATCGTCAATTGTTCCTCAGAAATATCATGTCATATATATCATATCGTAATTAGGTCATACATATATCATATTGTAATCAAGTCACACATATATCATATCGTGATTCAGTCAAGGTTACAGTCCGTGTTCTATTCTAGAGTCTCATATATCTCAATATCATCATCACCTATTATTTTTTATATATACATATCCATTTTCTCATTTTCCAACGATCCGCTAACATCATAACATGACTGTATAGCCAAGAGATCACGGGATCAAGCCCAGTTATATTGTCTCATCCTCATGTATCATATAACATCCCTATATCATGTGTGTGTGTGTGTGTATACCTACACACATTCCTATATATACACACACACATACATACACATATACACCAAGTCGAGTTTCTCTGTGTGTGTGTGTGTGTCTACCTGAAACCTATGAATTCCCTTCAAGGCATTAATCCTCTGGTAAAGTCTTTCTAAATTAGTCTAGTCCAACCTAAAGTCTTTAATGGGGCCCTACTCGCCAAGAATCTAAGATCACGTCCGACTTCCTAATGACAGTAAGTAGTATTCCTATTCTACGTTTGCGGGGGTGCTAAACGCCATCCACCCGACTTTCCCCGTAGATATACATCTACTCACCTGGTCCTTGTCTGCCGAAGACGATATTTCCCTCCTCTTCTTCCTCATCCGAATTCCACGTGAGGGGTACCTATACGTAAACATATATAATATCGTAAACTGAATCACGGACAAAACCAAAACGACACACGAAACGCGCATAGGTTAAAACCTTTGACCCGCTCATGCAAAAAAACCAAATATCGCTCGATATCGGCGTATAAACGCCGATTGATCGAGATAAAACACCAACAAACAACTCGTAGTTTCAAAACTTATTATTTATAATATAAAACATGGTTTAAATCATCGAAACCTTAAAATCAATCGAATCGTCCGATTTCGTAAAAACCTAGAAAATGTCAATTTACCGTTTTACTTCAAAACTTGGTATTTAAATGAAACTAATGGTCATAATATTCATTAAATAACATAACTAGATTATAGAAACTATTACCATATTTTTATCACACTAATTTATATTAAATTGGAAATTCTAGTTTGCAATTTTATCAATTTCAACACCTTGCAAGAAAAATTTCACAACTTCACAACTAAACTTGATTTTGCATGAATTAACTTATTAAACTACTATTTATGATGTTAATAATGTAATGAAACCATAATTAGATTTTAAATCTCAATTATTTAAGAAATTTCTAAAACCTAGTTAGCAAAAATAACATATTTATCACAATTTTCCATTATCAATTGAAACTAGTAACCAAATTAGGTTTTTCATTCCTTTAACATGTTAATATTCTCATTAAAACCACAATCTAATGTTAAAAACATTAATTATAATTTTATCTCACCAATATATATAATTTATAAAAATCTAGTTTGCAAAATTGTTTAATTTAAACAATTTTGAATGAAAAATTTACAATACATCAACCATATAAGATTTTCCATTTCTAAAAATGTTAAACTAGTTATTATAACCCCACTTAATTAATAAAAACCCTAACTTGATTTTAGAAACCCTATCTTGAATTTTAAACTTACAAATAGAATTAATTAAGAAAATCTAAATATGCTAGATTAAAGCATTTAACAACAAATAATAATAGCAATAAAAATTATACCTCCAAAACATGAGATCCAAACATAAAAATATGCTTCCAAAAGAATGGTTTCCAACTCCAAAATCCATGCTAAATAGGTCAAAGGAAAATGGTAGAGATTGAATATTGATTTTGAGGTTTATTTTTGGAATTTTTGTTGAATTTTTGATGATTTTTGAAGGAAAATGAGCTTGGAACAATGGGGAGGGGGGCTGCCATGAGGTGAGGGCCGGCCAAGGCAATGATAAAAAGAGAGAAAGAAAAATATGTGAGGAGTTGTGTAGAAAGTTCTTCAAAAGATGCATGTTTTATGTCTTTTCAACATTTTCTTTATTTATTAAATTTTCTTTTCTAAGTTAATCCTAGAAAAGTCTAGAACCATGAAAAATTTTGGAATAAATTTTGCATGATACACACTAGATTCCAATATGTAATGGTTCACTTTTGCTAAATTAACCCATTCAAATTTGTAATTTATACTAATTTAATGTATAATTAAAGCTTATGTTAATATTTAAAATAATTAATTTAGGAAAAATATTTAATTAAACTAAAAATTTATAAGTGACTAAATAAACACCATTTACTAGTAATTACATAATTAAAATAGGTCTTTTTAAATTTATGATGAAAATTATTTATTGTTAAGTTTTACGGAAAATACGGTTTATTTTACCGAAAATCAGAAAATTCACTTAAAAGATTTTATTTATTTAATTATTTATTTATTTAATTTTTTTTTAAACGTTATAATATATATGTAGGACTTTCTTGCTTGACATGATAGTATGCTATCTGGTTGCTCTTTATTTTAACATGTACGCTGATTGTCTCTATGTTACTTGTTGATAAAGCCCTTAGGATGAGTACTTGACTAGCAGAATTATGATGCAGATCATACTACTGGGGACAGTGTAGTCGCTAAGTACATCCTTCAAATGTTTCTAGTCGTAGATGTATCGAGATAGGGCATCGATATACCAGAGTAAACTAGCGTATAGCTTCTCGACCCATGTAGATGGGCGATGGATGATCCCATATCCATTGGTGTTTGACATCAGAGACGGTATACGGGTGCTCAGTGGAGACTGGGTACACTGGACGGACTCGCCGAGAACTCCCAGATGGTATTATACCGAACGTCAGATGGCAGTTCTCTGGTGACACTAGTACATGTTAGTCTGTAGACCCGAGATCGTCATAGAGTCTTGTGTGATTCCTACTGTGCTTTGATTTTCACCTTACCACGTTCAAGAGTACGTGCAAAACGGTGGCTTTTAGGTACAGTCCCGAGTCACATAGAGGCAATGAGCGATAGGAGGGGTTTCGTCTCTCCCGGTATTGGGAGTTGATGTTGCGCTGTGCTCGATTGGCTATAACAAGAAGTCCTTGTCCAAGGCTGCTTCAGAGATATACTGGTAAGTGTTATCAGTAGTTTATCGACCCGTTATGAGCCTCATATTAACCTGACTTATCGAGTTACTGGGGTCTGATGTTTACCACCCTTAGACGAGATATGCGACATATCATACGAAGAGACAAGACTGTACGGTAATGTTACTGATTGGATTCGCAGGTGCGTGAGCAGGCTTTCTTATTGATCTTCTGATCACTCAATACCCGGGTGGCCATTACGTTTAGCAGACAGCTTGCGGCTTGTGGGTGTTTGATATGATCATCACCTACTGCCGGCGTATTGACGAGTCTTTAAAGTCCTATACAGGGGTTTCCTGGCTCAAGCGAAACGGAGTATGAGAACATATGTGATATGTGCGGGACCGAGATTGATATAATATGAGATGCCGTATTCTATTCTCGCAATATGAGATATCGGTCGGTTATATATGATATAGCCGGGTTATCGGATCAAGTGTTGATTCGATAAGTTGATTCATATGATATTAGTCGGTTATAGGTGATATAGCCGGATTATTAAATCAAGAGTTAATTTGATAATCTAATGTATAATTATATATTTGATATATTACATTAGATTAGCTAGTATTAGCTCACTTATGATTTCTTTTCTCACTTTGGATACATTGATGTATATGTGATATATGTTAAATGTATCAAGCTAGGTTACAAATGCAGCTAGAGTTAATGAGGGTTAAACTGTGCTAGGGTTAAGATTAGGGTTTATAATTTTATCATTAAGTAATTCAAAACTTGTGGAATCAGTCATGGTTGATATTTGTTGAAAGCTTGTAGAAGCTTGTAAGCATCTTTGACTTTGTCCACTCCTTTTGTCTAGTTTAAGATATTATTTGATCTAACCTTTAAACCTAGCTCATGGTTAACTCTCTACAAGGGTTAAACATGATATGCTTAACCCTTGGTTGCATTTCTAACCTCACACACAATTCATATGATGAGTTCTTCTTCTTCTTCTTCTTCGTCCTCAAGGCTTTCTAGCTTCAATGGAGGTATGAGAAAAAATGTGAGAAAATCAAATCTAAAGTGAGCCCACTTCCTACTTCATCATCCTTTACTACTTGCCATTTAATATAGGGTGTTTGCTTCACTAATTCCATAGTTAGTGAAGAGATAGCATGGGTTAGTGTCTCCTTCACTAATTCCATAAAAATGTGAGAAAAGCATGTTTGTTTTTTCATCGGAGCTTCTCTAGAGTCCGGAGTTCACGATCGCAGCGAAGGGACGACTACACGGAGCTATAGAAATGAAGGACAGGTCTACAAAGGTTATATTCCTTGCTCACTTAGGATGTAAAGTGTTTACATATGTTATTCCGTCAATTTCTAGTAAACGATTCTATGTTAGGGTTAGCTAGAATGACAAAATTTTGAAAATGGTATGGACGACGCCTCCCGAAACCTTGCTGCCGTGCAAGACAACCCTGCAGTCCTTTCCCCGGCCCCTTTTTCTGCTCGGCGCCTGGCAGGGCTCCGGGGCGCGATCCGCACTCGAGCGCTGGGGCGGGACGGCTGCTAGGGAAGCCGGGACCGGCGTCTGACGAGAAGAGCTGGCCCCTCCAGCCTTCGACCCCTTCTTCGTCTTACGCATGGCTGCTCGGAGGAGGCCCGCGTCCATGGTTTCTGCACAAGACAAGATATAATGGGGTCGGCGACACGAACAAAGTAAAAACAAATTCAAGCTCCTAACTTAACGACGAACTGGATGGGGCTGAGCCCGGCCCAACTGAGGGCCCACTCAGAAAGCAGCACATTAGCCCGAGGAATAGGCTCCCACGCCGCAACTCTCGCCGCATCAAGGTCATTGGACGGATTTCCTTGCCAGCACCTATCCCTGGACCATTGGATAGGCACGGGCCAGTCCTCACCCTCTGGCGGCCCGACGAAGAAAAACTTCTTCTTCCAATCATGGATGGAAGAAGGCAAGACGATGGCTACTGACCTGGCTACACTCCCCCGTTGCTTCCTAAAGGAGAGGTAAACCCACCTCGGGTCGCCCGCGTGAGTTCCGGGGTGACTTTTGTAAACGAGAGAGGAAGCAAGCATGGACAGACTAAAGGAGATCATCTGCAGGTTTAGCCGGACCAGGAACCTAAGGAGAATCCTCCAGGAGTTCGGCACTAGCTAGCCCGGGGCTAACCCAAAGTAATTTAACACGGCTACAATCTCGGGAGAGAAAGGCAGGCGCATTCCGGCCCAAAGGGCTTCCAGGTACAATGCGATCTCTCTACCCCTCACCTGATCTGCCCTCTCCCCTTCTTCGGCCAATCATAGCATGTAGCCAGAGGGAATATGGAAATGAGCCCGAGCAGTGACAAGCTCGTTCTTATATCTCACTGAGGACGACGCACCAGGAGCGTCCGCCGCCGCCGCTCCGGGAACATCCCCAGACGTGCCACCCCGGGAAGAGGATCTGACCCCAGCTTCCCGGAGAGGCTCCAACCCAGGGGAAGAATCCATAGAATCTACCCCTATGACATCTACAGACTCCTCAAAACAAGACATCTAACCTGATGGGAAGAAGTCGTCGAGAAGAGAAAACGCAAGATCCGACCTAAAAGGAGAGCGCCGAGCAAAAATGACTCAGAATGAGAAAATATGAAGAGAGAGATCTTGGGTCAGGCCTCCCCTCGATTTATGCTACCGACGTCCTCATCCAACCGCGACGGTCGATGTAACGTCTTAAAAATAAATAAATAAATAAATAAATAAAATTCTTTAAGTGAATTTTCTGATTTTCGGTAAAGTAAAACGTATTTTTCGTAAAACTAAACCGTAATTATTTTTCATTATAAATTTAAAAATACCTATTTTAATTATGTAATTACTAGTAAATGGTGTTTATTTAGTCACTTATAAATTTTTAGTTTAATTAAATATTTTTCCTAAATTAATTATTTTAAATATTAACATAAGCTTTATTTATACACTAAATTAGTGAAAATTACAACTTTGAAATGGGTTAATTTCATAAAATGAACAATGCCATATTAGAATCAAGTACTTTTATGCAAAATTCTTTCTCAAATATTTTCATGGTTTTAGATTTTTCTAGGATCAATTTTTTGAAGAAGAAAATTATTAAATAAAGAATTTAATGAAAAGACATAAAGGATGTGTTGTTTAGGGAGAAGTTTCTACATCATTCTTCACTCTTTTCTTTCTCTCCCCCTCCTCCATGTAGTGGCCGGCCTCACCATGGTAGCCCCCTCCCCATTTCTCCACTTGATTTTGTTTCAAAAATCCTCCAAATTTCATCAAAAAATTCAATAAAAAACCCCACAAATTCCTAATTAATTCCTACCATCTATTCTTTGCTCATTTTTACATGGATTTTGGAGTTGGAAACCATTCTTTTTGGAGGCAAATTTTCATGGTTGGATCTCACATGTGGAGGTATAAATTTTATTCTTATGATTTATTGTTATTAAATGTTTCAATCTAGCATATTTAGATTTAATTAACTAATTCTATTTACAAATTTCAAAGATCAAGTTAGGGTTTATAAAATCAAGTTATGAATTTTATTAATTAAGTAGGGTTATAATAACTAGTTTAACATATTTAGAAATGGAAAATCATGCATGGTTGATGTATTGTAATTTGTTCATTCAAATTGTTTAAATTAAGCAATTTTGCAAACTAGATTTTTGTATATTATATATATTGGTGAGATAAATTTCTAACTAATGTTTGTAACACTAGATTGTGGTTTTAATAAGGATATTAACTTGTTAGTTGAATGGAAAACCTAGTTTGATTACTAGTTTCAAGTTGATAATAGAAAATTGTGAGAAAAAAATTGCTATTTTGCTAACTAGATTTTAGAAATTCTTAAATAAATGAGATTTAAAATCTAATTATGGTTTCAATATATCATTATCATCATTAATTGTAGTTTAATAAGTTAATTCATGCAAAATCAAGTCTAGAAGTGAAATTGTGAAAATTTTGCTTAAAAGTATCGAAATCGGGCAAGTTTGCAAACTAGAATTTCAATTTAATACAAATTAGGGTGTTAAAAATATAGTAATGGTTTCTATAATTTAGTTATGCTATTTAATGAGCATTATGACCATTAGTTTCATTAAACATCAAGTTTTGAAGTAAAACGGTAAATTGGCGTTTTCGGGTTTTACGAAATAAGACGATTTGATCGATTTTAGGGTTTCGATGAATTAAATCATGTTTTATATTATAAGTAATGAGTTTTAAAACTACGAGTTGTTTGTTGGTGTTTTATCTCGATCAATCGGCGTTTTTATGCCGATATCGAGCGATATTTGGTTCTTTTGCATGAGCGGGTCATAGGTTTTAATCTATGTGTATTTCGTGCGTCGTTTGGTTTTGTTCGTGATTCAGTTTACGATATTATATGTGTTTGCATATAGGTACCCCTCACGTGGACTTCGGACGAGGAAGAAGAGGAGGGCGACATCGTTTTCGGCAGACAAGGACCAGGTGAGTAGATGTATATCCACGGGGGAAGTCGGGTGGATGGCGTTTAGCACACCCGCAAACGTAGAATAGGAATAGTATTTATTGTCATTAGGAAGTCAGATGTGACCTTAGAATCTTGGTGAGTAGGACCCTAGTAATGACCTTAGGTTGGACTAGATTGATTTAGAAAGACCTTACCATAGGATGAATATCTTGGAGGAGATTCGTAGGTTTCAAGTAGATACACACACGCACACACAGAAACTCGACGTGGTGTATACGTGTATGTGTATATATATAGGACTAGGTGTAGGTATATATATACACAACATGTATATGTGATACAAGGATGTGATATGATACATGGAGATGAAACAATATAACTGGGCTTGATGCCGTGATTCTTGGCTATACAGTCGTTTTATAATGTTAGCGGATCATTAGAAAATGAGATAATGAATAGGTGTACAAAAATAATAATTGGTGGTGATGATATTGAGGTACATGAGACTCTAAAATAGAACCCGGACTGTAACCTGTGACTGAAATCATGATATGATATATGTGTTAGTTGATTACGATATAATATAGGTGTGACTTGATTACGATATGATATAAGTGTGATTTAATCACGATATGATATGTGTGACATGATATTTCTGAGGATAAATTGATGATGTATATTTATGCTGGCAATGATATATGATTAATAATATTGGGATGTATGCGATTACAGTACAGTACCTTTGATCATGACATTATTTGACGATGATATTAAACGAATGATGAGATACGTAGGTGATACTTAACCCGTACCCCGATATTGGGATGCCGTATTATGGATTTTACCGTACGAGGCATAGTTGTGATGATTGATCCGCACTCTTGATTCGAGGAAGTCGTACCACATACGTGATGCTATTGAGGCTGGATCGCCGACTATTAGAGATATGGACTCAGACCTTAGGTGGATTCTTATTTCTTATCGGCTAGTTTCTTAGGTTTAGTTCCTTAGGGGGGTTAGATAGATACTAGTTTAGGCTCGAGTTATATAGTTGTTGTTAGACATGTATATTACAAATGAGTGGTTAATACACATTCATCTTTACATTCAGATTGCAATCATCATGTTGCATGTTCTTACATATGTTTCTTTAATCAGTATGAAACTCTTCCTGTTAGGACACCAGCACCATTACCGATGATGCGCATATTCCACGCACACTTATTGCCGGCTTACACACATCATCATCGGTAATTGCTATGTCACGTACACTTTAGAACATAATATCCTTTATTGATAGAATCAGCCAGAGGCTAGATCAATATAATATTGTGATTACTCTTAGGTATTAATCTAGACATTGCATTTATTACTTAGACATTTCATGCATTCACATTTTCATGTTATCATGCAGTATTGTGGGGATTATACCGACACTTATTATTTGCTTACTCATGATATTAGGATTTTGGATTTCTATGAGATTTCTGGATTTTTGGGGAAAACCGCAAGAATATATATAAAACTTCTCTCTCTCCTCCTCTCTTTTTAAAATATAAGTTGCGGTTTTGTCACGACCTGAAAGTACGGAACGTGACCGGCACTTAGATTACGAAGCGTCTAGAGGCGCAACGTAATCTATGTAAGCCGAAGCCCAGAAATCTAAACCATAAAAAGAAGAAGCAGAGGAAAACATGTAGAAAAAAACAAGTTTAAAAGCAATATCAAATTTTCTCAAAAATTTGAGCAGAGTCTCCTTTGTAAAAACTGGCCCCAAACGGGTACAAACAAGAATAATATACAAACAATAACAAGGCATCCCCAAGCGGGAGCTAGCTCTACGCCAACAGGCGGAAACAACCACACCAAGCACAATAATATACAACGCCAAAGGGCGAGGCTCAAAACTCAAAAGAAAACAAATCCACCAGATAGCATAATAATACAAGCACGACTCTAAGGTCGAAATAAATAACTGGTCCAGTAAACTTATCAAGTAATACAAGTATGGTTGATGGAGCTTACTAGAAACAAATGAAATAATAAAAGTACAACGGCGGTTCAGATACAAGTGAACCAACCTACCGTGCAAATCACCCTGAATGAAAAGATGTGCCAGCAAGCTGCCAGGTAAACCTGTACATCAAACCTGTAATAAAATTTGGCACAATGGGGGTGAGTTGCCAACTCGTGAGTAGAAAATATCTGCGAAAAGAAATCGAATGCATGTCGCTATCCTAGGTCATAATAAAATACTAATATATTACTAATCATCTAGTAGTGCAGGGTAATAAACTATGTGTAAGTACAAAAACTCCGTGCTCGTGTCAGTACCTCAAGAGTAATATGTCATGTGAATGAGTATGCATGCACCATGAATGTAAAATAACCAATCTTGAAATCTGGATATATCTGTATAAGAAATCTTTAGCTTTTATCATGATAAAATTGTTAGTTATATGTATACCCTAGAGGCCATTACTGTACATTGGATGTATATTGTAGTGGATGCTGGGACATATATAGGTAGGACTTTCTTGCTCGACATGATAGTACGCTATCTGGTTGCTCTTTATCTTAACGTGTATACCTTCTGTCTCTCTGATTACATGTTGATAAAGCCCTTAGGATGTGTACTCGACTTCCAGGACTATGATGCAGATCATACTAGTGGGGCCTGGGTAGTCCATGAGTACATCCTTCAATGTTCCTAGTCGTGGGAATATCGAGACGGGGCATCGATATTCCAGAGTAGACTAGCGTATATCTTCTCGACCCATGTGATGGGCGATGGATGATCCCATATCCATTGGTGTTTGACATCGGAGATGGTATGCGGGTGCTCATTGCAGACTGGGTACACTGAACGGACTCGCCGAGAACTCCCAGATGGTATTATACCTCACGTCAAATGGCAGTTCTCTGGTGACACTGGTACAGCTTAGTCTGTTGACCCGAGATCGTCATAGAGTCTTGTGTGTCTCCCACTGTGCTTTGATTTCCACCCTACCACGGCTCTACTGAGTCATGCAAACAGGTAGTTTTTGGGTACAGTCCCGATTCACATGGAGGCAATGAGCGATAGGAGGGGATTCGTCTCTCCCGGTATTGGGGGTTGATGTTGCGCAATGCACGACTGGCCATAACAGGAAATCCCTGGCCAGGGTTGCAGTGATATACTGGTAAGAGTTATCAGTAGTTTTCACGATAGTTATGGACCCTACGTCGGCATGACTTATCGAGCTATTGGGGTCTGACGTTTACCGCCCCTAGGCGAGATATGCGACATATCAGACGAACAGACCGGACTGTACGGTAAGTGTTACTGGTTGGATTCACAGGAGTGTGAGCGGGCTTGCTCGTCGATCTTCTGATCGCTCAATACCCGGGTGGCCGTTACGTTTAGCAGACCGCTTGCGGCTTGTGGATGTTTGATATGATCATCATCTGCTGCCGGCGTATTGACGAGTCTTTAGAGTCCTACACAGAGGTTTCCTGGCTCAAGCGAAACGAAATAGGAGCGCATATGAGATATGTGCGGGACCGAGAATAATGCGTGTATGTGATACCGTATTTCATTCTCGTGATGAATGTATCGATTGGTTATATGCGATATAACCTAGTTGTCGAATCGAGGATTGATTCGATAAGCCGATACATTGGATACTAGCCGGTTATATGCGAGATGACCGGATCATTGAATCAAGCGTTGATTTAATGATTTAATGTATAATTATATATTTGATATATTACTTTGCATTAACTGGTATTGGTTCACTTTAAATGGATTTTCTCACTTGGATTGTGCAAGTTGTATATGTGATATACTTTTGTGCGCATGATTGTATCATGTTTGATGATACATTCTAGCTTGGTTTTGTGTAAAGTATTAAACCATGGTTAGTTAGTGGTTAGGGTATCATTTCTTTTACTTATTCATTTATCTATTTATTTATTTCATTTAGAAAAGAAAAGGAGAAAAGAATGGTTGCTATTTTTGTTTTTATTTGAAGCTTCTTGAAGCTTTGAACAAGTCCACCATTCTTGTCTCTTCTCTAACCCTAACCACTCATCTAACCTTAGTTAAATCTCTACACTAAACTATGGTTGAAGTCATGATAAGTATTGATTTATTTATCAAATTAAAAACACTTATCATATCATCTTCTTCTTCTTCATCTTCTTCTTCCATGAAGAAAGCTTGCTACATCAATGGTGATTGATGAAAAAGTGTGAGAAATCCAAATCTAAAGTCTACCCACTTCCTATTTCTTCATCCTCTACCTCTTGCCAAGTAGTATAGGGTGTTTCCTTCACAAGTTTTCTTGCCTTGGTGAAGTTGGAGCTTGATCTAGCGATGCCTCGACGTAGATCATCTTCGGCATCGTCGTCGATGACCTAGCCCGCTTTTCTCCGATGAAGCCGATGCTAGAGCCCAAGATCCGATTTGTACAGCGAGGAGACTTCATCACGGAGCCTAGGAGGTGGAGGACCGGATCTACAAAGGTTGTAGCCCCTTCCCTTTAGCTATATTTCCGTTTACTTGCTTGCATCGCCTCATTATCTAGTTAACGATCCGTATTAGGGTTTGTAGGCACCCGTAAAATTTAATTGGCCATGTTTGATGCCTTGTGAGACTCCATTAGAGTGCCTAGAACCTTACAGTGGTATCAGAGCCTAGCTAGAGCCTTAGGCGATGCGTAGACGGAATTAGAAGTCCGATTGAACCGAAACCCCAATCGCATTTTGCTCTCTGGACATTTTTGAAAAACGTGGTTTTTTCCAGATTAAAAATATGCAGAAAACTCAGTAGAAGATTCTAAGAATTACTGTATAAAACGGGGCCCCTGAATCCATTAAAGCGCGGCGGAACCGCGGCATTAGCATGCTAATGCGGCGGTTCCGCGGCCCTTTTGTCTCCTCTTGCAATAAATTTTGCACAGTAATTCCTAGTTTGCAGTGCTGGTTTTCCTGGGAAATTTTAATAATTTTTCAAGAGTTGAATTTTCTGGGTTGTATTGGGGACTCGGTGTATCGATCGGATTGTCTAATTTTGTCAGTGTGTTTTTCCGGGTATTTTTAGAATATGTTAAAATGTTCGACCGGATATAAATACCCACTTTTTCCCTTGCCGGGAAATTTCCAATTGTTGGATTTTTCCGTAGTTTAACGACGTTCTAAGTAGTGCAAGTAACGCGATGGACCCTCTAGAAGACAACAAACCTTAACTCGATTATGTGACCGTCTTGAACTGCCCTTTGAACCTTCGGGTTTGGGGCAGTACGGCGTGCCACATGTCAGGCGTTGGCTTGACCCTTCTACGGCTGGACCGTTGGTACTGAGACACGAACTGAATGTTGTTAGATTTATTTCATGTGTTGAGCTGTTTCGGGAAAACTTGGGTGTTCGAATGTTCAATCGGAAAGTTTAACATTTTCTGTTTATCCGGAATGTGATACAACAATTGGAATTCACAAAAGTTATGTGATAACTGAATGAATGTTATAAACATAGCACTTTAGTCTCACTTGATCGGTTGCCACGGAATTTTGATGTGATCAAAAGTCCGTCGCAACCACGTAGCGTACGCGGATACTCGCCGGGTAAACTTAATAGACAGCCTCACTCCATAGCCCCGACCAAGTGACTGTAGGAGAACCCCATCGCCGAAAGCATCCGTTCGGGTGCTCGCGGTAGCGGTGTTCCGCCTTGGTGCACTTCGTCGACGGTATCGGGGGTGCGACCGTCTACTAAAGTTTGCGACGAGCATTCGATCAAAATGTCAGGAATCTTGTTGAATTGCCCGACTTGATATTGAAAAGTGTTTTCGATAATGAGACTAAAATGCGGGGTTTATAATTGTTAGGCATGCGATGTCTAAAGAATTCATTTGATCAGGCATGCGATGTCTAAAGAATTCATTTGATCAGGCATGCGATGTCTGAGGTGGTTGCGGATTCCAACTGTTGTAGTTTTACACTTTCTTTTCTGTGACCGTAAGTGTAATATGTGATGTTGCCGGTTTCGTTGCTATATGTCAACGACAATTGGGATGCGCATATTAACTTACGTTGATGACATGTGATGTTATGTGTTGCTGGATATGTTATATTGGATCGTCGTGTTTGAATAGCCGGGGGGTTTTTATGTGAGATGAGTGTTTTTCATTTTCATTCATGTAAAAACTTGTATGTAATATTATTTTATTGGGGCACTTCCAGGTTGCGGAAGATGTCACCGTTGATGTATATTATTTACTTTTCTGCACTAGGATAGACCCAAGGAGGGGAGCACAAGTAACCGGGTTCTAGGGTCCAGTGGGAGACCATCTCGAGGAGTCGAGTCCGGGTCTCCTAACCCTAGAATTGGTAGGGTTGCTTGCCGCTCTCGTAGGGGTCTAGGGGTGTGGGATAGGCTATTCATCATGACCATGGAATCCGTGTTTTATACTGGCTCGTATTGAAAACACGGACGTCCTAGTATATCCAATATTTCATATGTTTCTTCTGCTGTGATTTATCTGTGATGTGATCATGTGATGTTCTATGACAGATATTATATATAGTATATATGATATATTATATAAACGTTGCTTATGTTTTACACCCGCGCTAGCCCTGCCCCGCTCTGTCGTTAGTTACCTAACCTAACGGTGCAGACGGGACATCGAGGCGAATGCGGATGGCATAAGCGTACGTTATATTTATCTGTGATGTTTAGGTGGACTTAAATGATGGGATATTCATTAATGAGATTAATGAAAGAAAATAAATCTAATTGATGTTGTGGAATCGAATTTCTAAATAAAACAGGTAGCTACAGTTCTTGCTTTGCATCGCGGTGTTCATTATAGAACATCATGCACCTTATTCGATGAGGAAAAGACCGAGATCCCTTCACCGGGAGTGACTCCTTTAGCAATAACTGGCAGATGCTACAACCCTCGGTTTGTCATTTGATTGCTTCTATAGTTTCTGCTTTGCACAGTGATATATATGATATATCCCGCACCTCATTCGACGAGGAAAGGGCCGACGATCCCTTCACTGGGAGTGACCCCTTTAGCAAAACTAGAAAAGCCTCGAAAACATTCCATTTAAAAACCATTTGATTCCGCAACGAGATCAAGTTCAAAGCGTTAAAGGTTTTCACAAAAACCATTCGCAACCCTCCGTCATTTTAGGAAGTAGAGTACTTAGTATTCGTGCTGTGTTTGTTGACCATAGTCAAGGCACAGTGTACGGTAGCTAAGTGATGTCTTCCTACACCGTATATGATGCGATTAGTTATCACAGTCGCGTGACTTTGTTGACCTTAGTTAAGGGTCATGTGGGTGGGTCTAATTAATCACGAAATGACGGGTAGAACTTGACTAGTACTTATGATTTGTTGACCATAGTTAAGGTCATAGGTGCTAGGGGTAAAAACCTTTATCGGGAGTTTCAAGTATTGAAATTTGCAATGAGATTGCATACCTTCTATATGATAGTTGGATCCCGATACCCGCTGCGAGTAATTGTTACTCCTGGGAGAGTTTTGCACTTTACAATTAGCCGATCAAGCAGGTGTCTAGAAAGGTGTCAACGGGGTTACGCCTCTGGGAAAACGAGGTTTACAGTAATTAGGTCCGTGCGAAAGCACGGGGAGCCTCCCTCAAAGTACCGACACTGGCCTGGCTGAAAGATTGGCGAACTTGTAGAGTGTAATTAATCCCGGCTAATCTTTCCTTTTAGGGTTTGAAGGAAGATTTGATAAAAAGCAGTGGGAGCCATCCTGATTAGATAAAATACATAACCAATCTAATCTTGCAAGAGCGCACGCAGAGTGTTTTCTTCTCTCTCTCTCCAGGTAGCGACCATATCACGCCTTAATCAAGATAATAAAATGGATGTATTGACCGAACCCGCTTGTTATACTGAGCTGGGGAACGTTGGTCCCGCTCCAACTTATAATTGTTATAAGACAGAGCAGGAAATTGGGGAATACCAGAATTCCTATGCCGCCCAAACGAAGAAAGTGCATATGATGCATCTCCTTCGGGTGTGTTCATTATACAGAACTATTTCTCAGTATCCTCTGCATCCTGGGTATCTGATACCGGATCAGGATCCCAGATATGTAATCTGTTACATAGGGCTACAAAAAGGTAGAAAAACTGAGAACGGGTGATAAGTTTCATGAGGCAGAAAATGGGGCAAGTGTTGCAGCCAAGTCTGTTGGTCACTGTCACCCTGTATTACCAATACATTGATTCTGAACAAATGCTATTAGATACCGAACCTGATATACAAAATCATATCATTCTCTTTATTAGTAAAGAAATGATAAAATTTTGTATTGATGGATAATATTTTGAACATTTCCTATATCAAAAGTTGATCGGTTCAGGCACGTTATCTAAAAGCATTGACGTTCTAAATCAAACTACAGTTGCTAGTATGCAGAACACACACAAGAGGAAGAGTTCAGAAATGAACGTATCATTCTTGAGGCATTGTAGACTAGGTCATATCAATACGACCCGACTGGCTGAAGTTACATTTAAGATGCATATTTAAATCAGTTTGAATTTACATCTTGTGAAACTTGCCAGTCATGTCACAAAGATAAAATAACCATAGCTCTGTTTGTTGGAAACAAAGAAAGAGTTAGTAAACTCTTGGGACTGATACATTATGATGTATGTAAGGTCTCCTGTCTACACATGCCAGGACTGGTTCTTTATACTTCATTACGTTCTCTGATGATCTCTCAAGATTCTGACATATGTTCCTGTTGAAACACAAGTCCGAACCTTTTGAGATATTCACAGAATATAAGTTAGAAGTAGAGAACCAACAACCGGGTATAAGTATTATGTCCTATGATAAGATCAGGGAGGAGAATACTTGTGCATGGCATTCCTGGACTATTCTAAAAGAAAATGAGATTCTCTCTCCGTATTACTCCTCTGAATACACCACAGCACAACGGTGTATCAGGGCGGAGCAATCGCACAATATTAGATATGGTGTGCTCTATGATGAGTATTATTGAGTTACCTATTTCCTTTTGGGGTTATGCGCTTGAGAAGCTGCGTACCTATTGAATTAGGTTCGAATCAGATCACTGCCTACCATTCCATATGAGATATGGTATGGGAAGAGCCCATCTCTTAAGTAAGTTAAGATTTGGGATTGTCCGGCCTATGTCAAAAGAAAAATCCGGACAAGATCGAGGCAAGATCAGTTCTGTAGAACTGGAAAGGTTCCAGCTGTACAAAACTGCTAATGATTTGATAGAACCAAAGGATTCAATAGTTTCCGACGAACCTCAGCCTCTCCGCCGATCTGGTAGGGTTCCTCATCTGCCTGAGAGATACCTCGGTTTCTCGATGACAGTGGGAGCGAGGAATGCATCATGAGATGATGACCCAACTAGTTTCGAGCTGGCCATCAAGAGTGGGACTCTGTAAGAATGGCTGGATGCTTAGCGATCTGAGATGGAATCCATATACACCAACAAAGTATGGACTTTGATTGCGATATCTGAAGGGTTAAATCCCCATCAGGAGCAAGTATATCTTGAGAAGATCACTTGGTGTAGATGGAAAAGTTGAGACTTTCAAAGCTAGACTTGTTAAAGGTTTTCGTCATCGACCAGGCACGGATAATGATGAAACCTTTTCCAGGGACTATGCTTAAGTCCATCCAGATCCTACTTGCCACTGCTACATACCATAACTGCGATATCTGGTGGTTGGGTGCCATGACTAATTTTCTAAATAATGATTTAGAAGAAAATGTCTATAAGAACACAGCCAGAGGGCTACGTAAACAGTGGGAGCAGCGGAAACGTGTGCAAGATGCTTTATAGGATAAAGCAGGCATCGCGGAGTTGGAACATATGTTTTGATGGATTAGTCAAAGAAGTTGACATCATCAAAATGGTAGATGAACCTTGTATAAACAAAAAGGTAGTAGGGAGTATGGTGACGATCCTCGTAGAGTACGTGGATGACATACTCTTGTTAGGGAAGGAGTTTCCTATGCTGCGCTCGATCAATCTCCGCTTATCACAATGATTTTCCATATAGGATCAAAATGATACCTACTAAATCCTAAACTTTGGATCTATGAGATAGATCTAATTGGATATTAGGATACTCACTAGTTATATTGAAATGGTATCAATCGATCCTGGGGAGAATCACTGGAAGGGTTCCAGAGTGATAAAGACGACTGAATGTCAGTGACAGGCATTGTCTTTACCCTCAGTAAAGGGACGGTATGTTGGAAGAGTTCCAAGCTAGATACCGTGGCAAACTAGACGATAAAGGCTGGTAACATCGCTATTAAAGATACTGCCAGAGAGGCAGTTTGGGTGTATATTGGTTCATAGGATGAACTAGGTTCCTACCATTGTGTGACAATGGAACTGTGGCTTTGGCCCTAGAACCCTGGTCCCATCAGTGACCCAGACATATTCTGAGGCAGCATCACCTGATCATGGAGATAGTTGATCTCCAGGGTGATCGAGGTTAGGAGAGTAGACTCAGAGGACAACACGGCGGATCCACTCACGAAGGCCTTTTTCCCAAAGAGAGACTTTTAGGGGATGGTCGAGTATTAGATACTACAACCACTGCTACAGATGGCCCTAGTGCAAGTAGGAGATTGTTAGTTATATGTATGCCCTAGAGGCCATTACTGTACATTGGATGTATATTGTAGTGGATGCTGGGACATATATAGGTAGGACTTTCTTGCTCGACATGATAGTACGCTATCTGGTTGCTCTTTATCTTAACGTGTATACCTTCTGTCTCTCTGATTATATGTTGATAAAGCCCTTAGGATGTGTACTCGACTTCCAGGACTATGATGCAGATCATACTAGTGGGGCCTGGGTAGTCCATGAGTACATCCTTCAATGTTCCTAGTCGTGGGAATATCGAGACGGGGCATCGATATTCTAGAGTAGACTAGCGTATATCTTCTCAACCCATGTGATGGGCGATGGATGATCCCATATCCATTGGTGTTTGACATCGGAGATGGTATGCGGGTGCTCAGTGCAGACTGGGTACACTGAACGGACTCGCCGAGAACTCCCAGATGGTATTATACCTCACGTCAGATGGCAGTTCTCTGGTGACACTGGTACAGCTTAGTCTGTTGACCCGAGATCGTCATAGAGTCTTGTGTGTCTCCCACTGTGCTTTGATTTCCACCCTACCACGGCTCTACTGAGTCATGCAAACAGGTGGTTTTTGGGTACAGTCCCGATTCACATGGAGGCAATGAGCGATAGGAGGGGATTCGTCTCTCCCGGTATTAGGGGTTGATGTTGTGCAATGCACGACTGGCCATAACAGGAAATCCCTGGCCAGGGTTGCAGTGATATACTGGTAAGAGTTATCAGTAGTTTTCACGATAGTTATGGACCCTACGTCGGCATGACTTATCGAGCTATTGGGGTCTGACGTTTACCACCCCTAGGCGAGATATGCGACATATCAGACGAACAGACCGGACTGTACGGTAAGTGTTACTGGTTGGATTCACAGGAGTGTGAGCGGGCTTGCTCGTCGATCTTCTGATCGCTCAATACCCGGGTGGCCGTTACGTTTAGCAGACCGCTTGCGGCTTGTGGATGTTTGATATGATCATCATCTGCTGCCGGCGTATTGACGAGTCTTTAGAGTCCTACACAGAGGTTTCCTGGCTCAAGCAAAACGAAATAGGAGCGCATATGAGATATGTGCGGGACCGAGAATAATGCGTGTATGTGATACCGTATTTCATTCTCGCGATGAATGTATCGATTGGTTATATGCGATATAACCTAGTTGTCGAATCGAGGATTGATTCGATAAGCCGATACATTGGATACTAGCCGGTTATATGCGACATGACCGGATCATTGAATCAAGCGTTGATTTAATGATTTAATGTATAATTATATATTTGATATATTACTTTGCATTAACTGGTATTGGTTCACTTTAAATGGATTTTCTCACTTGGATTGTGCAAGTTGTATATGTGATATAATTTTGTGCACATGATTGTATCATGTTTGATGATACATTCTAGCTTGGTTTTGTGTAAAGTATTAAACCATGGTTAGTTAGTGGTTAGGGTATCATTTCTTTTACTTATTCATTTATCTATTTATTTATTTCATTTAGAAAAGAAAAGGAGAAAAGAATGGTTGCTATTTTTGTTTTTATTTGAAGCTTCTTGAAGCTTTGAACAAGTCCACCATTCTTGTCTCTTCTCTAACCCTAACCACTCATCTAACCTTAGTTAAATCTCTACACTAAACCATGGTTGAAGTCATGATAAGTATTGATTTATTTATCAAATTAAAAACACTTATCATATCATCTTCTTCTTCTTCATCTTCTTCTTCCATGAAGAAAGCTTGCTACATCAATGGTGATTGATGAAATAGTGTGAGAAATCCAAATCTAAAGTCTACCCACTTCCTATTTCTTCATCCTCTACCTCTTGCCAAGTAGTATAGGGTGTTTCCTTCACAAGTTTTCTTGACTTGGTGAAGTTGGAGCTTGATCTAGCGATGCCTCGACGTAGATCATCTTCGGCATCGTCGTCGATGACCTAGCCCGCTTTTCTCCGATGAAGCCGACGCTAGAGCCCAAAATCCGATTTGTACAGCGAGGAGACTTCATCACGAAGCCTAGGAGGTGGAGGACCGGATCTACAAAGGTTGTAGCCCCTTCCCTTTAGCTATATTTCCGTTTACTTGCTTGCATCGCCTCATTATCTAGTTAACGATCCGTATTAGGGTTTGTAGGCACCCGTAAAATTTAATTGGCCATGTTTGATGCCTTGTGAGACTCCATTAGAGTGCCTAGGAACCTTAGAAAAATTTGTATAGAAATCTGAAATATCAACGATGAAATCCATGGAAATCCGTGTCAAGTATCGACATAAAACATGTAAATCTCAAGTCTCAATACCTCATAGTCTCAATATCTCGGGCTCCGTCAGTCCGGATCGGCCAATATCATCAAATCTCACGACAACGGTTGGTATCCTCCGGATATCCGCCACGCCAGACATCACCGGTAGGTAGTCCTCCCCTGCCAGGCTCATCGTCTACAACTCGATCTTCTTGCCCCGGGGTACCATACCGGGCCCACCATGTACCCGAGACGGTTCATCCACTTCTCGAATCGGGTCTCGAAATCCAACAGAAAACATGAAATCTCATAGTAGACGACACATACATCACGAGAAAACCGCAACTTATATTTTGAAAGAGAGGAGGAGAGAGAGAAGTTTTTATATATATATTCTTGCGGTTTTCCCCAAAAATCCAGAAATCTCATAGAAATCCAAAATCCCAAAATCATGAGTAAGTATATGATAAGTGTCGGCATATGCCCTACAATACTGCATGATAACATGAAAATGTGAATGCATGAAATGTCTAAGTAATAAATGCAATGTCTAGACTAACACCTGAGAGTAATCACAATATTATATTGATCTAGCCTCTAGCTGATTCTATCAATAAAAGATATTATGTTCTAAAGTGTACGTGACATAGCAATTACCGATGATGATGTGTGTGAGCCGGCAATAAGTGTTCGTGGAATATGCGCATTATCGGTAATGGTGCTGGTGTCGTAACAGGCAGAGTTTCATACTGATTATAGAAACATATGGATGAACATGCAACATGATGATTACGGTCTGAATGTAAAGACGGATGTGTATTAACCACTCATTTGTAATATACAAGTATAACTACAACTATATGACTCGAGCCAAAACTAGTGTCTATCTAACCCCCTAAGGAACTAAACTTAAGAAACCACTCGATAAGAAATAAGAGTCCACCTAAGGTCTGAGTCCATATCTCTAATAGTCGGCGATCTAGCCTCAATAGCGTCACGTACGTAGTACGGCTTTCTCGAATCAAGAGTGCGGATCAATCATCACATCTATACCTCATACGGTAAAATTCATCGCACGGCATCCCAATATCGGGGTACGGGTCAAGTATCACCTACGTACATCATCATTCGTATAATATCATCATCAAATAATGTCAGGATCAATGGTACTGTACTATAATCATATGCATCCCAATATCATCAATCATATCTCATGTGTGCGTAAATATACATTGTCAATTGGTCCTCAGAAATATCATGTCACATATATCATATCTTGATCAAGTCACATATATCAAGTCGTGATTAAGTCACATATATGTATATATCATATCGTAATCAAGTTACACAAATCTCATATCGTAATCAAGTCACAGTTTACAGTCCGGGTTCTATTCTAGATTCTCATGTACCTCAAAATCATCACCACCTATTATTGTCTATGTATACATATCCATTATCTTATTTTCTAATGATACGCTAACATTATAACACGACTGTATAGCCAAGAATCACAGCATCAAGCCCAGATATATTGTTTCATCCCCACGTATCATATCACATCCTTGTATCACATATACGTGTTGTGTATATATATACCTACACCTAGTCCTATATAGATATATATACACGTATATGCCACGTCGAGTTTCTATGTGTGCGTGTATGTGTATCTACCTAAAACCTACGAATCTCCTCCAAGAAATTCATCCTCTGGTAAGATCTTTCTAAATCAATCTAGTCCAACCTAAGGTCACTACTAGGGTCCTACTCACCAAGATTCTAAGGTCACGTCTGACTTCCTAATGACAATAAATACTATTCCTATTCTACGTTTGCGGGGGTGCTAAACGCCATCCACCCGATTTCCCCCGTAGATATACATCTACTCACCTGGTCCTTGTCTGCCGAAAACGATGTCGCTCTCCTCTTCTTCCTCGTCCGAAGTCCACGTGTGGGGTACCTATACGCAAACATATATAATATCGTAAACTGAATCACGGACAAAAACCAAAACGATACACGAAACGCGCATAGGTTAAAACCTATGACCCGCTCATGCAAAAGAACCAATATCGCTCGATATCGGCGTACAAACGCCGATTGATCGAGATAAACACCAATAAACAACTCGTAGTTTCAAAACTCAATACTTATAATATAAAACATGATTTAATTCATCGAAATCCTGAAATCGATCAAATCGTCCGATTTCGTAAAACCCGAAAACGCCAATTTACCGTTTTACTTCGAAACTTGATGTTTAAAAGAAATTAATGGTCGTAATACTCATTAAATAGCATAACTAGATTATATAAACCACCACTATATTTTTAACACCCTAATTTGTATTAGTTTGGAAATTCTAGTTTGCAAACTTGCCCGATTTCGATACTTTCAAGCAAAATTTCACAATATCACAAATAAATTTGATTTTGCATATATTAAAGTGTTGAACCACTCCATGAAACCTTAAGAATGAGTTAAAGCCCTAATTAGATTTTTAATACTACATTTTAAATTAATTTCTAAAACCTAGTTTACCGAAATAGCATATTTATCACATTATATTAACTAACAATTTGAAACTAATAATTAGATTAGGTATTTCATTCATTTAACATGTTAATATTCTCATTAAAACCATAACCTTAATTAGAATTTTAACACACCAATATATATAATTTATAAAAATCTAGTTAGCAAAATTGCTTAATTTAAACAATTTTGAATGCACAAATTATAATACATCAACCATGCTAGATTTTTCCCTTCTAAAAATGTTAAGCTACTTATTATAACCCCACTTAATTAATAAAAACCCTAACTTGATTTAAGAAACCCTATCTTGAATTTTAAACTTGCAAATAGAATTAATTAAGAAAATCTAAATATGCTAAATAAAAGCATTTAACAACAATTAATCATAAGAATAAAAATTATACCTTCAAAGCATGAGATCCAAACATGAAAATATGCTTCCAAAATAATGGTTTCCAACTCCAAATTCCATGCTAAATAGGTCAAAGGAAAATGGTAGAGGTTGAATGTTGATTTTTGAGGTTTATTTTTGGAATTTTTGATGAATTTTGATGATTTTTAATGCAAAAATGATGGGGGAAAAAATTTGGGGCTGCCCATGGAGGTGAGGCCGGCCATGAGGTGAGGAAAAGAGAGGAGAGTGAGAAAAGGTGAAGAAAAGTGTAGAAGGTTTCACAAAAATATCACACAATTAAGTCTTTTCATGAATTTAATAAAAAATTCTTTATTTTCCTAACTCCATTTAATCTAGAATGGTCTAGAACCATGGAAAATTTTGAAAATAAATTTTGCATGAAACACACTTGGTTCCAATATGTAATGGTTCACTTTTGCTAATTAAACCCATTCAAATTTGTAATTTAGACCAATTTAGTGTATAAATAAAGCTTATTTTAATATTTAAAATAATTAATTTAGGCAAAATATTTAATTAAACTAAAAATTTATAAGTGACTAAATAAACACCATTTACTAGTAACTACATAATTAAAATAGATATTTTTAAATTTATAATGAAAAATAATTACGGTTTAGTTTTACGAAAAATACGTTTTACTTTACCGAAAATCAGGAAATTCACTTAAAGAATTTTATTTATTTATTTATTTATTTTAAAACGTTACAATCCTCCCCCCCCCCCTTTAAGAAATTCGGTCCCCGAATTTAAATTAAAACTCCCCCAATCACTAAAACATTCAGCCAAAACACTCAAATCGTCGGGCCTCCGAAATCATCAATACATTACTAAAATCAACTCCATCAAGCATAACGCAATTATCGGAGTTAAGGTGAAAATAAAATATCAAAACCCAATACGAAAACCAACATAATATATCTCAAAACTATAACTTAGATATAGTACGCATCGTAGTAAAATCGGCTAAACATCTGGATAAAGAAGCATGCAAGAACCCCTTTTGAAAATCGCCGTATGATACACGTGTCACGGCATAAGTAGCGGACGTTTATTTTTTTTTAAAAATAGCTATATATATATATATATCTTTTATTTAACATACACGTCCCGTCTGGTTACCAAATCAAATAGTAATGATTATAAAAACATACTGCTCAAACTGAAATCAATCCCAATTACATCATAAAAATATCATGTGCGTCCGGTGCGCGCTGAAATCGAAACCAAATACAGATACCACGAATATGCACAAAACATAACTGAGCGCAACAGGTGTGCACCAAAAACATCTGTCAAGTGTAACGGGCGTGCACGGCTCTCATATCAGGTGCATCTAATCTGCACAAAACCCCGATTTAGTGCATCTGGTGTGTACAAAATCGCATCAAGTGCGCCAAGTGTGCGCAAGAATCTCAATCAGGTGCACATGGTGCACGGAAACATACACCGAATATCAAAATCGAAATCACAGTACGAAAATGCATGAAAACTAGGTCGAAGCATATGTCAAAATCATGTGTAACTCATATGCACGAAATCAAATCAAAATCTCAAAATGTATAAAACCAAATCGAGTGTACTGGGTATGTACAAAACAATATCAATACAACCGATATATGAAACACGCAGAGAATATAATGAATGTACACATAAGAAATACCAATTGTAGAACAAAATCCTCAAAATACCAAAATCCAACCAACGGAAATATGAAATTCAAATCACCAAAACACAATCGTAAACACTATCGTCAATGTGCGCCTCTTTCCTCTGATGTCGACTGCTTCGAACTCGTCTCTTCGTAGGTGTGCTGACTGCGCTACCAACGGCAATACTCATATCTAGAGTCTCCCACGTAATCTATCCCTTCACCTGATGTCCGGACTACATTAAACTTTTCGATCGATTCATCAAAATCCCATAATTCCCCGAGAGCTCAATACTCAAATACAGTTTAAAAATATCTAGTACATACCCCAGCATCGATGGTCCAGCCGTAGAAGGGCAAACCCAAGCCTCACTAATGGCACCGCGGAACTGCCGTAAACCCTAAGGTTCAAGGGCGTTCTCGTAGTCATTATGTCGAGTTAGGGTTTCATTCTTCTAGAGAGTCCATAGAAATACCTGCATGTTCTTCCGAATACCTTAAACTTGGGAAAATGGGTTTCTGACAATCGTTCAAATCCTTTAACTTCGTCTGGACGGTATGTGAATACCCTTCGTCCGCACGCTAAACAATGCTTCAATCCTCAAGAATAAACGATACCCCAATGGTTATCGCATTCGAGTCGCAGCTCCCATTGCCCGTGCGACCGTGATGACAGATACAACCATCCGATATCGACGAAGATAGATCAAAGGAACGAATGAAATGTAGTGCAAAGAAATGTACATCCTAAGGCTACTTAAGAAGAGTAGCGTATCGTAAGTATGCCGCGGATCATACCCACGGTACGTCACTCTACCTAAGTCGCCTACTCCATCAACCAAGGATCACCCTAGACATATACAAAGGTTAAACCTAGCGCTCTGATACCAACTTTGTCACGACCTGAAAGTACGGAACGTGACCGGCACTTAGATTACGAAGCGTCTAGAGGCACAACGTAATCTAAGTAAGCCGAAGCCTAGAAATATAAACCATAAAAAGAAGAAGCAGAGGAAAACATGTAGAAAAAAACAAGTTTAAAAGCAACATCAAATTTTCTCAAAAATTTGAGCAGAGTCTCCTTTGTAAAAACTGGCCCCAAACGGGTACAAACAAGAATAATATACAAACAATAACAAAGCATCCCCAAGCGGGAGCTAGCTCTACGCCAACAGACGGAAACAACCACACCAAGCACAATAATATACAACGCCAAAGGGCGAGGCTCAAAACTCAAAAGAAAACAAATCCACCAGATACCATAATAATACAAGCGCGACTCTAAGGTCGAAATAAATAACTGGTCCAGTAAACTTATCAAGTAATACAAGTATGGTTGATAGAGCTTACTAGATACAAATGAAATAATAAAAGTACAACGGCGGTTCAGATACAAGTGAACCAACCTACTTTGTAAATCACCCTGAATGAAAAGATGTGCCAGCAAGCTGCCAGGGAAACCTTTACATCGAACCTGTAATAAAATTTGGCACAACGGGGTTGAGTTGCCAACACGTGAGTAGAAGATATCTGCAAAAAGAAATCGAATGCACGACGCTATCCTAGGTCATAATAAAATACTAATATATTACTAATCATCTAGTAGTGCAGGGTAATAAACTACGTGTAAGTGCAAAAACTCCGTGCTCGTGTCAGTACCTCAAGAGTAATATGTCATGTGAATGAGTATGCATGCACCATGAATGTAAAATAACCAATCCTGAAATCTGGATCTATCTGTATAAGAAATCTTTAGTTTTTATCATGGTAAAATTTGTATAGAAATCTGAAATATCAACGATGAAATCCATGGAAATCCGTGTCAAGCATCGATACAAAACATGTAAATCTCAAGTCTCAATACCTCATAGTCTCAATATCTCGGGCTCCGTCAATCCGGATCGGCCCATATCATCAAATCTCACGACAACGGTCGGTATCCTCCGGATATCCGCCGCGCCAGACATCACCGGTAGGCAGTCCTCCCCTGCCAGGCTCATCGTCTACAACTCGATCTTCTTGCCCCGGGGTACCATACCGGGCCCACCATGTACCCGAGACGGTTCATCCACTCCTCGAATCGGGTCTCGAAATCCAACAGAAAACATGAAATCTCATGGTAGACGACACATACATCACGAGAAAACCGTAACTTATATTTTGAAAGAGAGGAGGAGAGAGAGAAGTTTATATATATATATTCTTGCAGTTTTCCCCAAAAATCCAGAAATCTCAAAGAAATCCAAAATCCTAAAATCATGAGTAAGTATATGATAAGTGTCGGCATATGACCCACAATACTGCATGATAACATGAAAATATGAATGCATGAAATGTCAAAGTAATAAATGCAATGTCTAGACTAAAATCTGTGAGTAATCACAATATTATATTGATCTAGCCTCTAGCTGATTCTATTAATAAAAGATAATATGTTCTAAAGTGTACGTGACATAGCAATTACCGATGATGATGTGTGTGAGCCGGCAATAAGTGTGCGTGGAATATGCGCATCATCGGTAATGGTGCTGGTGTCCTAACAGGCAGAGTTTCATACTGATTATAGAAACATATGGATGAACATGCAACATGATGATTACGGCCTGAATGTAAAGACGGATGTGTATTAACCACTCATTTGTAATATACAAGTATAACTACAACTATATGACTCGAGCCTAAACTAGTGTCTATCTAACCCGCTAAGGAACTAAACCTAAGAAATTAGCCGATAAGAAATAAGAATCCACCTAAGATCTGAGTCCATATCTCTAATAGTCGGCGATCCAGCCTCAATAGCGTCACGTACGTAGTACGGCTTCTCGAATGAAGAGTGCGGATCAATCATCACATCTATATCTCGTACGGTAAAATCCATCGCACGGCATCCCAATATCGGGGTACGGGTCAAGTATCACCTACGTACATCATCATTCGTATAATATCATCATCAAATAATGTCAGGATCAATGGTACTGTACTGTAATCGTATGCATCCCAATATCATCAATCATATCTCATGTCTGCATAAATATACATTGTCAATTGGTCCTCAGAAATATCATGTCACATATATCATATCTTGATCAAGTCACATATATCAAGTTGTGATTAAGTCACATATTTGTATATATCATATCGTAATCAAGTTACACATATCTCATATCGTAATCAAGTCACAGTTTACAGTCCAGGTTCTATTCTAGAGTCTCATGTACCTCAAAATCATCACCACCTATTATTGTCTATGTATACGTATCCATTATCTCATTTTCTAATGATCCGCTAACATCATAACACGACTGTATAGCCAAGAATCACGGCATCAAGCCCAGATATATTGTTTCATCCCCACGTATCATATCACATCCTTGTATCACATATACGTGTTGTGTATATATATACCTACACCTAGTCCTATATAGATATACATACACGTATACGCCACGTCGAGTTTCTATGTGTGCATGTATGTGTATCTACCTAAAACCTACGAATCTCCTCCAAGAAATTCATCCTCTGGTAAGGTCTTTCTAAATCAATTTAGTCCAACCTAAGGTCACTATTAGGGTCCTACTCACCAAGATTCTAAGGTCACATCTGACTTCCTAATGGCAATAAGTACTATTCCTATTCTACGTTTGTGGGGGTGCTAAACGCCATCCACCCGATTTTCCCCGTAGATTTACATCTATTCACCTAGTCCTTGTCTGCCGAAAACGATGTCGCTCTCCTCTTATTCCTCGTCCGAAGTCCACGTGTGGGGTAACTATACGCAAACATATATAATATCGTAAACTGAATCACGGACAAAAACCAAAACGATGCACTAAACGCGCATAGGTTAAAACCTATGACCCGCTCATGCAAAAGAACCAATATCGCTCGATATCGGCATACAAACGCCGATTGATCGAGATAAACATCAATAAACAACTCGTAGTTTCAAAACTCAATACTTATAATATAAAACATGATTTAATTCATCGAAATCCTGAAATCGATCAAATAGTCCGATTTCGTAAAATCCGAAAACGCCAATTTACCGTTTTACTTCAAAACTTGATGTTTAAAAGAAACTAATGGTCGTAATACTCATTAAATAGCATAACTAGATTATATAAACCACAACTATATTTTTAACACCCTAATTTGTATTAGTTTGGAAATTCTAGTTTGCAAATTTGCCTGCTTTCGATACTTTCAAGCAAAATTTCACAATATCACAACTAAACTTGATTTTGCATATATTAAAGTGTTAAACCACTCTATGAAACCTTAAGAATGAGCTAAAGCCCTAATTAGATTTTTAATACTACATTTTAAATTAATTTCTAAAACCTAGTTTACCGAAATAGCATATTTATCATATTATATTAACTAACAATTTGAAACTAATAATTAGATTAGGTCTTTCATTCATTTAACATGTTAATATTCTCATTAAAACCACAATATAATGATAAAAACCTTAATTAGAATTTTAACACACCAATATATATAATTTATAAAAATCTAGTTAGCAAAATTGCTTAATTTAAACAATTTTGGATGCACAAATTATAATACATCAACCATGCTAGATTTTTCCCTTCTAAAAATGTTAAGCTACTTATTATAACCCCACTTAATTAATAAAAACCCTAACTTGATTTTAGAAACCCTATCTTGAATTTTAAACTTGCAAATAGAATTAATTAAGAAAATCTAAATATGCTAAATAAAAGCATTTAACAACAATTAATCATAAGAATAAAAATTATACCTTCAAAGCATGAGATCCAAACATGAAAATATGCTTCCAAAATAATGGTTTCCAACTCCAAATTCCATGCTAAATAGGTCAAAGGAGAATGGTAGAGGTTGAATGTTGATTTTTGAGGTTTATTTTTGGAATTTTTGATGAATTTTGATGATTTTTAATGAAAAAATGATGGGGGAAAAATTTTGGGGCTGCCCATGGAGGTGAGGCCGGCCATGAGGTGAGGAAAAGAGAGGAGAGTGAGAAAAGGTGAAGAAAAGTGTAGAAGGTTTCACAAAAATATCACACAATTAAGTCTTTTCATGAATTTAATAAAAAAATCTTTATTTTCCTAACTCCATTTAACCTAGAATGGTCTAGAACCATGGAAGATTTTGAAAATAAATTTTTCATGAAAAACACTTGGTTCCAATATGTAATGGTTCATTTTTGCTAATTAAACCCATTCAAATTTGTAATTTAGACCAATTTATTGTATAAATAAAGCTTATGTTAATAATTAAAATAAGTAATTTAGGTAAAATATTTAATTAAACTAAAAATTTATAAGTGACTAAATAAACACCATTTACTAGTAATTACATAATTAAAATAGATATTTTTAAATTTATAATGAAAAATAATTACGGTTTAGTTTTACGAAAAATACGTTTTAGTTTACCGAAAATCAGGAAATTCACTTAAAGAATTTTATTTATTTATTTATTTTAAAACGTTACAGGTTTTCTCGTGATGTATGTGTCATCCACCATGAGATTTCATGTTTTCTGTTGGATTTCGATACCTGATTCGAGGAGTGGATGAACCGTCTCGGGTACATGGTGGGCCCGGTACGGTACCCCGGGGCAAGAAGATCGAGTTGTAGACGATGAGCCTGGTAGGGGAGGACTACCTACAAGTGATGTCTGGCGCGGCGGATATCCGGAGGATCCCGACCGTTGTCGTGAGATTTGATGATATGGGCCGATCCGGACTGACGGAGCCCGAGATATTGAGACTATGAGATATTGAGACTATGAGGTATTGAGACTTGAGATTTACATGTTTTGTGTCGATGCTTGACACGGATTTTCATGGATTTCATCGATGATATTTCAGATTTCTATACAAACTTTACTAGGATAAATGTTAATGATTTCTTATACAGAAATATCCAGATTTCAGGATTGATTGTTTTGCATTCATGGTGCATGCATACTCATTCACAGGACATTACTAATTGAGGCACTGACACGAGCATGGAGCTTTTGCACTACACGTAGTTTATTACCCTGCCATTACTAGATGACTAGTAATATATTGGTATATTATTATGACCTAGGATAGCGTCGTGCATTCGATTTTTTTCGCAGATGTCTTCTACTCACGAGCTGGCAACTCACCCCCGTTGTGCCAAATTTTATTACAGGTTCGATGTACAGGTTTCCTTGGCAGCTTGCTGGCACATCATTTCATTCATGGTGATTTGCACGGTAGGTTGGTTCACTTGTATGTGGATCGCCGTTGTACTTTTAATTATTTCATTTGTATCTAGTAAGATCCATCAACCAAACTTGTATTACTTGATAAGTTAAAGGACCAGTTATTTATTTAGACCGTAGAGTTGCGCATGTATTATTATGATATTTGGTGGATTTGTTTTCTTTTGAGTTTTGAGCCTCGCCCTTTGGCGTTGTATACTTTTGTGCATTGGTGTGGTTGTTTCCGCCAGTTGGCGTAGAGCTAGCTCCCGCTTGGGGATGCCTTTTTATTATTTCATATGTATTATACTTGTTTGTACCCGTTTGGGGCCAGTTTTTACAAAGGAGACTCTGCCGAAATTTTTGAGAAAATTGGATGTTGCTTTTAAACTTGTTTTCTACATGTTTTCCTTTACTTCTTCTTCTTTTTATGGTTTAGATTTCTGGGCTTCGGCTTACTTAGATTACGTTGCGTCTATAAACGCTTCGTAATCTAAGTGCCGGTCACGTTCCGTATTTTCGGGTCGTGACAAAGTTGGTATCAGAGCGCTAGGTTTAACCTTGTATAAGTCTAGGGTGACCTTTGGTTGATGGAGTAGGTGACTTAGATAGAGTGACGTACTGTGGGTATGATCCGTGGCATACTTACGATACGCTACTCTGCTTAAGAAGCCTTAGGATGTATATTTCTTTGCACCGTATTCTATTCGTTCCTTTGATCTATCTTCGTCGATATCGGATGGTGGTTTCTGTTACCACGGTCGCACGGGCAGAGGGAGCCGCGACTCGAATGCGATAACCATTGGGGTATCGTTTATTCTTGAGGATTGAAGCATTGTTTAGCGTGCGGACGAAAGGTATTCACATGCCGTCCAGACGAAGTTAAAGGATTCAAACGATTGTCAGAAACCCATTTTCCCAAGTTTAAGGTATTCGGAAGAATATGCAGGTATTTCTATGGACCCTCTAGAAGAATGAAACCCTAACTCGACATAATGACCACGAGAACGCCCTTGAACCTTAGGGTTTACGGCAGTTCCGCGGTGCCATTAGTGAGGCTTGGGTTTGCCTTTCTACGGCTGGTCCGCAGATACTGGGGTATGTACTGGATATTTTTTAACTGTACTTGAGTGTTGAGCTCTCGGGGAATTATGGGATTTTGATGAATCGATCAAAAAGTTTAATGTAGTCCGGATATCAGGTGAAGGGATAGATTATGTGGGAGACTCTAGATATGAGTATTGCCATTGGTAGCGCAGTCAGCACACCTATGAGGAGACGAGTTCGAAGCAGTCGATATCAGAGGAAAGAGGCGCACATTGACGATAGTGTTTACGATTGGTGATTTGAATTTCATATTTCTGTTGTTGGATTTTGGTATTTTGAGAATTTTGTTCTACGATTGGTATTTCTTATGTGCACATTCATTATATTCTATGTGTGTTTCACATGTCGGTTGTATTGATGTTGTTTTGTATATACCCAGTGCACTCGATTTGATTTTGTACATTTTGAGATATTGATTTGATTTCGTACATATGGGTTGCATATGATTTTGACGTATGCTTCGACTTAGTTTTCATGAATTCTCATACTGTGATTTTGATTTTGATATTTCGGTGTATGTTTTCGTGCACCATGTGCACCTGATTGAGATTCTTGCGCACATTCGGTGCACCTGATGCGATTTGTGCACACCAGATGCACTAAATCGGGGTTTTGTGCAGATTAGATGCACCTGATATTAGTGTCGTGCACGCCCGTTGCACTTGACAGATGTTTTTGGTGCACACCTGTTGCAATTAGTTTTGTTTTTGTGTGTATTCGTGGCATCTGTATTTGGTTTCGATTTCAGTGCGCACCGGACGCACATGATATTTTCATGATGTGATTGGGATTGATTTCAGTTTGAGCAGTATATTTTTATAATCATTACTATTTGATTTGGTAACCAGGCGGGACGTGTATGTTAAATAAAAGATATATATATATATATATATAGCTAAAAAAAATTTAAAAATAAACGTCCGCTACTTATGCCATGACACGCGTATCGCACGGCGATTTTAAAAAGGGGTTTTTGCATACTTGTTTATTCAGATGTTTGGACGATTTTACTACGATTCGCACTATATATAAGTTATAGTTTTGAGGTATGTTATGTTGGTTTTCGTGTTGGGCTTTGATATTTTAGTTTCACCATAACTCCGATGATTGCGTTATGCTTGACGGGGTTGATTTTTAGTTATGTATTGATGATTTCGGAGCCCCGACGATTTGAGTATTTTGGCTGAATGTTTTAGTAATTGGGGGGGTTTTAATTTAAATTCGGTGACCGAATTTCTTAAAGGGGGGAAGATTGTAACGTCTTAAAAATAAATAAATAAATAATTAAATAAATAAAATTCTTTAAGTGAATTTTCTGATTTTCGGTAAAGTAAAACGTATTTTTCGTAAAACTAAACCGTAATTATTTTTCATTATAAATTTAAAAATCCCTATTTGAATTATGTAATTACTAGTAAATTATGTTTATTTAGTCACTTATAAATTTTTAGTTTAATTAAATATCTTTCCTAAATTAATTATTTTAAATATTAACATAAGCTTTATTTATACACTAAATTAGTGAAAATTACAACTTTGAAATGGGTTAATTTTATAAAATGAGCCATGCCATATTAGAATCAAGTGTTTTTATGTAAAATTCTTTCTCAAATATTTTCATAGTTCTATATTTTTCTAGGATCAATTTTTTGAAGAAGAAAATTATTAAATAAAAAATTTAATGAAAAGACATAAAGGATGTGTTGTTTTGGGAGAAGTTTCTACATCATTCTTCACTCTTTTCTTTCTCTCCCCCTCCTCCATGTAGTGGCCGGCCTCACCATGGTAGCCCCCTTCCCATTTCTCCACTTGATTTTGTTTCAAAAATCCTCCAAATTTCATCAAAAAAATTCAATAAAAAACCTACAAATTCCTAATTAATTCCTACCCTCTATTCTTTGCTCATTTTTACATGGATTTTAGAGTTGGAAACCATTCTTTTTGGAGGCAAATTTTCATGGTTGGATCTCACATGTGGAGGTATAAATTTTATTCTTATGATTTATTGTTATTAAATGTTTCAATCTAGCATATTTAGATTTAATTAACTAATTCTATTTACAAATTTCAAAATTCAAGTTAGTTTATAAAATCAAGTTATGAATTTTATTAATTAAGTAGGGTTATAATAACTAGTTTAACATTTTTAGAAATGGAAAATCATGCATGGTTGATGTATTGTAATTTGTTTATTCAAATTGTTTAAACTAAGAAATTTTGCAAAATAGATTTTTGTATATTATATATATTGGTGAGATAAATTTCTAACTAATATTTGTAACACTAGATTGTGGTTTTAATAAGGATATTAACTTGTTAGTGGAATGGAAAACCTAGTTTGATTACTAGTTTCTGTTAGTTATATGTATGCCCTAGAGGCCATTACTATACATAGGATGTATATTGTAGTGGATGCTGGGACATATATAGGGAGGACTTTCTTGCTCGACATGATAGTATGCTATCTGGTTGCTCTTTACCTTAACGTGTACACTGATTGTCTCCCTGTTACATGTTGGTAAAGCCCTTAGGATCTGTACTTGACTACCTGGACTATGATGCGGATCATACTAGTGGGGACATGGTAGTCCATAAGTACATCCTTCAAAGTCCCTAGTCGTGGGTGTATCGAGACGGGGCATCGATATACCAGAGTAGACTAGCGTATACCTTCTCGACCCATACAGATGGGCGATGGATGATCCCCATATCCATCGGTGTTTGACATCAGAGATGATATACGGGTGCTCAGTAGAGACTGGGTACACTGGATGGACTCGCCGAGAACTCCCAGATGGTATTATACCTCACGTCAGATGGCAGTTCTCTGGTGACACTGGTACAGAGTAGTCTGTTGACCCGAGATCGTCATAGAGTCTTGTGTGGTTCCCACTGTGCTTTGATTTCCATCTTACCACGTCCAAGAGGGCGTGCAAAACGGTGGTTTTTGGGTACAGTCCCGAGTCACATGGAGGCAATGAGCGATAGGAGGGGATTCGTCTCTCCCGGTATAGGGAGTTGATGTTGCGCTGTGTTCGATTGGCTATAACAGGAAATCTCTGGCCAGGGTTGCTGAGATTTACTGGTAAGTGTTACCAGTAGTTTCTCGAAGTGTTATAGACCTCATATCGACACGACTTATCGAGCTATTGGGGTCTGACGTTTACCACCCCTAGGCGAGATATGCGACATATCAGACGATCAGACCGGACTGTACGGTAGTGTTACTGATTGGATTCACTGGAGTGTGAGCGGGCTTGCTCGTCGATCTTCAGATCGCTCAATACCCGGGTGGCCGTTACGTTTAGCAGACCGCTTGCGGCTTGTGGGTGTTTGATATGATCATCACCTGCTGCCGGCGTATTGACGAGTCTTTAGAGTCCTACACAGAGGTTTCCTGGCTCAAGCGAAACGAAATAGGAGCGCATATGAGATATGTGCGGGACCGAGAATAATGCGTGTATGTGATACCGTATTCTATTCTCGCGATGAATGTATCGAATGGTTGTATGCGATATAACCTAGTTATCGAATCAAGTATTGATTCGATAAGCCGATACATTGAATACTAGTCAGTTGTGTGCGACATGACCGGATCATTGAATCAAGTGTTGATTTAGTGATTTAATGCATAATTATATATTTGATATATTACTTTGCACTAACTAGTATTGGTTCACTTTAAACGGATTTTCTCACTTGGTTTGTGCACATTGTATATGTGATATACTTTTGTACACTTGTATGTATCATGTTTGATGATGCATGATAACTTGTGTTTTGTGTGAAGTTTAAACCATGGTTATGTAATGGTTAGGGTTTTCATTTTCATATCTATTTATTTATTTGTTTATTCATTTTGGAAAATGATAAGCATAATGCAAAATGGTGGCTTTGTTTGGAAGCTTGTTGAAGCTTCATGAAGACTTTGACCATTTTGTATTTTAGCTTAACCCTAACCATTGCATTGAACCATAATTAGTTCTCTACACTTAACTATGGTCATGTTATGATAAGAATTGATTTATTCTTTTCCTTTTAATTAACTTATCATATCATTTCTTCTTCTTCTTCCTTGAACTCAAGAAGAAAACCTTGAGGTCATCAATGGTGATTGATGATAAAGAGTGAGAAATCCAATTCTAAATTGAACCCACTTCCTATTTCTTCATTCTCTACCTCTTGCCAAGTAGTAGAGTGTGTTTTCTTCACAAGTTTCTTGACTTGGTGAAGTCGGAGCTTGATTTAGCGATGCCTCGACGTAGATCATCTTCGGCATGGACATCGATGACCTTGCCCGTCCATTCTCCGATGAAGCCGACGCTAGAGCCCGGGACTTGTTATGGACAGCGAGGAGACTTCATTGCGGAGCTATGGAGGTGGAGAACCGGATCTACAAAGGTTGTATTTCCGTATCTCTTAGTTAAGTGTTAACTAGTTTAGCTTTTTCGCCTAGTTTTCTAGCCAACGATCCGTAGTCGGGTCTCTCGGCACCTAGAATTTTTGAAAATGGCATGTTCTATGCCTTGTGAGACCTCATTAGGATGCCTAGGAACCCTACAGTGGTATCAGAGCCTAGCTAGAGCCTTAGGCGAAGTCCAGACGGAATTTGAAGTCCGATCGAACCGAAAACACGAACCCAAAATAGCTCTCTGGACTTTTTCCAAATTCTGGGATTTTTCGAAATTAAAAATATGTAGAAATATCAGCAGGAATATCTAAGGGTTACTGTAAAATTCGTACGCCTAATTCCATCATTGCGCCGCGGATCCGCGGCACTAGCATGGCTCGTGCGGCGGTTCCGCGGCAGTATTGTCTTATGTGGCGTAGAATTTTCCACAGTAATTCATTGTTTCTGGTTCTGAGTTCTCTGGGTATTTTTAAAATTTATTCAAGAGTTGAATTTTCTGGAGTTGTTTTGGGGATTCGGTGTTTCGATCGGAGTATCAAATTTTGTCTGTGTGGCTTTCCGGATAAATTTTAGAATATGTTAAAAAGTTCGACCGGATATAAATACCCAATTTTTCCCCTGCCGGGAAATTTCCAAGTGTTGGATTTTTCCGTAGTTTGACAACGTTCTAAGTAGTGCAAGTAACGCGATGGACCCTCTAGAAGACAACAAACCTTAACTCGATTATGTGACCGTCTTGAACTGCCCTTTGAACCTTCGGGTTTGGGGGAGTACGGCGTGCCACATGTGAGGCGTTGGCTTGACCCTTCTACGGCTGGACCGTTGGTACTGAGGCACGAACGGAATGTTGTTAGACTTATTTCATGTGTTGAGCTGTATCGGGAAAACTTGGGTGTTCGATTGTTCGATCGAAAAGTTTAACATTTTCTGTTTATCTGGAATGAGATACAATAATTGGAATTCACAAGAAGTTATGAGATAACTGAATGAATGTTATAAACATGGCAGTTTAATCTCACTTGATCGGTTGCCACGGATTTTTGATGTGATCAAAAGTCCGTCGCAATCACGTAGCGTACGCGGATACTCGCCGGGTAAACTTAATAGACAGCCTCACTTCATTGCCCCGACCAAGTGACTGTAGGAGAACCCCGTCGCCGAAAGCATCCGTTCGGGTGCTCGCGGTAACGGTGTTCCGCCTTGGTGCACTTCGTCGACGGCGTCGGGGGTGCAGCCGCCTACTAAAGTTTGCGACGAGCATTCGATCAGGATGTCGGGAATCTTGTTGAATTGCCCGACTTGATATTGAAAAGAGTTTTCGATTATGAGACTAAAATGCGGGGTTTATAACTGTTAGGCATGCGATGTCTAAGGTATTCATTTGATTAGGCATGCGATGTCTATGCAGATTGCGGATTCCAACTGTTGTAGTTTTACACTTTCTTTTCTGTGACCGTAAGTGTAATATGTGATATCGCCGGTTTCGTTGCTATATGTCAACGACAATTGGGATGCACATATTTACTTACGTTGATGACACGTGATGTTATGTGTTGCTGGATATGTTATATTGGATCGTCGTGTTTGAATAGCGGGGGGTTTTTATGTGAGATGAGTGTTTTTCATTTTCATTCATGTAAAAAACTTGTATGTAATATTCTTTTATTTGGGGCGCTTCCAGGTTGCGGAAGTTGTCACCGTTTGTATATTATTTAATTTTCCGCACTAGGATAGACCCAAGGAGGGGAGCACAAGTAACCGGGTTCTGGTGTCCAGTGGGAGACCAACTCGAGGAGTCGAGTCCGGGTCTCCTAACTCCAGAATTGGTAGGGTTGCTTGCCGCTCTCGTAGGGGTCTAGGGGTGTGGGTTTGGCTATTCATCACGACCGTGGAATCCGTGTTTTATACTGGCTCGTATTGAAAACACGGACATCCTAGTATATCCAATATTTCATATGTTTCTTCTGTTGCGATATCTGTGATGTGATCATGTGATGTTCTGTGATAGATACAGTATATAGTATATATGATATATTATATAGACGTTACTTATGTTTTACACCCGAGCTAGCCCTGCCCCGCTCTGTCGTTAGTTACCTAACCTAACGGTGCACGAGGGGACATCGAGGCGAATGCGGATGGCATAAGTGTACGTCGTATTTATCTGTGATGTTTAGGTACTTAAATGATGGGACTTCATTAATGTGATTAATGAAATAAAAAAAAAGAAACCTAAGATGTTGTAGAATCGAATTTCAAAATAAAACAGGTAGCTACAGTTCTTGCTTTGCACAGAGGTATATGTGATATATCCTGCACCTTATTCGATGAGGAAAGGACCGAGATCCCTTCACCGGGAGTGACTCCTTTAGCAATAACTGGCAGATGCTACACACTCGGTTTGTCTTTTGATTGCTTTTAAGTGTTTTTGCTTTGCACAGTGATATATATGATATATCCCGCACCTCATTCGACGAGGAAAGGACCGACGATCCCTTCACCGGGAGTGACTCCTTTAGCAAAACTAGAAAAGCCTCAAAAACACTCCATTTTAAAAACCATTTGATTCTACAACGATATCAAGTTCATTACGCAATAGGTTTTCAGAAAAACCTGTCGTAGCCCTCCGTCATTTCAGATAAGTTGCATATAGTATTCGTGCTGCATTTGTTGGCTTTCGTCAAGGTGCAGTGTGCGGTAGCTATATGCTGCTTATCTGCTAGCATACGATGCGATTGGATTAGGGTAGTCGTGCGGCTTTGTTGGCTTTCGTCAAGGGTCGTGCGGGTGGGTTTAATTCGATCAAGAAATGTACGGGTTGAACTTGACTAGCGGGCTATGGTTTGTTGGCTTTCGTCAAGGTCATAGCACGTTAGGGGCAAAATATTATCGGGAATTTCAAGTGTTGAAATTTGCAATGAGATTGCATACCTTCTATGAGATAGTTGGATCCCGATACCCGCTGCGAGTAAGAGTTACTCCTGGGAGAGTATTATACATTACAATTAGCCGATCAAGTAGGTGTCTAGAAAGGTGTTAACGAGGTTACGCCTCTGGGAAAACGAGGTTTACATTAATTAGGTTCGTACGAAAGCACGGGGGACCTCCCTCAAAGTACCGACACTGACCTGGCTGAAAGATTGGAGAACTTGTAGTGTGTAATTAATCCCGGCTAGTCTTTCCTTTTAGGGTTTGAAGGAAGATTTGATAAAAAGCAGTGGGAGCCATCCTGATTAGATAAAATAATAACCAATCTATTCTTGACAGAGCGCACGCTGAGTGTTTTCTTCTCTCTCTCTCCAGGTAGCGACCATATCACGCCTTAATCAAGATAATAATACGGATTTTTGACCGAACCCGCTTGTTATACTGAGCTGGGGAACGTTGGTCCCGCTCCAACTTATAATTGTTATAAGACAGAGCAGGAAATTGAGGAATACCAGATTTCCCGTGCCGTCCAAACGAAGAGAGTGCATGCTGATGCATCATCTTCGGGTGTGTTCATTATACAGAGAACTGATTCTCAGTAACCTTTACGTCCTGGGTATGTGATACCAGATCAGGATCCCAGATATGTAATCTGTTACATAGGGCTACAGAAAGGTAGAGAACTGAGAACGGGTGATAAGTTTCATGAGGCAGAAAACGGGGCAAGAGTTGCAGCCAAGTCTGTTGGTCACTGTCACCCTGTATTACCAATACATTGGTTCTGAACGAATGTTATTAGATACCGAACCTGATATACAAAATCATATCAGTCTCTTTATTAGTAAAGAAATGATAAAATTTTGTATTGTTGGATAATGTTTTGAACATTTCCTATATCAAAAGTTGATCGGTTCAGGCACGTTATCTAAAAGCGTTGATGTTCTAAATCAAACTACAGTTCTTTAGTATACGGAACACACACAAGAGGAAGAGTTCAGAAATGAACGGATCCTTCTTGAGGCATTGTAGACTAGGTCATATCAATGCGACCCGACTGGATGAAGTTACATTTAGATGCATATTTAAATAAGTTTGAATTTACATCTTATGAAACTTGCCAGTCATGTCACAGAGATAAAATGACCATAGCCCTGTTTAATGGAAACAGAGAAAGAGTTAGTAAACTCTTGGGATGATACATGTTGATGTATGTAAGGTCCCCTGTCTACATATGCCAGGACTGGTTCTTTGTACTTCGTTACATTCTCTGATAATCTCTCAAGGTTCAGACATATGTTCTTGTTGAAACACAAGTCCGAACCTTTTGAGATATTCACAGAATATGATTTAGAAATAGAGAACTAAAATACGGGTATAAGTATTATGTCCTGTGATGAGATCAGGGAGGAGAATACTTAAGCACGGAATTCCTGGACTATTCTAAAGGAGAATGAGATTCTCTCTCAGCATTACTCCTCCGTATACACCATAGCACGATGGTATATCGGGGCGGAGCAGATACACCCTATTTGATATGGTGTGCTCTATGATGAGTACTGCTGAGTTACCTTTTTCCTTTTGGGAGTTATGCACTTATGAAGTTGCATACCAATTGAATAGGGTTCCAATCAAATCAGTTGCCTACCATTTCATATGTGATATGGAAAGGGAAGAGCCCATGTCTTAAGCTAGTTAAGATTTGGGGTTGACCGGCCTATGTCTAAAAGCAAAATCCGGACAAGCTCGAGGCAAGGTCAGTTATGTAGAACTGGAAATGTTCCAGCTATACAAACTGCAGCAGATGATTTGGTAGAACCAAAGGATTCAGTAGATTCCAACGAACCTCAGCCTCTCCGCCGATCTAGTAGGGTTCCTCACCCACCTGAGAGCTACTTCGGTTTCTCGATGACAGTGGGAGCGAGGATTGCATCATGAGATGATGACCCAACTAGTTTCGAACTGGCCATCAGGAGTGGGACTCTGTAAGAATGGCTGGATGCTTAGTCATCTGAGATGGAATCCTTATACACCAACAAAGTATGGACTTTGGTTGCTATATCTGAAGGGTTAAATCCCCATCAGGAGCAAGTATATCTTGAGAAGATTACTTGGTGTATATGGAAAGGTTAAGACTTTCAAAGCTAGACTTGTTAAAGGTTTGCATCATTGACCAGGTATGGATCATGACGAAACCTTTTCTAAGGAGCTATGCTTAAGTCCATCCAGATCCTATTTGCCACGGCTGCATACCATGACTACGATATCTGGCGGTTGGGTGCCATGACTGCTTTTCTAAATGATGTTTTGGAAGAGAGCGTCTATAAGTACAAAGCCAGAGGGCTTCGTAGACAGTGGGAGCAGCGGAAACGTGTGCAAGATGCTTTATAGGATAAAGCAGGCATCGCGGAGTTGGAACATCTGTTTTGATGATATAGTCAAAGAGTTTGACATCATCAAAATGGTAGATGAACCTTGTATAAATAAAAAGGTAGTAGGGAGTATGGTGATGATCCTCGTAGAGTACGTGGATGACATACTCTTGATAGGGAAGGAGTTTCCTATGCTACGCTCGGTCAATCTCCGCTTATCACAATGATTCTCCACATAGGATCAAAATGATACCTACTAAATCCTGGATTTTGGATCTATGAGATAGATCTAAATAGATGTTAGGATACTCACTAGTTGTAGTGAGATGGTATCAGTTGATCCTGGGGAAAATCACTGGAAGTGTTCCAGGGTGATAAAGACGACTGAGTGTCAGTCACAGGCATTGTCTTTACCCTCAGTAAAGGGACGGTATGTTGGAAGAGTTCCAAGCTAGATACCGTGACATACTAGACGATAAAGGCAGGATACATCGCTACTTAAGATGCTACCAAAGAGGCTGTTTGGGTGTATATTGGTTCATGAGATGAACTACGTTCCTACCATTGTGAGACAATGGAGTTGTGGCTTATGCCAAGGAACACCCGTCCCATCAGTGACCCAGGCTTATTCTGAGGCCGCATCACCTGATCATGGAGATAGTTGATCTCCAGGATGATCGAGGTAAGGAGAGTAGATTCTGAAGACAACACAGCGGATCCACTCACAAAGGCCTGTTCCCAAAGAGAGATTTTTTTATGGGATGGTTGAGTATGAGATACTACAACCACTGCTACAGATGGCCCTAGTGCAAGTGGGAGATTGTTAGTTATATGTATGCCCTAGAGGCCATTACTATACATAGGATGTATATTGTAGTGGATGCTGGGACATATATAGGGAGGACTTTCTTGCTCGACATGATAGTATGCTATTTGGTTGCTCTTTACCTTAACGTGTACACTGATTGTCTCCCTGTTACATGTTGGTAAAGCCCTTAGGATCTGTACTTGACTACCTGGACTATGATGCGGATCATACTAGTGGGGACATGGTAGTCCATAAGTACATCCTTCAAAGTCCCTAGTCGTGGGTGTATCGAGACGGGGCATCGATATACCAGAGTAGACTAGCGTATACCTTCTCGACCCATACAGATGGGCGATGGATGATCCCATATCCATCGGTGTTTGACATCAGAGATGATATACGGGTGCTCAGTAGAGACTGGGTACACTGGACGGACTCGCCGAGAACTCCTAGATGGTATTATACCTCACGTCAGATGGCAGTTCTCTGGTGACACTGGTACAGTTTGGTCTGTTGACCCGAGATCGTCATAGAGTCTTGTGTGGTTCCCACTGTGCTTTGATTTCCATCTTACCACGTCCAAGAGGGCGTGCAAAACGGTGGTTTTTGGGTACAGTCCCGAGTCACATGGAGGCAATGAGCGATAGGAGGGGATTCGTCTCTCCCGGTATAGGGAGTTGATGTTGCGCTGTGTTCGATTGGCTATAACAGGAAATCCCTGGCCAGGGTTGCTGAGATTTACTGGTAAGTGTTACCAGTATTTTCTCGAAGTGTTATAGACCTTATATCGACACGACTTATCGAGCTATTGGGGTCTGACGTTTACTACCCCTAGGCGAGATATGCGACATATCAGACGATCAGACCGGACTGTACGGTAGTGTTACTGGTTGGATTCACTGGAGTGTGAGCGGGCTTGCTCGTCGATCTTCAGATCGCTCAATACCCGGGTGGCCGTTACGTTTAGCAGACCGCTTGCGGCTTGTGGGTGTTTGATATGATCATCACCTGCTGCCGGCGTATTGACGAGTCTTTAGAGTCCTACACAGAGGTTTCCTGGCTCAAGCGAAACGAAATAGGAGCGCATATGAGATATGTGCGGGACCGAGAATAATGCGTGTATGTGATACCGTATTCTATTCTCGCGATGAATGTATCGAATGGTTGTATGCGATATAACCTAGTTATCGAATCAAGTATTGATTCGATAAGCCGATACATTGAATACTAGTCAGTTGTGTGCGACATGACCGGATCATTGAATCAAGTGTTGATTTAGTGATTTAATGCATAATTATATATTTGATATATTACTTTGCACTAACTAGTATTGGTTCACTTTAAACGGATTTTCTCACTTGGTTTGTGCACATTGTATATGTGATATACTTTTGTACACTTGTATGTATCATGTTTGATGATGCATGATAACTTGTGTTTTGTGTGAAGCTTAAACCATGGTTATGTAATGGTTAGGGTTTTCATTTTCATATCTATTTATTTATTTGTTTATTCATTTTGGAAAATGATAAGCATAATGCAAAATGGTGGCTTTGTTTGGAAGCTTGTTGAAGCTTCATGAAGACTTTGACCATTTTGTATTTTAGCTTAACCCTAACCATTGCATTGAACCATGATTAGTTCTCTACACTTAACTATTGTCATGTTATGATAAGGATTGATTTATTCTTTTCCTTTTAATTAACTTATCATATCATTTCTTCTTCTTCTTCCTTGAACTCAAGAAGAAAACCTTGAGGTCATCAATGGTGATTAATGATAAAGAGTGAGAAATCCAATTCTAAATTGAACCCACTTCCTATTTCTTTATCCTCTACCTCTTGCCAAGTAGTAGAGTGTGTTTTCTTCACAAGTTTCTTGACTTGGTGGAGTCGGAGCTTGATTTAGCAATGCCTCGACGTAGATCATCTTTGGCATGGACATCGATGACCTTGCCCGTCCATTCTCCGATGAAGCCGACGCTAGAGCCCGGGACTTGTTATGGACAGCGAGGAGACTTCATTGCGGAGTTATGGAGGTGGAGAACCGGATCTACAAAGGTTGTATTTCCGTATCTCTTAGTTAAGTGTTAACTAGTTTATTGTTTCGCCTAGAAATCTAGCAAACGATCCGTAGTTTAGGGTTTCTCGGCACGTTAAAATTTGAAATGGGCATGGTTGATGCCTTGTGAGACCTCACTAGTGTGCCTAGGAACCCTACAGTTTCCAGTTGATAATAGAAAATTGTGAGAAAAAAATTGCTATTTTGCTAACTAGATTTTAGAAATTCTTAAATAAATGAGATTTAAAATCTAATTATGGTTTCATTATATAATTATCATCCTGAATTGTAGTTTAATAAGTTAATTCATGCAAAATCAAGTCTAGAAGTGAAATTGTGAAAATTTTGCTTAAAAGTATCGAAATCGGGTAAGTTTGCAAACTAGAATTTCAATTTAATACAAATTAGGGTGTTAAAAATATAGTGATGGTTTCTATAATTTAGTTATGCTATTTTATAAGCATTATGACCATTAGTTTCATTAAATATCAAGTTTTGAAGTAAAACGGTAAATTGGCATTTTCGGGTTTTACGAAATCGGACGATTTGATCGATTTTAGGGTTTCGATGCATTAAATCATGTTTTATATTATAAGTAATGAGTTTTAAAACTACGAGTTGTTTGTCGGTGTTTTATCTCGATCAATCGGCGTTTGTACGCCGATATCGAGCGATATTTAGTTCTTTTGCATGAGCTGGTCATAGGTTTTAACCTATGTGTGTTTCGTGCGTCGTTTGGTTTTGTTCGTGATTCAGTTTATGATATTATATGTGTTTGCATATAGGTACCCCTCACAAGGACTTCGGACGAGGAAGAAGAGGAGGGCGACATCGTTTTCGGCAGACAAGGACCAGGTGAGTAGATGTATATCTACAGGGGAAGTCGGGTGGATGGCGTTTAGCACCCCCGCAAACGTAGAATAGGAATAGTACTTATTGTCATTAGGAAGTCAGACGTGACCTTAGAATCTTGGTGAGTAGGACCCTAGTAATGACCTTAGGTTGGACTAGATTGATTTAGAAAGACCTTACCATAGGATGAATATCTTGGAGGAGATTCGTAGGTTTCAAGTAGATACACACACGCACACACAGAAACTCGACGTGGTGTATACGTGTATGTGTATATATATAGGACTGGGTGTAGGTATATATATACACAACATGTATATGTGATACAAAGATGTGATATGATACATGGGGATGAAACAATATAACTGGGCTTGATGCCGTGATTCTTAGCTATACAGTCATGTTATAATGTTAGCGGATCATTAGAAAATGAGATAATGAATAGGTGTACATAAATAATAATGGGTGGTGATGATATTGAGGTACATGAGACTCTAAAATAGAACCCGGACTGTAACGTGTGACTGAAATCATGATATGATATATGTGTGACTTGATTACGATATCATATAGGTGTGACTTGATTACGATATGATATAAGTGTGATTTAATCACGATATGATATGTGTGACATGATATTTCTGAGGATAAATTGATGGTGTATATTTATGCTGGCATTGATATATGATTAATGATATTGGGATGTATGCGATTACAGTACAGTACCTTTGATCATGAAATTATTTGACGATGATATTAAACGAATGATGAGATACGTAGGTGATACTTGACCCGTACCCCGATATTGGGATGTCGTACTATGGATTTTACGTTACGAGGCATAGCTGTGATGATTGATCCGCACTCTTGATTCGAGAAAGTCATACCACGTACGTGACGCTATTGAGGCTGGATCGCCGACTATTAGAGATATGGACTCAGACCTTAGGTGGATTCTTATTTCTTATCGGCTAGTTTCTTAGGTTTAGTTCCTTAGGGGGGTTAGATAGATACTAGTTTAGGCTCGAGTTATATAGTTGTAGTTAGACATGTATGTTACAAATGAGTGGTTAATACACATTCATTTTTACATTCAGATTGTAATCATCATGTTGCATGTTCATACATATGTTTCTTTGATCAGTATGAAACTCTGCCTGTTAGGACACCAGCACCATTACCGATGATGCGCATATTCCACGCACACTTATTGCCGGCTCACACACATCATCATCGGTAATTGCTATGTTATATACACTTTAGAACATATTATCTTTTATTGATAGAATCAGTTAGAGGCTAGATTGATATAATATTGTGATTACTCTTAGGTGTTAGTCTAGACATTGCATTTATTACTTAGACATTTCATGCATTCACATTTTCATGTTATCAGGCAGTATTGTGGGGATTATGCCGACACTTATCATTTGCTTACTCATGATATTGGATTTTGGATTTTTATGAGATTTCTGGATTTTTGGGAAAAACCGCAAGAATATATATAAAAACTTCTCTCTCTCCTCCTCTCTTTTTAAAATATAAGTTGCGGTTTTCTCGTGATGTATGTATCGTTCACCATGAGATTTCATGTTTTCTGTTGGATTTCGAGACCCGATTCGAGAAGTGGATGAACCGTCTCGGGTACATGGTGGGCCCGGTATGGTACCCCAGGGCAAGAAGATCGAGTTGTAGATGATGAGCCTGGCAGGGGAGGACTACCTAACGGTGATGTCTGGCGCGGCGGATATCCGGAGGATACCGACCGTTGTCGTGAGATTTGATGATATGGGCCGATCCGGATTGACGGAGCCCGAGATATTGAGACTATGAGATATATTGAGACTATGAGATATTGAGACTATGAGGTATTGAGACTTGAGATTTACATGTTTTGTGTCGATACTTGACACGGATTTTCATGGATTTCATCGATGATATTTCAGATTTCTATACAAACTTTACCAGGATAAATGTTAATGATTTCTTATACAGAAATATCCAGATTTCAGGATTGATTGTTTTGCATTCATGGTGCATGCATACTCATTCACAAGACATATTACTAATTGAGGCACTGACACGAGCATGGAGCTTTTGCACTACACGTAGTTTATTACCGTGCCATTACTAGATAACTAGTAATATATTGGTATATTATTATGACCTAAGATAGTATCGTGCATTCGATTTCTTTTCGCAGATGTCTTCTACTTACGAGCTGGCAACTCACCCCCGTTGTGCCAAATTTTATTACAGGTTCGATGTACAGATTTCCTTGGCCGCTTGCTGGCACATCATTTCATTCATGGTGATTTGCACGGTAGGTTGGTTCACTTGTATCTGAACCGCCGTTGTACTTTTAATTATTTCATTTGTATCTAGTAAGCTCCATCAACAAAACTTGTATTACTTGATAAGTTAAAGAACCAGTTATTTATTTAGACCTTAGAGTCGCGCATGTATTATTATGATATCTGGTGGATTTGTTTTTTTTTTTTTTTGAGTTTTGAGCCTCGCCCTTTGGCGTTGTATACTTTTGTGCATTGGTGTTGTTATTTCCGCCTGTTGGCGTAGAGCTAGCTCCCGCTTGGGGATGCCTTTTTATTATTTCATATGTATTATACTTGTTTGTACCCGTTTGGGGCCAGTTTTTACAAAGGAGACTCTGCCGAAATTTTTGAGAAAATTGGATGTTGCTTTTAAACTTATTTTCTACATGTTTTCCTTTACTTCTTCTTCTTTTTATGGTTTAGATTTTTGGGTTTCGGCTTACTTAGATTACGTTGCGCCTCTAGACGCTTCGTAATCTAAGTGCCGGTCATGTTCCGTACTTTCGGGTCGTGACAGTCGACTCCCGCCAAAACGGTTCACTGCTTCCGACGACCACGATCACTCCACCTGTCGCAAACGCATTGGCAGCATCCCATTGGACGCCAGAAGCCTGCGGCACATCACATCAGCTAACCGGTACCCAACACATGGCCTATCACTTCAGCAAAAGGGCACACGATCCGGCGCACCCTCTTTAATGCGGAGATCTCGCTCTGATTCGCTGACATCACCCGAAAAAAAAACCAATTGTCCAGAGACACGCCCGATGATATCTTCGGAAAGGAGCTCACCTCGATTGACCCGTCAAACCACTCTCGACCCGACCCATCAACTGGTCGGGACGAGAGTGGGGGGCTAATGATGATGCTCGATATCAGTGATCTCCAAGATTAGGACACGTGGCAGATGACGTGTCCCAGGGCTCACAAGAAAGGACCTACAGTGGCCGACCAGACCACTCCTGTGCCCGTCCTACAAGCAAACGTTGGCTCACCTCCGAGCCTCCAGCACAATTGGCCTCCTCGGTCTAACAGCTCGTCTCCGAGCTATTACAGGCTCCAGCCTCCTCGGCCCTCTCAGCTCGCTTTCGGGCTCGAGCAGAACCAAGATACCTCGGCTCTCCCGCTCCTTCGCGAGCTCTCCCGCCGAGGTCATCTTCCTCGGTCTCATCGATCGACCAACAACACCGCTTGCAGGCGTAATCGCCATCCCGCGAATCTCACCATGCTCGAGATCTCCGCCGGCCACATCCCACGTTCCACGCCACCACAATCCCCCATTAACGAGCCTGTCTCGCCATTAATGGAAGGTCCAGCTCATCACGCAGGTGTGACGTCGGGAGCGTAACGGCCGACGTGATTCTCGCGCCTGCCGCGCCAGCTGCCACCGCTATATAAACCCCTTCTTCAGACGGTTGAGGTAAGCCATTTTCACTCCACTAAGCCGTTACTTTGATCGGATCTCTATTCTAACTTGACTGTCGGAGGGTCCTCGGTGGTGCAACCACCCCGGGACTTTCTTGCAGGTAGCTCGGCAACCACATCCTCAAACCCATTGAGATCCACACGCTTCAGGAGCGACAGCCTCCAGATCAAATCTCATCCACCCATTGCCGCCATCAGTAGATTAACGGAAGGTAACATCTTGGCGCGATCCCAGGTCGCGTCAAGATTTGAAGTCAAAATTTATCAAAAAATTTATTTGCCGATATTTGATTGCCTTAAAGCCTGTAATTGCGAGCCGCTAGTATTGATCGTTCCTTCTCTTTTTTGTTCAATGACCTATATTTCTTACTAAGATATGACAGAAAAAATATAATGGATTCAATTAATTGATGATAACTATATTTATTGTGATTAGATGATACCTAAAATACGACATGTCCATCATGTTGATTGTTGCATACTCGTTTTATTTTTAAACTCTAATTAAATAATGGATTCAATTAATTGATGTGATTTATATATATTTATATTGAAACCAAATTTAGTGTGAGAATAATGGCCGAAAATCTACATCGTCCAACATGTTTTTCAACGACCAGCGTTCATCATCATCATCATCATCATTGTCATCTAAGATGCGGACACATCTAATTTCACGTGAATCTACCATTTTTTCATCGTTGGATAAGCAATGTACAAAGTTATTTTGTCGCTAAACCGTTAATTTTGCAACCATTAAAGCAATGGTGAAAAGGTGGAAGAACCATATGTAATTTGGTGTTTCCATATCTAAGATAATGAAGATGGAGGTGATTAGTGCCGATCATCGGAAAAAATTGTGGAGGGTGTATTTTTAGAAAATTCATTTCTCCACCTTTCCTACCTTATACTAATTTAGTGCAGTTTTTAATAGGATTTCTTATTTGCTCATGTTGCCTAGCATATAAGTTGTGTTTTTCGGTTTTCTTGATTGAAATTAATTTATAACAAATGTAGCCACAATATTCACCACAACAACATTAATTTTTCTTATCAACAAAAGATATATTTTACATCATTAATTGCTACCTCTTGCAGAATTCGGACTGAACATTTTATATCTTACTAATCTAATAGATTCCATAAGACCGATCGACTTGATCAAGAATATCAACCAAAAAGACTAAATATGACATCATTTTTAGGGAAGCAAATAGACCCAGATTATAAATAGACAATGTTCACAAAATAAGATTGACATAACATAAATAACAATAAAGCATGATAGTTAATTACTATTCATAAGAGAAGAAACATTACATTACATGACCAGTGTAAGTGATGCATTCCCAGCTCCAAAACAAACCATGAATGCGTCTCTTACAAACCCATGTTGATTGCCCACCGCCCCCTCCATTACAAAAAAGTCTTCAAAGAAAATACAAAAAGAGAGACACAACTTTAATTAATATGAAGCTAATAATTAAGTTCTAATTAATTATACCAAGTGATCGGACCATGAAACCTCAATTCCCCAAATCATACTCTTCACTTCTCTTCCAAGCTCTCCATGATGCTAGCTAGGCCATGGAAGAATTTAAGAAAGAGAGGGACGCATTAATGCTTCTACAATTTTGGTGGAAAAATCTTGGGTTCCATTGCCAAAAGTAACTTCATGCATAGATAATTGCAAATAGGGAAAAGGTTGTAAAAGAGACTGAAGATGAACAGGGGTGAAAAGTTTGAAGGGATCATCATGAAGAGAGAGAATTATGCAAGAGAGGGATAGGCATAAGGGTCAGTGTTTAAAGAGAGGGGCGGGGGGCGGGGGGGAGAGAGGGTAAAAGGAGAGTGTGAATGGGCTTTGGAGTTTAGTGAGTGGATTTTTAGAATTTAAGTTGGATTCTTGAGTGAGGACTGATGAAAGCATGTTTGTAGGAAATCGCAACCCCACTAGCTCACATATCAAAGCTCTTTGGATTGGGAGACCTGTGTGGAGAAAAATATATTTTTTTTCCTTTATCGGAGAATTTGCTTCTAGCCCCGTTGTTATCGTGCGGCCATGGTTCATTTTCAAAAGGCATAGGCCCTTCAAAACATAGCAAACTTTATTTCATTTTCCACCTTTAAGATTTCCGTGAGAAAAAACCCAGTTAACTTTAATTTTAATTTTTCTTCATAAATTTTATGTTTATCATTTACTCGAAAACAACAAGTAAGATCGCAGAAATATTCAACGTCTTCAAAATGAGAGTAGGATGTTGAATATGCTCCTGATTTCATAGCAGATTTTAAAAAAGGTGCAATAGAAATTTAAATCTTAATTTCAATTTGGAAATTTTTTTGCGTATTTTCAAATAAGAAGAGAGATTGGAATATTTTAAAGAAAAAACTGAGATTATGCTGTTAAAAGTTGATGGAAATCGTAAAGGGTGTAAATGATGTATCTTATTAGTTTTAAGGGGGTAAAAAGTAAATACCAAGTTTTTAGGATAGAAATGAATTTGTTATGCTATAAGAGTATACAAGTAAAAATCCTCTTCAAAACAAGCTTTTTAAATAAATTATAGCAAAGATTCATGCCAAGCCAACCTCAACCATATGTTACTGGATTTAGGTTTTCTGCCATACCAGTTTTGCCCTATTCTTCTTTAGAAAGAAATGTCCTTCCATAGTAAAACCCAAGGGCTCCAAAAACTTCACTGATAATTTCTCTCGGTGTTTTCTTCATAATGATTTTTTGCAATAATTAATAGTTCTCGGTTGTGATGACGATTATATTCATCAAAAAGCAAGTGTTAGATCTGTAAGGAACCGTTGAAGAGACATTATGTCCTTCCAACCATAAAAAATAAAAAATCCTCAATTGGGGATTAGTCGAATTTCAAAATAAGATGATGATTACTTTTATATAATTTCTGTCATTTAAAATGTTAGTCATTTGATTTCGAAATCCATATGAATTTTAAATAAATGAAATTTAGCTAATCTAAAATAAATGATGGCATGTAGACAACTCACGACGGAAGGACGCTAGTATTTTGTGCCTATCGACTGGTGCAAGTGGCGATGATTGCCGAACAATTTCCGCACCAGTCATCGATGACGACTCTCGATGGACGGCTGACAGTGTCGGTAATTAGCGATCGGTTTCCAGCACAATGATTCTCGACAGGCGGTTGCCGATTGTGGGTATCGACGTATGATCATCGGCGGAAGATTGCAACGACAGGCATTGGCGGACCGTGATTGTCAGTAACGGTGATAAGACTATGTCGACCTTTTGCTAGCAACGGTCGTTGGTGAACAGTTGCCGACTGTTGATCTTGTTGGGTAAAATCTACTTTTCTTAGTTTTGATATTAGATAAAACACTATTTAATCATTTTACACGCCGACGATACTTATGAAGGGCTCCCTCGCGCATGGGTGCACAGCGGAGGCGATATACAAAAAAAAAATCGAGCGAAGGGAACTGCGACACAAGAATCGTCCAAACACCTATACTAGCAAACTAAACATGCAAGATTGCGAACATACTGTAGGGATATGTATGCCCTAAAAGCCATTATTTGTACTAGATGTTATGGATATGTATATGTATAGGACAATCATGCTCGAAATGATAGTATGCTATCTGCTTTGTTTTTATCTTAATGTCACGACCCGAAGGTACGAAACGTGACTGGCACTTAGATTACGAGACGTCTCAAGGCGTAACGTAACCTAAGTCAGCCAAAACCCAGAAAATCTAAACCAAAATCTACAAGAGTGAAGGAAATCCTTTTATGAAAACGATTTAAGCCAATTAAGTTATATTAATCCCTTTTTAAAAAAGACATCAAAATTTTCCGAAAATTTCGGCAGAGTCTCCTTTGTAAATACAGGCCCCAAAACAGGTACAACAAGAATATATAAACCTATAATGATATAATGGCATCCCGAAGCGGGAGCTAGCTCTTCGCCCAAGGCGGATCACAACCACACGCAATATATATATATATATATATATATATATATATATATATATATATATATATAATATCAAGGAAATAAGCATAAAGAAATACAAAAATAAGAAAAACATAACGTCGTAATATCAAGGAAATAAGCATAAAGAAATACAAAAATAAGAAAAACATAACGTCGGCTCAAGTGAGCTCGACCCCAGAGGAACCACATATACACAAATCTTTCAGTTTCAACACTAGGCCGCATATACAAAATAAGAAGTGGTAGATGGAGAATACTAGATACAATGATAGTACAAAAGTGTCCTCGCAACCCACCTACGAGAAATGTCGCGAGTCCGAACAAAAGAAGCCAATGAAAAGATACGCCCGCCGCTGCAAGGCTAACGGGTCCGACCTGCAAGACACTGTGGCACAACGGGGGTGAGTTGCCAGCTCGTGAGTAGTAAGTAATATCTAATAAGGCTATCGTAAGAATGCACGCAATGCGTCACAAACTGCATATCTAAATATGATGCGATACTACTAATATGTATGCACATGGATGCAAAATCAATATGAAATCTTTAAGTGTTTAGTATGAGGATATCTGCATTCTTAACGTAAAACAAGCTCTATACAATAACTATGGAATCATCAATGAAATCATCCGAAAACCGTGTCAAGCATCGACACAAAATGTGGATATATATATCTGTCTCAATGTATCACTATGTCAAAATCTCAATACTTCGGGCTCCGTCAGTCCGGATCGGCCCATATCATCAAATCTCACGACAACGGTCGGTATCCTCCGGATATCCGCCACGCCAGCCATCACCGGTAGGTAGTCTTCCCCAGCCAGGCTCATCGTCATCCCCACAAAAACACTCTCACCCCGAGGTACCATACCGGGCCCACTATGTACTCGAGACGGTTCCTCCACTCCTCGAATCGTGTCTCGAAATCCAACAGAAAACATGAAAATTCATGGTGGACGACATCACGAGAAAACCACAACTTTATTTTAAAAATGATGATAATAAGCTTTTGTTAAATTCTTGCGGTTTTTCCCAAAACCCAGAAATCTCATCAATACTGAAATTCTCAAGAAAATCATAATACCCAGCATGTTGTATATGATAAATGCTTATGATATCAAAGGTATGGAATGTGATTTATGGCTAGGAATCTATATAAGAATGATAATGAAATGAGGTATATACATGCTTTGCAATTCAATGTATCTTGTATGATGCAAGTGTCTGATACTGAACTAAGTAGGTTCTAAAGTGCTCGTGGCATGGCAATTACCAAAGGCGTGTGTGTTCACATGAATAGTACGCGTACAACATGAGCCAATGGTAATGGTGCAAGTGTCCTAAGAGGTGATATCACACATAGATATATAGATAACTATGCGATGCTAGCAGATGAATAACTAAGAAGCTATGCATATGAATGCGACTACTACTAGCATCCCTAAATGTCAGGCGCCTCGCGCCATCCAGACGATTCCCCTATAGATGTGTACATCTACTCACCCGGACGCCTCGCTAATCTGATCCAACCACAGTTTTTCCTTTGTGCGCCGCGTCCGATATTTCAGCAACCGATCCTAAAATTGCATAACACACAATATAAGATTACACATCCTGAAACGATGCAAAGTCACAATATGAGAAGATCAACGTTCACAAGTTTGGTACATTATGCACTTGGTGCGCGGAACACACACGACAATCACAATAACCTTAACTAAAGTCGTCGTTCGGAACAACCGTCAAAACTAAACCCGATCAAACCAAATTTCGCATTCGCACACCTTAAATGTCGTAGGAGATGCTAATGATATAACCAAGATATCAAAATTAATTCACCTCCTAAGAATTTAGAAAACCTATTAAGCACTAAAATTGAAAATTTGGTGCAAACATCGCGGAATTGCGATAAAATGGCCACAATCTAGCATAATCATCCAAACTACACCACTAGATAGCCACTACACCTAATTTAACCTATTTGCCATGCTTCAAACTTTAAATCCAAAATCAACCCCTTTCTTGAATTCCATAAACAAGTAATTACGGTTGGATATAGTGCCCTCAGAGTCAATTATTGGATCACAGGTACGTGATTGCAATGATTGAGGAGGACCTATGCCGGTAGGACAGTCTTACTCGAGATGATAGTATGCTATCTGGTTTATCTTTATCATCTTGTACTGCTTTAGGTGACCTTACGAGTCGCTATTACACGTTGATAGAGCCCATAGGATTCTTGCTTGACTACCAGCAGTATGAGGGCGATCATATACGTGAGAGCTGGAGTCTATAAGCACATCCTTAAAAGGTCCCTAGTCGTGGGAGTTTCGAGACAGGGCTTCGATACTCCGGAGTAGACTAGTGTATACAGTCGAGACCCCGACGAGGGACGGTGGCCGGTCTCACAAGCCACTGGTGTCAGTTGGTTCACCTAAGATGTATACAGGTGCTCATTGGGTTATGAGTACACCGGACAGGACTCGCCGGGAACCTGCTAGTTGGTATTATACCTGATGTCAGATAGCAGTTCCCTGGTGACATGTGTACAGGTTAGTTCATCGACCTGAGATCTTCATTTGTCTCGTGTGAGTTCCCACTGTGCTTTGATTACTACCGTACCACGCTCAAAGGAGACGTGCAAACAGGTTTTAGTTGGGTACAGTCCCGAGCCACATGGAGGCAGTGAGCGTATCTTCAGGGGTTCGTCTTTCCCGGTATTGGGGGTGAGGTCGCGCTGAGTCTAGGAGAGCCAGTACATGAAAAGTCCTTGGCCAAGGCAGGAGATTTACTGGTAGGTATTCCAGTAGTATCTCAGGGTGTTCTGGGCTACACTCCGACACGACTTGTACCGCTATTGGGGGTCTGACTTTCACCAACCCCTAGGCCTGCCATGCGATGCTCATAGACGAACGGACCGGACTGTACGGATATTGTCACTGACAGGCTCAGTAGGGTGTCAGGATGAGTTCGCTCATCGACGTCCCTTTTGGTCAATAGCTGGTGGCCCGTCACGTATGGCTGATACCTCTGACGTGCTAGTGGTTAAATCCACAGCCATAGTATTGACGAGTCTTTAGAGTCCACCACACACTCAGTTACTCAAGTTTCGGGCGAAACGCTGTAGAGGCCGTATGGAAATATGGCAGGGTTTGATCAGATACGTGCGGTATTGCACGGATCGTGATCGGACGGGTTTTTACTAGCCGGCTTTGATTGAAGCCGGATCCTAGTATTAGATAGTGTAGTTTTATCTCTTTGCATTTGTGTTCAGTGGGAATACAAATGCGGGCATGTATATGCAGTCGCGGGGTTTTCCTGTAATTTATTACGGGATCAGTTTTCTGAAGTTGCCAGTTTGCATTCCGTTCTGGCCGGTTTTCCTTTGTTCCTTCACGGCCGGAGTTTCGATGGAGGGGGTTATTTGCAGTTTGTAAATAACATTTTGTGGAGGGGGTTTATTGCATTTTGTGGCTTCCTCATCATGAGATTCCATATTGGTCTTTTCCTTTGCTTTTTGAGAAAGGATTGATTAGTGAGATGAGTGTGACCATTTTCTTTTGAGGTTGATACCTTTTCTTCTCTTTTTATCAAGCCTTTTCTTATGGTGATAATTATTCATTCTTTCCTCCACCATTATAAGAGGGGCCGGCCACTAGAGAGAGGGAGGGAGATTGGTGTGGTTCTCATTCTTTATGCTATCTCATTATTCCATTGTTGCAGCAAAAGAAAAATCCCTCTCCAAAGTTCTTTGATTCCTCCATCATCCAAAGACAACTAAACCCCAAAAGAGACAAGCTACTACACTAGTCTACAGCAAACCTCGGACGCGTCGGCTAGCCAACTTCGCGCCCGAGTTGCCTCGGCATAGAGGTGGGAGCACGTAATACAATCCGGCTACGTGGTGCCCTTTCCGACGAAGAGGTGACGAACGGAATTTCCGCGGGAGATCGGAGAGGAGACGAAGTCCGAAGGACACGGATTGCTTGGTATTGCTTCTCTACTCTTTTCTAGTTTGCTAGTAGTTAGGTTAATGGCCCGATCCGGGTTAAAAGTGCGCGGTGGTGCCGGTTTGCTAGTTTGCAAAGTTTTTCGTTTCCGCATTCCGGCGTCGGATCGACGGCCGGGGCGCTGCCGCGGACTTACATTGGTATCAGAGCCACGCCATTAACCTAGCCTGGCTTGCTCTAAAAAGTCCCAAAAACCGTATTTCGAGTGCACATGTGTTCTCTGTCGAAATTTTTTCTGCTCTAAAATTTTTTCAGGTTGTTGCAGAATACTGTGCATGGAATTATAAGCAATATGTGAAAAATTGGTCACGTGATCTCACCATATCGCCGCGGAACCGCGGCCAAACCCATGCTTGGGCCATGGTTCCGCCGCTCTTTTGACTGATCATTTGACCAAAATTTTGCAGATAGCTTCTGAGTTGAAAATAGGGGTTTTGGGATATTCTTTTTGGGCCCAGATTTTCTGTTAGTGCTACAGTAGTGCTTGGGGCCCACTTCGATAAATTTGTTCGATCGGATATTTTAAACGTGTTAGTTCACAGTATTTACATTATATCTGCGACCGTGAATGTCACTCGATCGGTAAATCCTGTCTTACTGCTATAGCCCGGTTAGACGGATTTGAGAACGTGACATTCACGTTGATGTTCTGTGTTGTGCTGTGATGTTGCGGATTGGTCGTGGGGATAGCCTGGATGCAATGGTAGTACAGTTTTGTTTTATATGTACTTTTGATATTGCGGGGCGAGCGTCCGACATGTGGACTGTCGTCACTGCCTGTTTGTATTATTCTTTTGGGGCACGACCGGGTCGAGGTCGATGTACCCATTGTATGTATATTTTTACTTTCTGTACTAGGATTACCCCGCGGAGGGGTGCACAGATAGCCGGGTTCTAGAGGGCAACGAGCCCGCATCTCATGGCGTTGAGACGGAGGGGGCTTTACTTTAGAATTGGCGGGCTATTCGCCGCACTCGTAGGGGGTATAGGATTGACCCAGGAGGGTTGCCCAAGTTACCGGATTCCGTGAAGTGCTGGGTGGTCCATTCACGTTGCTGAAGGGGGCTGCCTCGCTTCAGATTTTGGCGGGTAACTTGCCGCGCCCGTAGGGGTCTAGGATTTCATTGTACAGGCTATCCACACGACCGGGGGAACGTCGGGTTTCAGTAGCGGCTCTATGAAACCCGGGGATCCCAGATATCTGTATTGTTCTATGATGCTGGTTACATTTCTGTAATGCTGCATTTTTTATCACGCCTTGAGCGATATTATATATTGATATATATACTAGTAGATGTTGTATATGTTTTGCATCTGCGCTAGTCCAGTCCCCGCTTTGTCGTTTGTTAGCTAACCTAACGGGTGATGACGGGACCCAGTGGCGAATGCGGATGGCATATACGTACGTCATTATTTTCGTTCTTTATTGGTGTGATCAATTGATGGGACTGCGTTGATTCGGATCAATGCAAGATAAACAAATCTATTCTGATGTTGTTGGAACATTTTTCAAAAAGTTGTTATTGCATTGATGTTCACTTTTGTTTTGCATCGTGGTATTCAGTTGGAATATCTTGCTTCTCAGTCGATGAGGCAAGGGCCGAGATCCCTTTACCGGGAGTGACCCCTTGGACAGAAGTTTGCGTCAGGGCAATAACTTCACTATAGCCGATTACTTTTGCTTTGCATCGTGGTATTCAGTTGGAATATCCTGCACCCCATCCTACGGGGAAAGAGCCGAGATCCCTTCACCGGGAGTGACCTCTTTAGCAAAGGTTTTCGTTACTATATTTTAATAAAGCTATCAGTTCCTTCAACGATATCAAGTTCATTACGTTAAAGGTTTTCGCCAGAAACCATTCGTAGCCCTCCATCATTTCAGAACGGTAGCACTTAGTATTCATGCTATGTATGTTGGCCTTCGTCAAGGCATAGTGTATGGTAGCTATTTGTTACTTTTCTGTAGCATAGATAGATGCGTTGGTTTGGGACAGTCGTACTACTATTTTGGCCTTCGTCAAGGGTATGTACAGGTGGGTTCAAATTAACCTGGATAATGACGGGTAGAACTTGACATGTGACTTATGATATGTTGGCCTTCGTCAAGGTCATAAGAGCATGGGGCAAAAATCCACACCGGGAGTTTCTAAAGAAACTGAAACTTGCCAGATATGCGCATACCTTCTGGAGTGTGATAACGTGAGCGGATTCCGTCACGTTATCATGCGATGATAGTTGGATCCCGATTCCCACTGATGAGTTGGTTTACTCCTCGGGTGATCCCGGCTAATTCTTTTTTCAGGTTTGGGGAAGAATTTGACGTTACAGTGGGAGGTTTCCAGATTAGATAAAGTGATAACCATTCTGATCTAGGTTAGAGTGCATGCTGAGTGTTTCTTTTCTCTCTCTCTTTGGCAGCGACCATTGACCCGACTCTAGACTATGACTCAGTGACCAAGTTGACCGAACCTTCTTTACACTGGCTTTTGGATTGTCAGAGTTGCAAACCTCATTGCCACTCCTACTTTTACCCTTTTCTCCGGGACACCCCGTATTACTACGAACGTCCACTTCCATTGGACAAAACCATCGTATGGTTATATACGAACTCGAAGGAATTCGAGGATGGTTTCTGGTTCTGGAGAAAACGAATAGGATTATTCAGTTGTCTTTTCCTTTTACCTTCTCTCAGGTTGCGAGTACTCCTTGTCTTAGGAGATAGTACACCTATTACGCAAATTGGATAGTCTTCTTCCAAACCTTAGGCTGGTGCCGAACGGTGGGGAATGAAGAAAACCAATTAGCCTAAACGGTGTACAGAAGGTATTAAGTAAAGACAAAGAAAGGGATTAGTAAGAGGGCAAAGTAAATTGCGACTGCTATTCACGACCAAACCAAGTATTTCTTCGCCAATCCTAAATCACCTTTGTATTTCTCCAGGACACTCCGTATCACTACGAAGATCCCAAGTTTATTGGATACTCCATCGTATGGTTATATACGAACTCGAAAGGAACTTGTTCCAGTTCGGGGATGGATCCTGGTTCAGGAGAAATAGGAATAAGGTTTATTCGGTTGTCTTTTATCTTCACCTTCTCTCGCATTGCGAGTGCTCCTAGGATTAGGACAGTACACCCATTATGCTTATTGGATAGTCTTCTTCCAAACCACAGGCTGGTGCCGAACGGTAGGGAAGGAAGAAAACCATTTGGCCTAAAGGGGTGTACAAAAGGTAATGACTAAAGACATATAAAGGGATTTGGAGAAGTGGCAAAGAAATATACGGTTACAGTTGTGAATCTGGATAATGGAAGAGGCATTACTAGGAATACCAGGATACCCCATCGAAACATTTCAATGTTTCAGTTTCACTGTGTACTGTTAAAAGAAAACTGATTTCCCAATTAGACACTTGCTCCAGGGTATGTATTTACCAGGTTGAATTCTCACATCTGTATGGTTTTACAGATGATGAGTGGGAGTAAGTTATTGGGAATTAGGTGATCATCCTCATTATATCGGAATTCGTTGTAATTGGTGATATTTGAGGAAGTCACCTGGGTTGTTTGCCGGACGGCAAATGTT